>JALGBA010000434.1:265000-841492 GCA_023970755.1 Azemiops feae | reverse complement strand
ATCCTAGATCAGTGGATCTCAACCTGTGGTCTGCGGACCCCTGAGGGGTGCGCGATGCTGTCACGGGGGTCCGCAAAGTCTTGAAGAAATGTTATGATTTAAATCTTGAGTTAAGTCTTGGGGGTCTGTGGCCATGATTCATGGCTACAAAAGGTATTTAAAGGAGGTCTGTGGTGAAGAAAAGGTTGAGAACCACTGTCCTAGACAAAAGATTAAATAAAAGCAAGCTAAATTGCCCAGATGCTTCAGGTTATAGTTTTCTATTTTATAGCAGTGTTGTTTCTTCTCAAAAGTTCCCAAATCTATGATGAATAATGTTGTCTGATTTTCTGAGTGAAAGATGCAGAGCTTGTTGGGACTATGAGGTAGGCTTTTGTACTCAATGAGGGCTTTCCCCTAGGGAGTTATATTTTACACTCCTGGCTCATATAAGACAGAAGTAACTTTGGCAGTGATGATTCTGTCCTTCTCTGCCAGCATTCAGAACAGTGTTGACTGAATCTCAGGCTTTGAGTCTTCTCACTTCTTCAGACATACTATGGAGCTGACAGACATTTTTACAACTATGGTAGCAGTTATCAACTTTACATTCTCTTTACTTTCTGTTTTGAAGGATTGGATAAGAAGCTCCTTGTCTAATAGTTGAAAGGATTTCAAAAATAGCTTTACATGTCAACCTCAAAAGCTTTGATTGTGACAGGATTCCTCAGATTTGCTAAACTGCATTTTCTAAGGGAAAAAAAACAGTCTAAATACAGCAATACTCTAGTTGTATATGTCTGTGTCTGTGTGTTGGAATTTAATATTTGGAATCCTGCCTTAAGTGAGCTTTCCTCTCTTAACCTGTCATTTTACATAGAATCTTAATGTTTGTTTGTTTTTAATTTTTGCAGACATTGATGAATGTGAGAACAGAGGTGTATGTCAGCATGAATGCAGGAATACCTTAGGGAGTTACCAGTGTTTTTGCCCATCGGGTTACCGAATCATGCCCAATGGCAAAACATGTCAAGGTAAGAAAATGTTTGACAGAGGGGAAGAATTAAAGTACAAAAATTAAAATCCATCAGTATAGTTCATCAGTGACTTAGAAATATGTTTCAGTTGGTATTAGGATAGATAGTGAGTATCTTAATGATTAATTGTTTCAGTAATGGCCTCCATTCAAGTGAGAGTTTACCAAGGGTTGTCTTTAAGGTAGGGCAGGGATCCTACCTGCTCATACTGAAGAGCATCAGTGCTAAGCTAATTATATATTTTGCACAACACTAAGAATATAAATATAGGGGGTGCGATGGCTCAGTGGTTAAAGAGGCTGAGCTTGTCAGCTGAAAACCTGACAGCCTGGATTCGAGACCCAAACATTGCACAACAGGGTGACTTCTGTTACTTGCCCCAGGTCCTACCAACCTAGCAGTTCGAAAGCATGCAAATGCAAATAGATAAATAGGTACCACTTTGGTGGGAAGGTAACAGTGTTCAGTGCACCTCAGCGTATAGTCATGCCGGCCCACATGACCACGGAAATACCTTCGCACAATGCTGGCTCCCTCGGCTAGGCAACAGATGAATACAAGAGTGGGACACATCTGGGCAGGGGAAGCCTTTTCATTTAAGAGGGAATATAAGAATATAAAGGGAAAAGGGAACATTTCCTTATAGGAGCATGAATAGGATGACTGCAATGAATCACAATTCAGGGTCAGAGAGGTTTTTTATAATTTAAAATTCTTTGGGTTCTCCAGTGAGAGCCTGTAACAAAATCATAGCAAGACATGGGGAAAAGGAAATGAATGTCCACCTGGAATTAAAATTTGTAACAATTAGCCTTTTCTCTCTTTTTTTAATCTTATGTTTTAATATATTTTATAAAATATTCATTTATATGCATGACAATGATGGTTCTGTCTGTGTCATTCCCTATTGGTGCTGTTTACCTGTGATGCAAAGCAAAAAAAAAAACTGAAATCAACAAACGGCCTATCTGAAATTATTATTCCTTTTCAATTATATCAGACATAGATGAATGCCTGGAACAGAACATCTACTGCGGACCGAACCACATGTGTTTTAACATGAAAGGAAGCTATCAGTGTGTAGAAACTCCTTGCCCGCCACACTATGAACGAGATCTTCTTTCTGGGTATGCTTTATCTTTTTCTCTGTATTTTCCCCAGGTGTTCTTTGTGATTTGGTATTTCAGTGGAGCATAATACACACAGAGAGACAAAAGTACATACTATCCTTGTTTAGCATGCGCAGTTGGGACCAACAATTCAATCTTTAAGCAAAGTGGTCAATAGGTGATACTGCAACAGTGCTTATGTTCTTACTTCAGCTTTCCTTTGCTTTACAGCCCTGCAAAGGTCATAAATGCGTGGATTTATAAGTTACTTTTTTTTTAATCACTGTTGTTACTGTGAAGAGTTGGTAAAGAAGTAGTCTCTACATGTAACCTTGAAGTGCCACCTGTATTAAGTGCTGCTTAATATTAGTTTAACACTCTACTTAAAAATCTCTTAGTTTGGGTAAGCTGAATGTGATGACTTAAAATATACATTTATTTTAATTTACATATATACATTCCTGTCACATTATTCCATTTCCGGGTAAACGTGTAATGCAAAATGGGAATAAGAAATAGTAAACTGAAGTACAGCAATGAAAAGTACAGAATAAGAATGCTTCTTCCAAAATGTTCTCAGTTCATCACAAATCAGACTTGCTAGGGGCAATGTACCTCCATTTCTTTTCCACATGTATATCTGAATACATTTTTATTTAAGCCGTGTTTTGAAACAGGCAAAACTGTTTAAAGCTGATACTTACCTGCCAACATTCTTGTTCATTTATTTCTATATAAATAATCAACAGAATCACTTAACTATATTGTGGGCCCAGTCAATCCAGTGATGATCTGGATTTTACAATTGTGGATAAGCTTTGAGAAAGTAAGGTAAAGTAAAGAACAGTAGAAAATGTTTACCGCTCGAGACTGATATACACAAACTGTTTCTTTCCAGATCGTGCCTCAAGAACTGCCCGCCCAATGACTTGGAATGTGCCTTGAGCCCTTATGCCTTGGAATACAAGCTTGTATCTCTCCCATTTGGGATTGCTGCCAATCAGGATCTAATCCGATTAGTTGCCTACACTGAAGATGGAGTGATGCACCCAAGGACCAGTTTCCTTATGGTGAACGAGGAGGACGCGAGCATCCCCTTTTCACTCAGAGATGAGAACTTGAAGGGGGTGGTGTATACCATGAGGCCTCTGCGAGAGCCAGAGACGTATCGGATGAGAGTCAGAGCTCTGTCTTATAGCAGTGATGGAGCCATTGAATATCAGACAACTTTCATAGTCTATATAGCTGTGTCTGCTTATCCTTACTAGGAGAAGCTTTGCCCAAAATAATCAAAGTATGTTAACCACATGCGTACATCCCGCTGGGTGTCGCCACTTCCAGAATGACTGCCTCATCGCTAAACAGTTGTAGATGTGCAGCTTGGAAGAAAATGGTGCTATGTTTCTTATTTCTGACTGCCAATCTTGTTGCAATAATGCTATCTTGAACAAAAATAGCTATAGTCAATGAATCATTGGAATCTTACCACACGCTTTATTTATTACACTGGAGCAATCACCTCCCAAAGATTGTTCTGCCGACCCTTTGGAACTAGTTAGCGATAGTAATTAGACAATAATTTAGTGCTAAAAGAATAACATGTAAGGATGTTTTTATTTCTTCCCCAACATGAAAACAAAATAATGTCCATGAGATGGTATGAAAATAAATATGATACAGTTTTTGTTTTTGTTTTTTACAAAATAACGAGAAATGTTTGCATAATCACAATAGTTTTTATTTAACACTTGGTGGAAAAAATAACTTTCCTGGACATGACACAAAGGTAAGATAGTAATTGGTAATAATTGAAATATGGTTTTAAGAAAAGCAGGACAAATTGCGAAAATCCCAGACAGTTGATTGCACACAATGCACAGCAGCAATAACAGAATAACAGAGTCAGAAGGGACCTTGGAGGTCTTCTAGTCCAACCTCCTGGTCATGCTATACCATTTCTGAAAAGTAGCTATCCAGGCTCTTCTTAAAAGCCTCCAGTGATGGGACACCCATAACTTCTGAAGGCAAGCTATTCCACTGGTTGATTGTTCAAGCTGCCAAGCCTCCTCAGAGCATACAAATAGCAGCTGATTTGTTCTCCAGAGGGGAATACATCTATCACATGACTGAAAAATAAAGCTGAAATAAAGCCGTAATGCAGGATGGAAATTGCCCTTGCCCTAAAGTAGTAGAGCTTATGGCTACTTTATATGGTGCACAAGCTAGGAATAACAGCCACCTTTTGCACTGGAAACAGGAAATCTGGTGAAGTGTGCAAAGGAGGAAATTCAATTTTCTTCTTCAAGGGATGATTAAAAAACTTAAAATTATATTAAAACTTGCTTACCCCAAATACGAAGTTTGGTTTAAAAAGTGTTAGATGTCAAAACACTGTATAAGGTGGTAATAAATTCTGGAACTAATTTTTGCCAAGATGTATTCTATTTTTATGAAAGTATATGTATATATAAGTTTGCTTGTATGTGTTCTCTATGCAGTGTAAGGGCTTTTTTTTTTTCCAAAAAAAGAAAAGAAAAACAAGTATTTTACCAAAGAATTTTGTTTACGCAGTGGTACTAACCAAATAAAACTTCACTTTCTCTTTTTTTTACCATTATATATATCAAGATTGTTATAAATTGTTTATTATTCAATGTTTCTTAAGTCTGTTTCATTTTCTAGATTACTGCTACCATGAGAATTCCAAAAATTGTTACCAAGTTGTGATTTTTTTATTGTGCAAGATATTGCACTAATAATATCATTATAAATTTATTAATTATATTGAATTAAATTTAAACTATAAATTAAGATTTAATACAAATAAAATCCAGTCAAAATTGGAGTAATGCCACTACTCCTCTGGGGAGCATGTGCTCTGCAACGACACATTCCATGTCCCTTGTATTGGAAGTACTGGTGAGTAAACTATTTACACCTGCATTTTCCTCTAAGTTCTCTGTAAATTCTTAGACTTGGAACTTGAATGCAGTTGTGGAAATCACGTCCACTCTAACAAATGTCATAATTTTGAATGGTGCTTTGAGAGATAGAAAAAGAATAATATGGACTGCTGTTAATATATGGGTAGTCATAGCAATATCAATACACTTAGACTAATATATTGCTGTATAATGCTTTACAGCATTCTCTGAGTGGTTTACAGAATCAACATATTGCCCCCAACAATATGGGTCCTCATTTTACTGGCTTCGGAAGGAGTCACCTTTGAGCTGGTCAGGATCAATCTCCTGGCTGTGGGCAGAGTTAGCCTGCAATACTATATTCTAACTACTGCACCACCATGCCTCCTTGTCATGTTGCCATCACACACGGAGGCAGAAAAGGAAGCATACTACACAGGATAATAAAAGAATTTGACAAGTACTTTAAAGTCTGATCAATAACACTTGATCTGTTAATAAATTACAGTCCTTTAGAATTGACAGTTGTTTTGTATAACATGGACAAATAGGGAGAGGTTTTTTTTAAAAAATTGCATAGAATTTTTTCTGTGAAAAAGGGAAGTGGGGACTCATCCTAACCTATGCTGGAACATTTTTTTTGTGAGTACCAGCAATCATTTTGTTTGCAGTAGCATAGAAATATATTTAACAACAACAGTGGCAGCAACAAGGAGACAAGCTACAGCACATAACGACAGCAATACCTTGCAATGAGAATGAAAGATATGTGGGGGATACAGAGAGGTATCTTAACCAGAGTCCCATTAGCTGTGGGTGGGTAGCAAACACAACAAGAATCTCTGCCATCTATGCATTGCTATTGCTATTAAAAACAGGATGTCTAAAGGATCAAAATATCTCTGCATATATCATCAGGATCATCAATTAATTTACCAAAACTCAAACTCACCCATAGGGAGTAACCCAACTCTCAAGGCTTGTTGCAATTGCCACATTTTAAGTTTTCTGAAAACCAATAAGGTGGAAATCACTTAAATTTCTAAAGGAATGCAGCTCTACAGAAGGAGAACAGCAATGGAAAAGACTCACATTCCCTCATTGAAGGGACATAGAGGAAGACCACTTTACCAGATCTAACTAGGTCAATGGTTAGTTGATCTAGTTAGAAACTGCCTGCTTCTACCTGAGCTGCAACATTCTAGGTTATCTGTAACTTTCATATGCTCTTCACGGGCACTCCCATGTAGAATGTATTGCACTGATTGAAGAGCTTAAGGCATGTATGACTAATGAGAACTTCCTGTTCCATGGGAGATTGTAACTGGTGCACAAGATGGAACTGTGCAAACAATTTCTAATCACAACTGTCACCTGTTCATTGAGCAATAGCTTTGAGTTTAAGATGACTCTCAAAATAGTTCTGCCTAAAATAACTAAATTGCAGTTGTTTTCCTTTAATTAGATAGCTTCTGAATCCAATCTCTTTCCATCTTAGTGGGACTTAGTCTAAATTTGTTCCTCTGCATACAGACTCCAATAGCTTCCAGGTGCCAAGTTATCATTTGCTGACATCATCTCTTCAGCCTAAATGTAAAGATGGCAATCACTTGCATACTGACAATATATGAAAAATGATCTAACAGAACATACATGTGTTAAGTAGAAGCTTCCCCTACTGCATATACTTCTCAAAGATGACCTCACTTCTGAAAGTCTTGACTAGGAGTCTTGGTGACTGCTTTGGCACCTGACATGAGAGGTATAGTGTGTGGAATGTCAGATGTTCTCCTCTACAGTTTTTCTGTACCATCCTGCTAGTTTCAACAGTCTTACAGGTTTTGTCCCTGGACTTCAAACAGACCATCACAATTGATAGATACATTTTACTCAGGAGGAAGATGGTTCCCTGTATTTACTCACTGCCAGGTCCTGTCATACTTGGAGAACAAGACACGATAACTTTGGGCTTTGTTCTATGGAATTTGGAATATCCTTAGAACCTTGGCTCACAACTTATGGAGCGACAGCAAGAATAATTTTTACCTGAATAATTTGCTTTTGGGGGGGAGGGTGTTGTTAGACATTAATACTTTTGCTCTATGGGAATAAAAAGTTCCAACACAGAGTGATCATTCCCAGGTCAGGCTGGGAGCTGTTGGTGCCCTTTCCAGATAAGCAAACCAGCACTAGGAATTTTGGCTGCATATTTCAAAATAACCATTATAGTTTTTTTCAGCCATTCTTCCTTCAAATCTTTGCTGGTAGGATAGAAAAATGAAACATTGCGACTTCCGGATCCGGTTGCAGCGCCAGCGGACGTGCAAAGAACTTGTTCTCTTTGCCGTCCGGTTTCCCCCCGCCGGTAGACCCTGGACAGGGTCGAAAGTCGCCCTGGAGGGGCGACCACTGTAGAGGAGGGCACTCGTCGATCGCGGAGGGAGCGGCAGCTCCCTCTGCGGTCCGAGAAATCACCTTTGGGCCGACGGGGAAAAGATCGGCCAGTAACATGGCCGATCACTTAGCTGCTCCAGCCGAAAGTCACAGCAACATCTAAGCAAAAAGAACCACCGTGGAAGATCCGGGTGAGACCTTTCCTTCCCTCTTGTTATTTTCTTTACTTCCCTATGAAAAGCCTCTAGAAACTATTCCCTCCCTTGAAAAAGCAGCGTTTGAATACTTGGGAAAAAAGTAACTACTCTTTATTGTGTATTTGAACTGCTGGAATTCGGGGGATCCTGAAAAAAAAAAAGAAAAAGAAAAAAAGCCTTACTGTGACTCTTTCTCGCTGTTTGCTTGTTTTCAACTTAAGTGGAAATTTTTAGGGAGGGGGGTGGAGTGTTTTTCTTTCCTCCCCCCCCTTCTGAACATTTTTATCCACTTTAAAAAGGAAAAAAAACTATCCTGGCTACTGGGTGGAGTTATGTGGATTGGAGGGTTACAATGTATCCAGGAAATTGGCGTGAAGCCCAGAAAGCCTTATCGTAACATTGTAACCATGGTAAAGGAACTGCTGAACTTGGCGCTACGCCCAGACATTCCTGTACTTTTCTTATAGAAAAAAAAAAAGAGAGAAGAAGAATGGAAGCCTATCCACAGCTTAATTATGGACTCATACTAGCAAAAATCTTGGAAACGAGAGAAGAATTAAGTGAACATTTCAGGACACTTAGGAATGAGAATGGTTCAGAGTTAAAAACTGAATTTCAAACTCCAACTGATCATGATACACAATTGGATTTACAACTTAATGAGATGGAGGATTTATATCTACAATTTACTGAAGAGGAAGATGTTACACCTTATATACAAAGGATGGAGATTTCTGAGGACCAAAGGCAGAATTTAATTGAAACATCTATAGATTTAAAAACAACAGAAATGGACTCTCTAATACGAGACATTAAAAATGCTGACAATACATACAAACAACGAATAATCACCATACTGACTAAGACTGATTACATAGTGCAGACAATATTGGGAAAAAGAGAAGAAGACTATGATCAGACACAACTGTGGGAAAATGTGTATAATCAAATATTAAGATGGGAGGAGCTAAAGGCCCTATTGTGGAAACCTGCTTGGCATCAAAAGAAAGCTAGAATTAGGTTTAAAAATGAGTGTTAAACATTTATTTGATGGGTAAAATGGTTTTTAGAGACTTTAAGTGAGCTAATATTTTTGAGATTTTTAAGGTTTAAGATTTTAGTCTGATTAATATTGATCTGAATTATGGATTTGATTATGGCTTGGAATGGCAACTATGGAAAACTGGAAAAGTTAAAACTAAAGGAGTTGTATTGAGATTGGTGAAATATTAATGATATTTTTACTTGCAATGATTGAAGAATGGATTGACTTATAAAAATGTTTGATAGAGTATAGGAAACAGAATATAGTGGAGAAATTTTAAAATATACATATATATAATAGCTATATGTTTAGCTTAGAAATAATTAGAAATAACTTAAGTTAATGTAAATGGTTTAAAAACGTAAAGTTATATTCGTTTATAAAATATGTATGTGAAATAGAATAAGAGATAGAAGTTAATTGAGAAATATAAAGTGAATATTTGGAGTAATATGGTCTGTATTATATGGATACTCGAATTGTATACTATATGTCTATGTAATGCCAATTGGAATATGTTAATAGTTAATTAAGCTCGAAATGGGTGGAAATACTATTGATAGTTTTGTTTTGTTTTTTTTTATTGATAAAATAGAGAGGGAAATTTTAAAAAGTAACCTAAATTGTTTATGTATGACTATATGTTTTATTTTGTTTTATGGAGTGCCCTATCTCCACGATGAGTCCTAAGCACTTGGCTGTAAAATTTAAAAAATTCAATAAAACTTGTTATATAAAAAAAGAAAAGAAAAATGAAACATTGCAATTGACTGGATTTGGAGTTTGGAGAATGTGATTAATCAGGGAAGAGTTAGTTTAACTCTGAAAACATGTATCTGTTTGGGTCTTAAACTAATCCTCTTGCAGTTAATTGTCTAGTTCAGTTTGCTGAGATCATCTGTAACTCTGTCAAGCATGTTTTTTCTACATGCTATGTAGAATGTGGTCAAAATGAATTGCAATGACTTATTACCATGTTTCCCCGAAAATAAGAACCAACTGGAAAATAATAATAATTCATTGCATCATATAAGATCCATGCCTTCCTTTGTATACTTATATAGCTGTACATTATGTTAGGACAAGCAACAAATATGTATCTCAGTAGTCATTTCTTAATACATACCTAGTACCTATTTATCAACTGCACAGTACATTTTTAATACAAAAGCAAAGTTGCATCAGTGCAGTTACAATTTAAATTGTAAGTTTTAACTTCTTTTTTGATTTTCAGAAGCCAATTTATAAAGTGATAGCTTGACTCTATATCATGATAGATTTTTTTTTAAGTTGGGTGCAGCGTGTCATGTTAGCTCATTATAACATGTAACACAGGCACGTCCAGGACAAATATCTCTCATTCAGATAGCTTTCAGTAGCAAGACTCCGCCAGCATTGTGCAGTGAAATCACACTGCATCATAGGGAAGAGAGGGCTGAGTTGAAATGGGGGATATGAGTCATAGACATAGAATCTTGCCAATGGCTGAGCAAGGACAATTGAGTATTAGAAGCTGAAGAAATGGAATTCATTTTTGTGTTTCTATGTAGCTCTTATCCCAGTTGTCAGAATAGTATATCCCATTCAGCTCTCAGATCAGAGAGAGATACACATGTTACATTATACTTCATGTACAGTACAGGGTTTTACCTGTTTGCCACTGTGTTTGCAATGAGAAATACTGTATATATTTCAGGTGCAGTGATAACTAAGGCATTCCAGTTGTAAGGCATCTTGCATACTTTAGAGAAAGCTGACACATATTTTTAAGTCGCATGCAGTAAAGGGAAAAGAGGTGTTAGAAATAGAAAACAGATGTGCTGCAAAAGGAGAAGTAGGACAACTACTTCCTCTGCCTAATTGTAATGTACTGAGTTGTGTTAAGCCAGCAGGTGCAGGGTGGGAACCAGGCGAAGTAGCGGCCACATGGCTGCTACAGAGACTGAATGTCTGGAAACCCGGGCATGCTTGCTATTTAACGCAGAAGAAACCCTGTGCAATGATTGGTTAAGGTTACCCAGAGCTCCTTGTATAAAAGGGCAGAGCCAGTTTCGTTTTCTGTTCTGTTCTGTTTCTGTGTGCAATGAATAAACCTTGTTGTTGTTTAATCTCGTCTCTTCAATGTCTACTACCCTAAAGACAGAACAATTGGCGATGAAGTTGGGATACTGCTGCCACCTTAACGTAGGGCCCGAATCACCGTGAAGAAGGCCCGACCACGTTGAGGACGGCATTCCTACTTCGGCTCACTCACCTGCCAGTACACAAATGCTGGGGGAGAGTGCTGCGAGGAACTGCCTGGGAAACCCTCTAACAGAGTGGCAGCATGTGGTAGAGGAGAGACCCTATAATGGCAAAACTGGGTCGGCTCGCAGAATTCGATGTTGCTCACCCGGAGAGGTGGAGCTCGTATGGCGCCCGGGCTGAGAATTACTTCCGCGTAAACAGAAGATGAGTTGAAGGCCGCAACACTGCTCTGTGTGTGTGGCCAAGCCGTCTTCGACATTGCTGAGAACCTAGTGTCCCCAGTGCCATTGGAGACGGTGACATACGGAGAGTTAAAAAAGATGCTCAAGGAGCACTTTGAGCCGAAGCTGTCGGTCATTGCATGGAGACACGCTTTCGAGCAGCGGGACCAGTGTCCAGGAGAGTCCATCACAGAATTCATCACCACCCTCCAACAGGCAGTGAGGCCATGTGAATTCAAGGACTTAGAGGAACGGTTACGAGACCGTTTACTTTGCGGACTAAGGAGCAGAGATCTTCAGCAGAAGATCTTCGCAAAGGAGACCGTCTCATTCCAAGACGCGTTGCGAGAGGTCACTGCAGAAGAAGCAGCCGGCGGAGCTGTAAGGGCCTTGCAGTTCTCAAAGAACCCTCAGCTATCGCAAACCATCCACCACGAGGACGTCGAACCTGAGGAAGAGGCCGAGTCGGACCAGGAAGATGACCTGATGTGACAACCCCTGGCGAAAGGACTTCCTAGACTTCTTGAGAAGGCAGATCCCTTCCCTAGGTGCATGGGGTGTGGGGGATGGCACAAACGAGCCGACTGCCGGTTCCGAACAGCCAATTGCTGAGCAAGTGACAAGCTGCTGTTTGTTTAGGTCGTGGCAAAGAAATTTCCAAGAAAGAGTTGCCTCGGAAAGGTACCGGAGTACCCAGCCAAAACAGGGTGGGGTTCTGTGCCAGTAGGCGCGGCGTCCATAGAACCGGGAGATATAGGCCCTTAAAGAAAAAGTTGCAACTCAAAGTCAGGTTGCAAGGGGTTCCATTGAGGATGGAACTGGACACAGGGTCTGCCCTGTCCATCATTTCCCAGAACACTCTTAACAGGATTTGTGGCCGAAGCGGCCAACGGGTGAAACTTAGGCCATCGAATTTAATGTTGACCGATTTTCAGAATTCCCCGGTCAGAGTTAAGGGGGAGGCCACTCTAAGGGTGCAATTCCGGAAATTCATGGGAATGTTGAACATCGTTGTGGTCGATGGGAACAGGACAAGCCTAATAGGGCTTGATTGGTTCAAGGCCCTGGGAATTCAGGTAACGGGGCTGAACAGTTTAAAAATGGCCAGCCTGGACCAAGTCTGCAAAGAATTTGCAGACGTGTTCACTACTAAACTGGGGGAATATAAGGGGCCCCCAATTGCCTTGAAGTTAGATCCTTCTGTCGCACCGATTAGGATCAAGCCTCATCAGGTGCCATTCGCTCTCAAGCACAAAATTAATGCGGAATTGGATAAACTTTTGCAGCAGGGCATCTTAGAGCCTGTGGACAGCAGTCCATGGGAAACCCCCATAGTGATGCCACTTAAGGCCAACGGAGATGTCAGAATCTGTGCTGACTATAAATGGACGCTGAATAAAGCTCTGCAGCAACATTCCTATCCCGTGCCAGTAGTCAACCATATTCTGGCATCTCTACAAGGGGGTTGTTTGCAAAACTTGATTTGGCTCAGGCCTACCAACAGCTGCCGGTGGATGATGCCACGGCAGAGGCACAAACCATTGTGACCCATCGGGGGGCTTTCAAGGTGCGGAGGCTACAGTTTGGCATTATTGTAGTGCCAGGTATTTTCCAGAGTGTCATGGAGCGAACGCTCAGAGACCTTCCGGGCGTATGCCCGTACTTCAATGATGTCCTCATTGCAGGGGAATCAGTGGAAAATTTGGCTGAGAGACTCAGGGCCGTGTTGCTGCGGTTTCGCAAAGCAGGCCTGAAACTCAGGAAAGACAAGTGTAAGATTGGAGTCACGTCCACAGAGTTTCTGGGGTTTTGCATAGACGCGGAAGGCATACACCCTGCTCAGTCCAAGCTGGAAGCGATCCAGCAGGCACCCAGTCCCAAAACAAAAGCAGAACTTCAAGCATTCTTGGGACTGCTAAATTTTATCATGCCTTCTTTCCCCACAAGGCAGCCGTGACAGAGCCATTACACCGGCTCCTAGACAAACAGGCTATATGGGCGTGGACACGTGTCCACGAGAAGAGTTTTGCTGCAGTTAAAGCATTACTTTCCTCAAATGCGGTGTTGGCTCATTTTAATGAGCGACTTCCTGTTAGCATAGCGTACGACGCTTCCCCTTACGGGATTGGAGCTGTTTTAAGTCACCTTAAAACAGACGGGACTCAGGTCCCTGTAGCATATTATTCTAGAACCCTGTCTGCCGTGGAGCGTAATTATGCACAGATAGATCGAGAAGCATTGGCAATTGTAGCGGGCATCAAGAAGTTCCATGATTTCTTGTATGGTCGCCGTTTCACGGTCTTCACAGACCACAAGCCACTTCTGGGGTTGTTCACAACGGACAAGCAGACACCCCACATAATCTCTCCTAGAATGTTGAGATGGTCAATATTTCTCTCTGCGTATGATTTTTGCATGATTCACAAGCCGGGCAAAGAGATGGGCCATGCAGACGGCCTCAGTAGATTGCCCTTAAGGAACATAGAGCCTGATCCTGCACCGGCAAATCACATCCTCTCCATTCAGGATTTGCCTGAGTCCCCTCTCCACGCAGGGGATGTAGCTGCTGAGACAGCTGCCGACAACACATTGACACGCGTGTTGAACTGGGTGTTATCGGGATGGCCGGACACGTGTCCGGGCACAGAATTTCAGGGGTTTTGGAAGCGGAAGTCGGAGCTATCCACCTTCAAGGGGTGTATACTGTGGGACAGTCGGGTAGTCATCCTGACCTCACTGAGGACTAGAGTTCTAGCCTTTCTGCATGAGGGACATCCGGGGATAGTCCGCATGAAGGCACTTGCACGCAGTCACCTGTGCTGGCCAGGGCTCGATAGGGAGGTCGAAGCCCAGGTCCAAGGGTGTCACATTTGCCAACAGTCCAGGCCAGAAATGCCCCAAGCTCCCATCCATAGGTGGGAAACAACACACGATCCTTGATCGAGGATCCATATCGACTACGCTGGCCCCTTTCAGGGGCAACTCTTTCTTATTGTCGTGGACAGTCACTCTAAGTGGCTGGAGGTAGTTCCAGTGTCCGCTGCAACTTCTACTATCACCATCAGGGTTCTTCGTGGCATTTTTGCCACTCATGGACTTCTGGATGTAATTGTCTCCGACAACGGAACTCAATTTACTTCTTTGGAGTTCCAGTCATTTCTGCGGGCAAACTTAATCTGCCACGCTACGTTGGCACCATTCCACCCGGTGTCAAACGGTCAAGCAGAATGCATGGTGCGAACTATGAAAGATTCTTTGAAAAAAATCATGCACGGCAACTGGCATCACCGGTTGGCTGACTTTCTCCTGTGCCACCACACCACTCCATGCACTGCTATGGGCAAGAGCCCCGCCGAGCTCCGATGGGGTCGCTGGCTTATCACTAAGCTAGATAGGTTGCACCCGGACCGGGTTGCCTCGCAGGTGTCCCACCCACGGGCACCGAGGCAGCTGACCTTGGGCGATCCGGTTTGGGCCCGCAACTATGGCCCTGGCAACTTGTGGGTGGTAGCTGTGGTTTGTAGGGTCACCGGCCCCCTTTCCTACGAAGTGGCGTTGGAAGACGGTCATGTGCTGCGGCGGCATATTGACCAGCTTCGCTGGAGGTTGCCAAGCCACTCTTCCGCTCCTGGCTCTGCTCTCAGGGGGGGAGGAAGCTCCCGAGATTGATCGGGACGGTCAACAAAGCACTGACTATGGCTCATCGCAACTAATGAAAGAGGGGTTTGCCATCGAGGCGGCTCTTGACTCGGGCACTACGCCCATGGGACATTGCGGGAGATCGGCTTTTCAAGCCTCTCCAAGGGGGGGGGGGTTCACCCATCTGGGATATTGCTCCCAACCATCTGCTCATGCAGACCAGGGGAATACCACCTCGCAGGGGAATTCCACCCCACAGAGGACCACTAGCCAGGGGAACAACAACCCTCCGGGGAATACCACCCCTCCAGGGAACACCACCCTTCCAGGCAATTCCACCCCAAATCGGTACGCAGAGCTGGACCAGCAGGCCAGCTTGCAGGCACCGATCCTGACCATTTTAAACGGGTCCCCAAGTCCTGGTCTGCCGAGCCCGGTGTGCAAGTTTGCAGACCAGGCAACTGTGGCACTTCCGCGGAGATCGGAGAGGGTCCGAGGGCCCCCCAAGTTCCTAAAGGAATACGTGAGGATTCTGTCGGTGCTAGCCTAGCGTTCAGAGTTCTTGCTAGCCGAGCATTCAGGCGTGCTCAAAAGTACAACCTTGCTTTTGTTCAAAGCTGGCATTGCCTTGCTTTTTTTCAAAAGCTGTAATGAACAAACGCCATGTCCTAAGAGGTCACAGGCCAGGGCCAAGGTTAGTGGGAGTGATTGAATAGCCTTCACACGGGAGCAGCATTACTGAAGCAAACAAAAAGGTGCATTATGCTTCTAACCCAGGGGAGAGGGGTGTAATGTACTGAGTTGTGTTAAGCCAGCAGGTGCAGGGCAGGAACCAGGCGAAGTAGCGGCCACGTGGCCGCTACGGAGACTGAATGTCTAGAAACCCGGGCATGCTTGCTATTTTAGCGTGGGAGAAACCCCATGCAATGATTGGTTAAGGTTATCCAGAGCTCCTTGTATAAAAGGGCAGAGCCAGTTTCGTTTTCTGTTCTGTTCTGTTTCTGTGTGCAATGAATAAACCTTGTTGTTGTTTAATCTCGTCTCTGCAATGTCTACCACCCTAAAGACAGAACACTGATCCCACTACTTTTTCAGTACATTTGGCAATCAGTATATATAAGAAACCTGGGAGCTTTTAAAGAGGCAGTAGACAAGTGTGGAGTGAGTTTTGACAGATGGTTAAGCCCATGATTTTAAAATCAATCACAGCACTGCCAGGATTCTGGATAGTTTTCCAGCCCCCTGATATTGTTGGAAAGATAGCTTTTCCTGCAAGCCAGATGAGAAGCTATCAGATTGGCAATGGGAATAGGCAAATCTGCGAATTTAGTTTTCTGCTTGCTCAGAGATAGGTAGAGAACATTTGTAACTAAGCTATGGGGGAAAACCCTCTCATTCAGTAATGGATTCAACCTCCCACTAGACAGCTTTCTAGAGCACCCAGGAATTTAGATACATATACATATAGCGTATCACAGAAATAAGAGGAGTTAACCAGGCTGTGCTATTGTGGGCATTTTTTACGTACAATAGAGAAATACCCCCCCCCCCTGTGTTTTCAGTTCTTTGTGATCTTGACATGAGTTAACTTACTGATGCATTTGACATTTCAGAGTGGCTGTTACCATTATTTCACTATTATAAAAAGGCCTGGAACTTAATACAATAATTTAACCTCAATCTAGCAACCTGCCTACCCATAATTGGCCTGCCACAGAAGAAAGTTGCATATCTCTAATTTAAATCAAAAGAGCATTCCTCCCAGAAAAGGCAGTTGATTTATTATTTATAAATGGTCACACAGTCAACCAGATGTTTAGACTGGATTTTGCATTTTTATCTTCCTATCTCAAGGACTTGGGGTGGGCAGATGTTGTTTGCTGATGTTAAATGTATCCTCGCAGGATGTAACCTGTTTCAAGTAAAGCTGCTTTTTGCAATTGACTCACAGTGATTTTGTCAATGTTGATGGGAAGTAGTGTTCCAAATGTTTTGGAATTGCTCCCAAGATGACTATTACTCTAAGTACCATTAATTCTTATAATGCTAGGTTACTTGTATTTAACAATGTGAATTATCCATAAGCAACTATTGAAAATTTGAGGTCAGCAAATCCTGATCCTTTAACTCTTGATGATTTTAATATTTTAGTATAAGCACATGAACTGTATTAAATGACTTCTATGTTGAATGGTGTAGTGCAGGCATGTCAAACTCGCGACGTCACGTGACATCGCGCGACATATTGCGACTTTCCCCCCATTGCCGGCAATGGGGTGGGCGCAGTTTCAGTATGATGCATCTGGCCCGCGGGCTGGCAGTTTGACATGCCTTGTGTAGTGTGATACTGATGAGGGTTCCAATGAAGCAATGTTAATAGATTTCATTATTGGCAGATGGGTTGCTGATCTTCAGGATGGAGAGACAGCTAGATGCTCTGAGTTTGTGGAAATTTTTCAACTTGTGGACTGCAATGGGATTTTTGGAACTAGAACAGTCTTATTTCTATCTACAGTATACTTTAAAGTGAAGCAGTTTTACATAGGATCCAAAACTCAAAATTAAAGCTTATAGGCCTACTCTTGAAACATCTTATAGCTCAGAATTGTACAAATATATGTACCTGCATACATGTCAGTAAATCTTAAGAGTTTACTTTTCCGCTAGAAAGCGTTTCCCAAAATGTGCACCAGAGCATGCTAGTATGCCATCAGAAAAGTGCTTGCATATCACAGGAAAAGAAACTCTTAGTATAAAACACCCAGCCATGACAGGGATTATTTTTTGCATGTGTATCCTGCATTTTCTCTAAAAAACTTGAGTGAGTCCACCTAGGTTCTTCAGTTTGCCATCTTCCCCTATCATCTATCATATCCCTTTTTTGGAGGTTTAGAATGAACATTTCCATGACCAATGATGTTGGCTTGTCTGAGACACTGGACAAGAAGAATGTCTCCTTCATCCATTGGCCTTCATACACAGAAACAAAACAGACTCACAATTGCATTTGACTTCAGTATTAGTGACGGGACAAATTTCTCCTCCTACTAAAGAGGATGTTGGGGCGATTTTGCAGGAATGGGGGCTTTGGAAGGTTGCCTTCAATTCCAATCCTACATATGAACTGTGACACAACACTGTATATACCAGTGGTGGCGAACCTATGGCACGCGTGCCAGAGGCGGCACTCAGAGCCCTCTCTGTGGGCACGCGTGCCATGCCCCGGAGATGGCAACCATCCCTCTTCAACCAGCCACCCGCTAACTCGCCAATTCCCACATGGCCGGATGCATCCCAGCACCCATGCGCTCGCTGGCCTCTGTGTGCGGGGGCCGATGGTGTCAGGCAGCAGCCGCCCTGACCCCTGCCTCGCTTTGCCCTGTGACAATGGCACCCCCGCCCTATCTCGCCTTGCCTCGCCTCATCCTGCAGGACGAACCTCCTGCCCACCGCCCCACCTGCCAGAGACCCCCTGGATCTCCCCCAACCCTGCCCGGCCCCCACAGGTGTCCCCACAAGCAACATCGAGGTGATCACGCCCACCTTGGCTACACCCACCCAGTCTGCCATGACCACCACAGCCACGCCCACCCAGTGGGCCACGCCCACCTGGCACCCGGCGATAAATAAGTGGGTTTTGGGTCGCAGTTTGGGCACTCGGTCTCTAAAAGGTTCGCCATCACTGGTATATACAGTACACTCCTGGATCTTTCTAGTGTGAGTATCTACTTCTGCCACATCAATACATTGGGTGTAGTTGGGTCATTGAGTACTCCTGGTGAAGAATAACCAGCAAAACGAACATGTGACAATTTTATCTTGCTGAAGGTACCTATTTTTGAACTAGGAAGCTCTTGGCTGTTTTTTTTTAAATATATGTGCTTCATTAATAAATGCAAATCTCAGTTCCTTGTATTATGGCCTTTGTTATAGCAGTCTTGCTTTAGATATTATGTAAAACACCTTGCTGCCTGATTTGTTTTTCGTTTGTTTTGTTTTAAATCCCTTCTATGCCAAAAACAAGTTTTTTTGTTTTAAGATCCAGTCTCTTTAAATATCCAAATTTGTACAATGCTGCAATTTCTTGTGTAGAATTGGGTGGATTGCTTTATATATTTTTATTTGATTTCTGTTCTGTGGGTGTTTATATATTAATAGTGGTACTATAAACTACTGAGAGTCTATTGAAATGCAGTGGATATACATCCAACAAATCAGATGAAATGTCCAGTACTAGCTGGATAACTTTTTTTCTTTTATGGGATGAGGGAAAGAGGAATAATTGCTTTTATTAGATATACCATATCTGGCTGCAAAAGATCTAGATTACTCAGAGATAGTAGCAAAGGATTATTATCTAATATTGCATGTTTTATAGCTCAGCTATAGCATCTGTAACAATATGGTGTGGAGAGGAGTTCCTATGTTGCTTTTCCAAATCTTAAGTTGAGTTCAGGCTGAATTACAGAAAGCTCTAAATCTTTTAACTTTTCTGATTGTCAGTTGCACACATTTTTCAGGGGCTGGGGGGAGGGGCATCCTGAGAAATTAGAAAAAGTTGTTGGGCATGACTTTTCAGTTTGCCTTCTGAGAAATGGATAATTTGAGGTTGCTCAGTTGTTGCACCATAGCCACTTTGTGAAAGTGCTCTCAAAATTCCCGAGTGCCACCTATCTCTAGATTAGGGATATAAATTGTATAAAATACATTTTGAATAAATCACACAACAGTTTACTACTTTATTTTCTTTGTTTCTCCAGCTGCTGTTGTATACATTATAACATATATTCTCTATGTTAAATGCAAAAGGTTGTAGTGCTCTCTATGCTATTCACTTCATGTTGTCTTGAATGGGAGGCAGCATAGGGCATTTTCACAAAACTAAATTAGATTTTATTGCCAAATATCTAAGCGCTAGGACTGAGAAGATGGTAGGCAATAAATAAATAGCCCAATCTGAGGAGGAAAATGTGAGGTTATTCTTAAATAACCATCTTGGTGTTAGATGAAAAAGAAAAACATTGTGATGAAAACATTAGCTCAGCTTGAACTCTACTTCCTTCAGTGACACTTATTTACTTCAATAAATTGCCCAACTACTTTTAATTTGGCACAATATTTTCATAGTGGTCAAAAGTGTTTTCTTGGAGATCTTATTACATTGTCACAATATGCCAGATTGCTCAACATTCCTTTCAGTTCATCAGTGCTCAAGCTGCAAGTGCAACACATTAAGGTTAAATACTCCATAAATTTATGACAAGGTAATTCCAAACATAATAATTATTTTTTAGTAATACACAGACACTATGCTTCCTTTATTTGTGGATACAAAGAGTGGCTAAGCTCAGATCCACACTTTCTTTGGGTCTATCTCCAGGATGGGCCATTTGCCGCTTCCTGAGTGGAAAAATGAATTACATCATCCTTCTCTAAATTGCAGTCCATTGCAAATGCACCTGTGCCCAAATTTTTCAGCTTTGATTCAAACTTTGTAAGCATTTCTAAGCCCTTCACTGCCGAGTCTCAAGAGCTTCATCTTGTTCTAGTGGCAGCTCCAGCTCTGACTGGCTGTATTGTCTGGCATGTCCCCTTCCTTCCAGCATCTGGTTACTGTCCAGGGACAGCCATTTTGTCCTGAATGTTTTACAGTTTACTGGTGAAGTAATAGCGTGAAGTGTTTTTAGTAGACAGTATGTATGTATGTATGTATGTGTGTGTGTGTGTGTTAAATTTGGATTGCTAACAAAGAGTTAAAGGGAAGCTGATATAGCTATTTTGAGCTCCTTCGCTCTCATCAGCCAGCTACACCCTTCTGAAATTCGAACCTGGGCTGCTTGCACATCTTCTTCCCATATTTGGGCCGACCGGGTACATCATAAAAAAAAACTTACACACACACACACACACACACATATTTATATATTTATGTATTTATATCCTGCCATCAACATCATCATCATCATTATTATTATTATTATTATTATTATTATTATTATTATTATTATTATTATTATTATTATTATTATTATTATTATTATTATTATTATTATTATTATTATTATTATTATTATTATTATTATTTACAAATAACCCAAGGCAGTAAACATATCCAACACATCTTCCTCCTCCTATTTTCCCCACAACAACAACCCTGTGAAGTGGGTTGGGCTGAGAGAGAGTGACTGGCCCAAAGTCACCCTTTCATGACTAAGGCAGGACTTGAACTCATGGTTTCCTGATTTCTAGCCTGGTGCCTTAATGAGGCAGAATTCCTTTGATCCTGTAACATAGCTTTTCATGGTGCATCATTTTTGGAGGTAGAAGCATCCAAGCATATATATTGTCACATTTGAAAGACTATGAAGCATGACTGCCTGCATATGGAAACCGACTGAGGAAGAGTCAGAGAACTGAAAAAATAAATTTCTCTGCTCCTGTTGAAGAAACCAAAATCCATGATCCTCTTCCTTCTGTATTTATATTCAGAGGATTTCATCCATGTACTTTTCCTAAAATCTGTTTTGCCTTATTTTATTTTCATTAGTCACAAAACTTGATTACACATTCACCAGAAAGACTTTTTGGATGAAGTTGACGTGTTTAGTTAAGCAGCTCACTCACTGATTGGTGCTGAATAAGGATTTTTTTTAAAAAAAATGTACTCCAAAATATAATTTCCATTTTAAAAGGACTAAAAGCATTTGTCATGAGGATATTTGAGGACATCTGTAAATGCACTTCACTTCTTTTCACTCTGGTGCCTGGTGTTCTGATATTAATAGTGCATGGTGTTTTGATATTAATGTCTACAAAGGGCATCATAAAACATGTACATACTAGAAAATGAGGGAATTTTTTTTTACAAAGATATATGCTTATTAAAAAAATAGCAGTATATAAGTACTTTTGAGAATGCATGCATCTACTAGAGGTTACATACATCTTTTAAAAATCAAGTTTCATATGTACAGATAAAAAATGAAAAATAAGTGAACAATATAGCCAAAGCTTGCTATGTTTTACTATGAGGCAATATGAAGCTATTGAAAGAGATGATAATGATGATGATGATGGCGACTTTCATGGTAGTAGTGATGGTGATATTCTAATCATTCTTAAAATTATATGCAAAATGGGCACTTTTACAATGTCCGGTAATTAGTCCTTATTTTAGGTTTTGAATTGAATGTAATATTTAAACATTGATTTTTTTAAAAAAAATGTTCTTATGAGTTTTAGATATATTAAAAAATTGTCTCAATATATGAGTAGAAATATGTATGTTTTACTGCCTATACCAAGATTTTTAGATCTGTGTAGACTGATTTAAATAAAATTGGTTTTATTTAAGTTTGATTTAAGCCCAGACCAGCACAATACCACTGAAAAAGAAAAACAAGAAATTCAACAAGAAACCAACATGGCTGTGCAAAGATATCTCTGACAAACTGAAAGACAAAAAGGACAAATACAAAAAATGGAAAGAGGGGCACACAACCAATTATCAGTAGACAGCCAGAACATGCAAAGATGAAGTCAGAAAAGCAAAGGCTCAGAACGAACAAAGACTTGCAACAGAAATCAAGGATAATAAAAAAAGTTTCTTCCAACACATTAACAACAAGAAAAAAGTCAACAAAACTGTAGGTCTACTAAAGAGAGAAGATGGCAAGGAAATAACAGGCAACAGGGAGAAAGCAAAGCTGCTTAACTCATACTTTGCATCAGTCTTCACACAAAAAGAAAGTATAGCCCAACATGCCAAAAAAAACCACTGCAAAAGACAAACTAATAACAAAAATTAAAATAAGCAAGAAAATGATAAGAGAACACCTATCTGACCTTGACGAATATAAATCACTGAGACCCGACAGAGTTCTGAAGGAGCTGGCAGATGTTATCTCAGAACGATTGCACCAGATCTTTCATAAATCATGGAGCACCAGGGAAGTACCTGAGGATTGGAAAAGGGCTGGTGTGGTTCCCATCTTCAAGAAAGGGGAAAAAACGGACCCAGGAAAGTACAGACCAATCAGTTTAACATCAATACCTGGGAAGATCCTAGAAAACATAATAAAAAAACAGATCTGCGAACAACTAGAAGTAAACAAAGTTATAACTAGTAACCAGCACAGGTTGTTAAAAACAGATCATGCCAAACCAATCTTATTTCATTCTTTTATAAAGTAACTAAACTAGTAGATCAGTGAAATGCTGTGGATGTAGTATACTTAGATTTCAGTAAGGCATTTGATAAAGTAAACCTACTCCTTAGTAAGCTAGAAAAAGATGGAATAGACATCACCACCAGATGGATCTGTAGCTGGCAAACCGTACTCAACGAATAGTCCTCAATGGTACTACATGCACATGGAGAGAAATAAGCAGTGGGGTACCACAAGGTTCTGTCTTTGGCCCAGTACTCTTCAATATCTTCATCAATGACTTAGATGAGGGAATTGAAGGCAAACTCATCAAATTTGCAGATGACACTAAACTGGCAGGAGTAGGCAACACCCCAGAAGATAAACTCAGGATCCAAAAAGACCTTGACAAACTTGAACAATGGGCCCTATCCAACAAAATAAATTTCAATGTGGAGAAAAGCAAACTTTTACATTTAGGCAGGAAAAATCAAATGTACAAGTACAGTTTGGGCAAGACCTGGTTTAAAAACAGTAACTGTGAGAAGGACCTTGGAGTCCTAATGGATGATCATTTGATTATGAGCCAGCAGTGTGCAGCAGCTGCCAAAAAAGCTAATACAATCCTGGGTTGTATAAACAGAGACATAGAATCAAGATCACGCGAGGTATTAGTACCACTTTATAAAACCTCTGGAATACTGCAGCCAATTTTGGTCACCATATCACAAAAAAGATGTTGAGAGTTTGGAAAAAAATTCAGAGAAGAGCAACTGAGATGATTAAAGGCTTGGAGACTAAAACATACGAAGAACAGCTGCAGGACTTGGGTTTGGCTAGTATAAAGAAAAGAAGAAATAGGGAAGACATGATAGCAGTATTCCAATATTTGAAGGGCTGCCACCAAGAAGAGGGGGTCACCACAGGGCAGGACAAGAAACTGATCAAAGAGAGAGGCAACCTGGAATTAAGGAGAAACTTCCTGACAGTGAGGACAATTAACAACAAGCTTGCCTCCAGAAATCGTGGGTGCTCCATCACTGGATATTTTTAAGACGAGGCTAGACAGTCACTTGTCTGAGATGGTATAAGTCCTCCTGCTTGAACAGGGGGCTGGACTAGAAGACCTCCAAGGTCCCTTCCAGCTCTATTCTATTCTATACTGTGTAGAAACAGTAATCGGAGAAGGACAATTGATAATAAAGTTCCATGAGCCCATCCTCAGGGAACTTCTCCCTAGCAGGCACATTCTGCTAGAAAGAAGTTCCCTGAAGAGGGGCTTCAGCACGAAGCTTCAGTAAGCTCGGAAGACTAAACCTCTGGTCCTGGTTACTGACCCAGATTGGAACCTGCAACATTATCCTGGGACACCTATATTTGCCTTCGTTCATGAAATTTGGTTGAATTAGGCAATCAGATAAAGATAAATGATAATTATTATAAAGTCTTCAGAGTTGAAGAAGTTTTTATTGTGCAGCAGAAGATCATTTCTGATCAGAGATTTTATTGTAACTCTCCAGAGAAATTTGGCTATTGGGCAGTTTAAAAATTGTAATAAAGAAACACTTATATTTCTGTATTTTTGGCACAGAAAGAGAAAAAATCATGG
Source organism: Azemiops feae (assembly GCA_023970755.1). NCBI lineage: Eukaryota > Metazoa > Chordata > Lepidosauria > Squamata > Viperidae > Azemiops > Azemiops feae. The sequence goes on along the minus strand of JALGBA010000434.1, from coordinate 816,944 downwards.
GAGGAGAGTCAAAGAAATGATCCTGAACTGAAAAGGGCAGGACAGAATGGTGTGGGCAGAAAAAGCATGTGCGTTGATCTTCTTGAGCAGACAGGCTTCATTATTTTATAGTGAAGCTGCATCACTTGGATTCTCCATTCAAAGTGCCAAAATGATTTTTGTCTGATGTGGAATTTGAGAAGAAAGCTGGGAAATTACAGGATTTGGGGTGGTTTTCTGATGTGTATGGTACTCATGCTGTAGTGGACGGAAATCAGTTATGGCCCGATCCATTTACATTTAGGTAATGAGGTAATGTCTCTTAAGCAATAGTCAGCAGTCTATCTTATTTCATTAAAGTCTGGCAAATATATAAATGCTCTCATGACCAAATATGTATTTTCTTTTTTCTCACATATTTTTTCTCTCCTCTAATTACACTAAAACAATTGAATGAAGCAGCATAAACAATCTTATCTCCAGAGAATCTTCTTTTCAAAAGTTGAAATATGGTCATTGTACTTGAACAAAGGCTGCAGATTATTACATTATATGTGAAATGGAGCTACTAAGCAATAAAGATTTAGAACATAACATTTAGAACATAATTTCAAATTGACTTCTATTATCTGGTTTCCATGGAATTCATTTGATCATTTGACTGTGGTATTTGACTCAAGTGCATTCTGATTTCATGCAGGACTGTAAATATTATTTTTTTCAGGAAAGTTATGAATCAATGTTTCTGTCTGTGAGCCTCTCCCTTTATCAAAGTAAATGTGTTGGGTCTGGGTTGGACAGTTCTTTCCTTACGCTAGACTTAAATAAAAACACAAGTATTTTAAAAATGAGACAGATTTCTAAATAAATAATTATTCTAGCATTTATTTTACTTGCTGTCTGCAATCTGAGACTAACTCTAAAAGAAAAAAATCAAAATCTTCTCAAAATGTTTCAGCAAAATAAAAATGATACAATTTTATTAGCAATTTTGTATACTTTAACACAGGGGTCCCCAACCCCCAGTCCGTGGACCAGCACTGGGCCGCGGCATGCCAGAAACTGGTCCACGCAAACAAGCAAAACCCCATCTGTGGGATGCAGGCATTACATGAAACCATGCCCCCTCCGGTCCGCAGAAAAACCTCTCTCGATGAAACCGGTCCCTGGTGCCCTTTTGGTTGGGGACCTCTGCTTTAACAGATCTTAGGCAATAATGTACAAAGCCAGTTTGGTGTAGAAGTTAAGGCAAACTATAGGCTATAAAGCAGTAGAAGGCAGGGGCCTATGAGTTCTAGTCCTGCCTCGGGAATTAAGCCAGCTGGGTTACCTTGAGCCAGCCACTCTCTTTCAGCCCTAGGAAAGAGGCAATGGCAAACTACCTCTGAAATCTTGCCAAGAAAAATGGACTAACTAGCAGTTAACATGGACTCAAAAGCATTGGGAGGAGGGAGGCTAAAAAATGTAAACTATTTAGGTGATCTCCTCTCTGTACAGTATGAAAGCCAGACATATCCCCAGAATAGATCTGATTTTGTAAATAATAATAATAATAATAATAATAATAATAATAATAATAATAATAATAATAATAATAATAATAATAATAATAATAATAATAATAATAATAATAATAATAATAATAATAATAATAATAAAGTTGGAAAGGACCTTGGAGGTCATCTAGTCCAACCCCCTGCTCAGGCAGGAAACCCTATACCATTTCAGACAAATGGCTGTCCAGTGTCTTCTTAAAAACTTCCAGTGTTGGAGCATTCACCGCTTCTGGAGGCAGGTTGTTCCACTGGTTAATTGTTCTAACTGTCAGGAAGCTTCTCCTTAGTTCTAGGTTGCTTCTCTCCTTGATTAGTTTCCATCCGTTGCTTCTTGTCCTGCCTTCAGGCCCCTTGGAAAATAGCTTCACTCCCTCTTCTTTGTGGCAGCCCCTGAGATATTGGAACACTGCTATCATGTCCCCCCTCGTCCTTCTCTTCATTAAAATAGACATACCCAATTCCAGCAGCCGTTCCTTATATGCTTTAGCCTCCAGTCCCCTAATCATCTTTGTTGCTCTTCTCTGTACTCTTTCTAGAGTCTCAACATCTTTTTTACATCATGGTGACCAATTCCCTTCATCCCAGGGAATCCTTGTGGCTCTATAATCCTTGTGGAATTATCAACCACTGAAGAGCTGGATTTGTACAACATACTAGACTAAAGGAGATTGGGTAGTTTACCATGCTGTAAGAATCAAACGTTTGTCTTGATATACTCTGTGAACCAAATAATTATTTGGCATTGGTTGTTTTTTCACTAGTGACTTAAAGCATCATCTGAAATTGTCCAACTATTATATAATGCGAGTAATGGCCGAGTAATGCTATGAAGAGATTATATCACTGGTGGAGAAATTGTCTGATTTATTTCCTTGAGTATAGTGTGTTACTTGAACCAAGCAATTTTGTTTTCTTGTTGAGTGAATCCAAAAATGGAATTTTAGCACTGGGCTAATATACAGACTTTAGTATTAACTGAGGAAAACCATAATACAATAGTGTATGACTGATCTGAGTCCACTGTGGCTCAAGCCCTGTGACACAATTGGATCAATGATTAATAGATGATGGGAAACCAAAACAAGAATAATTAGGAGGTTAGATTTAATCTAATTAATCTAAACAATTAATTAATTACACCTAGTCAGATACAGTATAGAAACAACAAAACCCACAAATTGTTCCATTTATCTGGAAGGCAAGAAGTAAATGAACTTTGTACATGTATTGTGACATATGCACATATCAAAAGAGCTGAGCTTGCTATACAATGGCACAATGTTGCTTTTTCATCTTAATGAAAACTATCGCAGATGTCTCTAGTCCCTTGTGATATACTCCATCCTTGGAGAAAAAAATGTTGAAAAGAAAGCATTGTGGAAGAGGGGAAAAAATCTTCTGCCCTACAGGATTCTGCTAAGTCCTGGCAGAACAGAGCACACCTTAAATGACTGTGAAGCCTATTGCTGCCTGTGTGGTGCTGATGTTGTAATGAAGCTTTGCTGGTGCTCTCCTGCCATGGGGCTTCATACGTTTTCAGGCATTTCCTGGAGAAAGTGGAAGGAGACACTCTGCTTTCAAAGCAATCATTTTTGACCCATACAGTGTAATTTTGTGTTGTTTGAAAAATAATTGTTGGGTTTAATGGATGTTTGTGGAAACAAAATTGGTGTAAATAAACATTTTGAGTCATATATCCTTAAAGGTTTTATTTTCCTTTTATCTCCCAAATAGATCTTGAGCGGTGATGGTGATTGGTAGGTAAAAGGTAGTGGAAAGGAAGACAAATGGAAAAATGAGGCCATCAGGAGTTAAAATTGTGAGATGGGAATTGCACAATTTTTTAAAAAGTCCTCATCTATTTCCAATGACATTTTTGTCATATAACAGAAGAAGTGGGGATAATGATTTTCCCCCTTAGCATTTGTTTAACTCTATTTAAGCAAGCATGATACTTAGTTTGCTTTATAACTACAACAACTATGAGCCGTGGTGGCGCAGTGGTTAGAATGCAGTACTTCTTCTACTTCTGCTGAATGTCCATTGCCAGCAGTTCGGCAGTTCGATTCTCACTGGCTCAAGGTTGACTCAGCCTTCCATCCTTCCGAGGTCGGTAAAATGAGGACCCAGATTGTTGGGGGGAATATGCTGACTCTGTAAATGGCTTAGAGAGGGCTGTAAAGCACTGTGAAGCGGTATATAAGTCTAAGTGTTATTGCTATTGCTACAAGGGGGAAGACTGGACAATGGATCTAGGGAAGGAGGGGAACCCTAGAAACTCAAATTAAAATCTCCTTTGTGGTGGAAGAAAAGAGAGGACCAAAGGAGAGGCTGGGCAATATGAACTAAGAGAGAACCAGTATGCACTCGAAATGCATGCACATCAGTATTTTGCAGTGTATTCAGACCCAAAATAGAAAGGGTCTGTAAAGGTAAAGGTAAAGCTGTACCTTTAAAAAGTTGAACTTTTGCTAGATCTCACATGTTCTTAGGAAATAAGGGTTTGTGTTAAGGAGAAGGCAACACATGATTGAGGTGGTGAGGCCGATGAACAGTGGCTTGTGGGTTACTCATGAATAGCTACCGTAGTTCAAATGAACCAGAATAACTCCTAGGGCCTAACAATACAAATTATATTGATGAATTAGGTGCATTCATTACCGAGGTTCACTTTCTTTTTGTTTTAATTCTATTCAGTGCGCTTGTAACTTTTACTCTATTGTCATTCTGAATTGGGTGTTCTTCAAATTTAGTAAATAAATAATAACTTTTAGCACTTATTACAATCCTTTTGTTTTCCAGTTGAAATTTCCCTATTTAACTAAAAAAAGAATCATCTCAGGAGATTTTTGAATATAAGGCATTATTCGCAATGTTTTGAAGAGAACATCATATTGTATTTCTTTACTGTGTGCTGCTCAGAAATGTAGAATGAAGCAATTTCTGATGCGATTTCTTTCACATGTATGACAAATCAGGTATTTACATAATGGGAAACTTACAATCCTTATGTAATTGAAAAAAAAACAAGAAGAAAGAGCAACAACACTACATCCCATTTGTATGCCTGTCATCACCCAACTCTCACCCAAACCTGAAGGATGGGTGTTATTTTGGGGGAAATGTTTACTCATCTCAGTCAGAAAGGTTGTGTGATGAAACTGTTACAGCAGATTAACATGAAGTAAAAGACAACATACAAACTCATCTTTCCCTGAGGATTTTTTAAAAGAAAAAAATAAATAAAAACTGCATGATGTTTTCCTTCTTTTGAGTGCAAGAGGTCCTCCAGGTGATTCAGATCAATATTTATTCATGTTCTTTGTTCTATTCATAACATCTGATTGAGTTATGAGACAGGCAATAGGAAAAATAGCGCAGCCCATCTTCTATTTTGGCCTCTTAAAAACAACTAATTGGATGGAGTAGCATTAAAAAAATAAATTAAAAGGCTGGACACTTTCTAGATTGGTGGTCTCCTCATGGGTACCTTCCAGATGTGTTGAATTACATTTTCTACTCCCCCGAATAATTGCTGAGGGTTACTGGAGTTGTAGTTTAATGCCTTTAAAAGGCATCAGGTGAAGGAAGGAATTTCCTGTTCATTTATTTTTTTCTGTTCCTTCCCTGATCCTTCTGTACTACAAACCACCTGAAGTGCAACTTGCTGTAGCTCTGATGATAATGATGGTGATGATTTAGAGTTTCTCCCTTCCTCTCCTCTCAATAGGTGGATTAAAATGCCTAATTCTGTCTAAACATCTGGCTGCCCATGTGACCAACTATAATACTGTAGAGAAATACAATCCAACTAACCAGGACATCTCTAGGCAGGAAGATCATGGGTGTCAGATATACAAGTTAAAATTCAAGTTGTTACCGAAGGAGGACCAAGATACCACAAAGACAAAGAATTACAGACCAATTTCATTATTAAATAAAGACTATTAACTCTTTGCTGCAGTTTTGGCAGAAAGGCTAAAGAAGATCTTACAAGAATATATATATATATAAATATAAAGACCAATCTGGCTTCCTGCCAAAAAGACAGCTGGATCTTAAAGTAAAGATAAAGATGAACCCAGAAACGTTTCTTCTGGACTTAATGGAAAAAGAAATTGGAAGAAAAATTGGAACTGCCATCAACATATATAAGATCAAAGTTCCAATTTCCCCCCCCCCCCCAAGTTCTTCTTCCATTAAGCCCAGAAGAAACGTTTCTGCTTTCATCTTTTTCCTTGTTATAAGTGTATACACTAATCTGGTCCAATGTCTGGGCCACTTTGCTTGCTTACATATTTGTTGACACATAATTGCTTCTTCTATAATTTCAAGTAGATTAGCAGGTATTTCATTGGCATCTGGTTTTGTTATCCCCTAAAAGGGCCAGTTCTGGATCACTGTATATCTCAGTAAAGATGGAGTAACAGGAAAAGGAAACATGAGAGTTGATTATAAGATGGAAAAATTATAGAAAAAAGTATAGCTAAAATAGTACGTCAAAAGTAATTATGCAAGAGATCTAAGAGAGAGAGAGAGAAAACAAAGGAAAATGCACTAAAATCCATTACAAACAAAATTTGAGAATTACAGAACATTTGTAGAAATAAAATATAAAGTGATCCAGAACTGGCTCTTCTAGGGGATAACAAAACCAGATGCCAATGAAATACCCCCTAATCTACTTGAAATTACAGAAGAAGCAATTATGTGTCAACAAATATGTAAGAAAGTAAAGTGGCCCAGACATTGGACCAGGTTAGTGTATACACCTGTAATGAGGAAGAAAGATAGAAGAGAATGTTGAAATTAGTAGGACTCTGTATGTTTGGTCTGCTGCTACTTCTGTCAATCAACTAAACTAAACAAGTGTGCACAGTGCTTCAAATTTCAAGAAAGAAATGTAATTCAGGGTATTTATGGGTAGGTGTGCAGCACCTGCCTGAAATGCATTAGGGTGACTTTTCTGTGGCAGATGCATAGGGCAGGTATGTGACACCAGGAAAAGACATAGTTTCATGGTCACATAATATCTCTGAGGTTAATCAGTCAGTCATACCCACTGCTGCTGGTGGTTAATGGTAGCTTCTGGCAGATATCTCTGAACTTTCAGGACAGTTTGTTCACTTAACTAAAATATTAGAAAGTGTGTTGACTAATAAGTCTACATTTTTATAGTCTTTTTTTCTTGATGGGCGTGTTTTCCAGATGTTACTGTCTAGTCTTCTGGGATGACTTCCAGGAGAGGTGGAAAATTTGCTGTCATAAGCTGTCACAGTTGGTTTTGTCTAATGTGTTGCCTAATTAGTTCATCCCAATAAATTTTACCAATATATATATATAAGGAACTGGAGAATCACTGCTGACAGAATTGGCCATTGAACGGTAAGTAATCCTAATTTCTGTAGCTAGACCTTGGTTTAAAGGATTTGCTGTATCTTCAGATGACACCCAGAAATAAAATTAATTTTAATAGGGTTTGGACTTGAAAAAATTTAAATGGAGTGTATTTGGTTAGGATATTTCTAAAAATTAATTTAAGAATTTATTTATTTTTTCAAGGAGAAAGGGAGAACTTAGGAGTTTGATATATTATCCATTTTATCTATTATCTTTTTCATAAAGTGAAAGATAAATGTCCCCATAAAATACTTGTTGTTTAGAACTTTTTTTGAGCAAAATTTTAATATTTTTCATCTTATCTTGTTCATGCTTAATTTATATATATATATATATATATATATAAGCTAATATATAATTTAATTGGTAAGAATGTCAAATTAATAGTATAATATTAAATTTATATTATGATGAATAGTTTATATGTGAGTGTGTGTTTGTGTGTATGTTGATTATCTATCTATCTATCTATCTATCTATCTATCTATCTATCTATCTATCTATCTATCTATCTATCTATCTATCTATCTATCTATCCCATTATAGTTTAAAGAAAGAGATATTTCTGACCTTTCTTAATGAAATATACATGTCTTTGTGCATAAAAGTAAAGTTCTGAAGTACTTTGATTATTATAATAAATATTTTATTATTTAAAGGAACGAAGTGCACATCAAAAGTCACCATGGCATGGAATATGTACCAGATAACTCTACTTTTATTTTCACTGTCCTTAATGCAGCAAGTTTCTTCACAAGGTACTGTAAAATGTTAAGCAAAAACAGCATTTTAAAATGGCTTGAGAATGGCAGCTCAGGCTATAGCCTGCTTAAATGGAATTGTATAGTTTAAGAGAGAAAAAAAGGATAATGAATATAGGGGGGGGGGAGGAAACATACAGGAAATCTTACAACTAGTACTTGTATTTATGTGACCCAGAGAGATATCACCCAAAGGATTTTTCCCCTCAGTAATTAATTTTCCTTCTCCTAAAATGATAGCAAGGACTCACCATATAGATTTTAAGGTTTGGTAAACTGCCAATCTGGATTACTCATTGCTTCATTCCCCCCCCCCATCCAATTGGCATTCTCATTTGAGAGATTTTCTTTTAAAAACTTTGCTCTAAACTATGTATGTTGTGCATAGACATTCTCACATTTGTTTTCATTTTTGCCTGATGTGCTCAATTTTTGCAAAATTACTGCAGTAATGCTACGCATTTTTATGCACACAAATGTTTGCTTGATATGCTTTTCAAAATAGGTATACTTTAATAACTGTGCATTATATTATACCATTTAATGAAGAGAAAATTTTGAAGGTTTTCTAGGTTTTGTCTCACTTATTGGTTCAAAACTGTAAAATAAGATGTTTGTTTTCCAATAAAAAGCATAACACATTTCTCATACTGGCTTTTGTTCAAAATCTTTGATATCTGCCCTGAACAAAGGTTTCTATTACATGGACTATTATTTTAAGCATATTAATGGCATGCTAAAGAGAGGTACTAGAAATGAGGTAGGAATGAAAAGAGTTTCCTTAATTCTATGTAACAGTCTTAAGAGAACTCCAAAGACAGTAAGCTGCCATACATACTACAGGGACAAAGCTCAATTCTAGTTAGAGCTACAATGTAACTATACAACACCAGTGCTGAAAAGGTCCAAAAGACAGCTAGAGTGCTGCTGGAGAAAAAAACTAAGAATGAATTCAATTGGAACTGGATCAGAGCCACAGTTAAAGCCCACCTTGTGGCAATAAGTGTGGCAGAATGTCACTATTTCTCCAGCCATTGCATCTGTAGAGTGTCACCCAACGGTCCTCTTCAAGATCACCTGGTCCTCCTTAGGAAAAGGGCTTGGACAATCACTTACAGGGCCATGCAGAAGAATTTGTCAAGCACCTGATGGATAAAATTTCTCGAATCCAATCTCAGTTTGAGATCAAGCTTGGAGCAGGTGCAGTGGAGATGCCCAGGGAATGGACTTGTCCAATTATCTGGGAGCGGTTTGAACTTGTTGAATCTGAGAAAGTGGACAGGGTCTTTTGGGGTATCAACACAACTATCTGCTTATTAGATCCTTGTCCCACCTGGTTGGTGAAAGCTCCCAGGACGGTGGCCTGCAAGTGGGTCCAGGCATTGATTAAAGCATTGTTGCAGGAAGGGATGTTCCTGGTATCATTTAAGGAGGCCTTTGTTCACCCCCTCCTCAAGAAATCATCGTTGATTCCTGGACAATTTTCGTCTGGATAATTTTCATCCAATTTCCCACTTCCCCTTTTCTAGGGAAGGTTGTGGGAAAAGTGGCCGTATTGCAGCTCCAGAGGTGAGGTCCTGGGTGAAACAGATTATCTGGACTCCTTTCAGTCAGGTTTCATGGGTTATGAGACAGAAATGGTATTGGTCATACTTGTGGGTGATCTCTGGCAAAAGAGGGATGGGGGTAGTGTATCCATCCTTGGTCTCCTTGACCTCTCAGTAGCTTTCAATACCATCAACCATTGTTTGGGCCAGCTGCAAAGTTTAGGGCTGGGTGGTGAACTATTGCACTTACTTGGCTTCTTTCTCCAAGGCTGGTCCCAATCGGTGTGGATAGGAAGTGAGAGGTCCAGTCCACAGCCACTTCTCTGTGGGTCTCAGTACTCACTCCAATCCTTTTCAACATCTACATAAAACTGCTGGCTGAGATCATCTGACACCATGGATGAGATATCATAAGTATGCTGATGACATGCAGCTTTACTACTCCATCCCCAGTGATCCACACGATGCTGTGGCTGCCCTTTCTTGGTTTTCCTTGTGGCTATATCTGGGCTACCTTTGTGCAATTATAAGACCAATCTACTTTTTTTGCTATGAAAGATGTAAAGTGAATGTAAAAACAGCAACACATATTATAATGTCATAGTAAAACCTCAATATATCTCTAGGGCTATATTATTTGGTAATAGAAGTAAATATATTTTATTAAGTAAAACTTATCACTGAGCAAATTCTGAATATGTTTAATTCTGCAAGAGCTGATGGCTGAAGGCTATTCTGGTTTTCAGTTCTGGAAGTAGTTGCCCCAGTACATTTTAAGGACATCAGGACGGGACAAGACTATTTTATAGGATAGCAATCTACAGGAAACTGTTCTTATGCTTTTTCACTTCTGTGATTATTTGCAAAGGAAAAATTCTCTACCAAAAAAAAAAAAAAACCTACTTGGAAAAACATTTCCGTTTGTGACCTAAGTGAATATAAGATATATTGCTTGTGTTCAGATGGAAAGTAAGATTTGTATTTCTGGAGGAAATAATCCTCCTGTCTCCTGATGCTTTACCATTCATTCTCTCCTTACCTATCATTCTGGTGTGGCAATTCTGTGTGCTTTTAGGTGTATCAAGCTGTGCAGGGAGATGTGCGGAAGGGTATTCTAGGAGTCCTGGCTGCCAATGTGACAGTAACTGCCATGTCTATCAGGAATGCTGTCCTGATTATGAACAGGTCTGCCTGGCAGGTAGGTCTGCACTCGGTCTGTTCTTAACTCAAAAGATGGGGGAGCAACATTCTGTGCCACTAAAATAACGACTTATCTATGGAATCTTCAGGAATACAGTATACTTAGACTTTCTCAAACTTTAAAAATAGTGACAGTTTCCCCCCAGAGTGATAGAACATAACTGACCTGCTATGTGTAGCTGTGTCTGGGGATTAATAGGATGTAATTGTTAATTGGATGTGTATCGTATTTATTTTACACCATGTATCATTTAGCCCATCCCCTGCCACGTTTTAAGAATGGGAATGTTTTCAATCTCTGAACTGATTCTTCTGGCACAAAAGAAGTAATTCCTCTAGAATACCTCCTATATAAAATGTATAAGAATCATATATAGAAACATATACAGATATGGATATGGATATGCTTCTGTACAGGAATCTTCAGGGAAGCAAAACATATTACCAGGGAGCAAATATGATGCAGAAGCTACTGACAAGATATAGTTCTCACCATAGTGGGAATTATACACTTTCTGAAAATTGCATACTGAAATCTGAGCCTTTGTCCAAATATATTTAATCACAGCCTCTCAAACTTCATGTATTGTCTATTATATAATCTGGATTTTAGTATTAATAGGCAGACTATCTCTTCCAAATGAATTAATGTTAGGTCAATACAAGCATATTCTCTAGTTCTCCCCAGTGGTGGGATTCAGCCAGTTCACACCACTTCGGCAAAACTGGTAGCTAATTTTTTGTTGCCCAGGCCCAGGATGGACTTCCGGAAGCGGCATCCACACAGAGAACCGGTTGTTCACATATTTGAATCCCACCACTGGTCCTCCCTCTTTCTTACTGACAGCATTACATAGGGAAGAATCTGAGTGAGTGTTCTCCTATCATCTCTCATTCATTTTGTAACTGGAAACTTTACAGATGGTTTGGTTTAGAGCCTGTAGTTTTAGCACAACATATTGCCAACAGGTTCTACAACTTCTTGATACTCAAATAGAAAAAAAAGAGAGCAGGACTTAGGGAGAAAGATGCATGCCATGTTGTACTTGATTATTATCTGCAACTTCCATCATAACATCCAAAGGGTATAAATAAGTTTGCTAAATAATATGGGCTTTGCAATTACAAAACAGAAAACAAATATACTCCCCAAACATGTAGTTGTATCATCTAAATAATATGTTTTAGTGATTACTTTCCGGGGTCATGAATTGGTGTAATGTTTATACTTAGGGCTTTTTTATAGCTACTTGGCAACAGTGAATGGGTGGGTTTGCAGGGACTAGTGTGTGGATTCAAGATCATTTTCACATTGTTAAAAATAAGCTATCCTTCTATACAAATGCTAATTTTCAACATTGGAACTTGATAGTAGTAATGTAATAAAAAGATAAATGCAATTCTGAAGACAAGGAATGCTACTCTTCCTCCATCATCCCATGTAGAACTCTCCTGTAAAGGACAATGTACTGATCGATATGTCCGGGGCAGACTCTGTGACTGTGATCCAGATTGTCACAAATTTGGCAAGTGCTGTCCAGACATTAAAGAGGCTTGTCCAGGTGAGTCTCAGAATCTTTTGATTCTTTTCCAACACCTAGCTTGTAATAGACACTGAAGTTTACTTTTGGACTTACTCCTAATGCTACAATTCAGGCTTAGCCCTTGCACATGGAAATGTTGCATGAACAGGGAGAAAGGCCACGATCTTGACACATTAGTTTTCTATGTTGAGAAGGAAATTTGGAGGAACATTCAACCTTATGAATGTTCACAAGCTGAACATGAGTCCTTTTCTCACCTCCTGTAGACCAGGAGAAAATCAATTTGGTATAGTGGTTAAGGCATCAGGTTAGCAACTGGGAGACTGTGAGTTCTAATCCTACCTTGGGCCAATAACTTTCTCTCGGCCATAGGAAGGAGGTAATGCAAACCATTTCAGAAAACCTCACCAAGAAAAATGCAGGGACTTGTCCAGGAAATTTCTAATAATAATTGAATGAAAAAAAATAGACCAGTCATATGTTTATAAAAGTTTTATAAAATAAGAATAGTGTGTCTTTAAATTGCTTGTTCCAGATTTTGTTACAATAATATCTAGCAAATAGATAAGATGAATTATTGAAGTTATAGGTCTGTCTCTTGGATCATGGAGGTTTTAACCACAGGTACACTGTAGGTTCTTCTTTTGCAAATATTACTGCTTCAAGACATCACTAGTCCTTCTCTCTAGCAGGATTCAAGGTTTTAACTCCATAGTGATAATGTAGTTGCCTAATAACATGCTTGTTTCTCAGAGGCTGTAACCTTGTGGATTAGGCTGTGTGGAATTTCTCATTTCATAGAGTATGGCAAGCCAGCTGATTTATCCTTTCCGTCAGAGAATTCCAGACAAGGAACCCGATTGCCACCTACAGTATATCTATTACTTGATTGCTGTCCTAATATTAACTATAGAAGTCCAAAATCTTGTTTTTTCCCCCTATATGTCATTTGCCACTTGTTGGACTGCAAAATATTGTAGTAGGTTTCAATTATACAGTGTTATTTTAAGTTACATTGTAAGTTGGTCATTGATCACAGCAAAATTATCTTATTTTGTGTATAGAGCAATTAAATTTAAATCTGTTTCCATTCTTAGACAAAAATATTCCTGCTAGTAAGCTTTAATTTAAAAATTATTGAGATGATAGAGGGAGAGCAGAATTTGGCAAGTCAGAGCTGAAATACAGACTTTTTTTTAAAATGGGCTTTTTTTTAACAAGCCTTTTGTCTAAAACAGTAAATAGTTAATAATTACAAACTTAAATCAGCTAAGCTATACATAAGCAATTTCAACTGAGATCTACTGTTTCTGCTTGACTGTTCAGGAGCAGTGATTGTCACCACCACTAGAGCTCCCTCGACAACCCCCAAAACAACTCCCAAAACAACTTCTCTAGCAACGACCACCACAACCAAGCCACCAGCCACAACCTCCAAACCAAAATCAACAACCAAACGTTCACCCAAACTTAACCCCAAACCAGTGTCTTTAAAGAAGAAGAAGCACAAGACGGTGTCTCATGAAACTGTGGAAGGTAAACTTACCTGAATTTTTGTGGAAACAATAAATGTATTTTAGCGGTCAACATATGCACACACATACATACACACAGCCAAATATGATTTCCCTGTCTATGCCTCGGGAGAAAGACAAAAGTTGGAATTGATAAACACTTTTTAGAATTCAGTGGCAATGATGCATCTTTTCAATGGTTTCCACGGAATCTAATTTCCAAGCCAAATATATCTCCATCTTATATATTTCTTTGGAACTTAATCTGCAGTTTAGAACCAAGAAGGTCCTTTTTTTTTTTTTGCCATGGACTGCATTTGACATCACCTTAGCAGATAGTGTTCCCTCGTTCTTTCACTGCCCAAGATTGTTGCAGAAGGCCTAATTCTCCAGAATAGAAAGCTGAGAGTGCTATGAGCCTAAAAAGAGATGGGTATGAAGTTTAAAGAACGAAGGCAGTATATGAAATGGTGGATTGATAGGATGAAAAGAATATTTTGCATCAGAAAAATATGAAGCATAGTGAATTATACTAATGTAAACCAATTGTAACTAGGTTTGCTGTTTTTTCTTATTCTATGCATTTAATTTCTTTACTATTTCTTATCACTTTCTGCATTTTGCATAATGTTGTTTAATCTAAAAGCAAATAGTGTGATAGATACCTGTATGCACCCATGTATATATGGACACACAGAAGACACTGTATTACATTACAGTTGTTTTGGAAGTCAGTTTTAAGATGGCATGAGAGGAAAGAGAAATGCCAATGAAAATCTAAATTATGAAGATATACTTATATACTGTACCTATATCTTCATGGCTTTTTTTTTCATTCTGAGCCCTACACCAGTAGTTAAATCTTGAGATTTTGGTTTGTCAGTGTTTGGGTAGAAAATTGTAATAGTCCAGCAGGTATCTAAAAAAGCTGACTTGGAATGTCAATATACTGAACTAATATACAATTTATATATTTATGAAGAGCCAACTTGAGGACAGGTTTTAGGATCCTTCAGTTTCTACTCTGAAAAGATACAAAAGTCATACCATCCTGCTTTCAAATATTGTCCATGTGTTATATATCTAATAGAGCTTAATCTTTTTGGTGCTAATAGAAGCACATCAGCAGTTATGCTATTTCTACACAAAGCATTTGAAAAAAATTATGGATTGAGGAGGAGAGGTAAAGAAAGCCTGGGTGCATCACAGCATGCCCCAAATCATGCTTTGCAGCTAATCAGGATAAACTAATCTGAAGCCAATTTAGGGATGGCCTACAGGTAGTCGTTCACATATGACCATAATGGAATCTACCATTTAGGGTTGTTTGCCATGATGGTCTTATTTTACAGTGATTTTTTTGTGGCAGTCATTAAACAAACCAGTTTTCTATTGGTGTGATTTTGCCAAAAATGGGAAGTGCTAGTTTTCGGCAAAACCATTGTGAAATGCAATGTGACTGTGGGATGCTGCAAATAGCTGTAAATGTGGCCATGTTGCCAAGTTTGGTCACTTGGCTGTGGAGGGGGCACAACCCTTGGAACTTCAAGTCTCCTTTTTCTGGTCTGTTGTAGCTTCAAACGATTGCTAAGTGACTGGTCATAAATTGAGGACTGTCCTGTAATCTGAACCATTGAAAGCAGCCTTTAAAGCAGGTTGAATGATCTCTGCACGATCTTAATTTTTTTAAAAAAAGTTTTTCTTCTTCTTAAAAATACAGTTGTGGGATCAAATTTGGAAGCTTTGGTGGGCTGTGTCCAAAACTTTGGAGGGAGGGTCATGGGCAACCTAAAGTCCCAAACTCTGTGTGTGCCACCTTCCCAGGGACTCCATCTGTGAACAAGAACTATAATCTCTAGAATGTTTATCTTTCTGATGACTGTAGAGCATTCCGAACATTCTTCAACTTCTTCAAAATCCTCATCGATTCGGAAAGCAACAGCTTTATTAGAAGAACCTGGGGATACCAGCACAAATAATGATAAGGCAGTAGAAGAAGAAAAAAAGAGAGGTATGCCTTCTGATCATTTTCAAGCGCCCAGGAATAAAGATTGCAGCGAATCAGACATATAAGTAATGCATGTTTTTCTATTTTGAAAAATTATTTTAAAATTTAAAAATGATGGCTCCTAATCTTTAAGGGTGCATTCAGGATGAAGTAAAAAAAAATCAATATAATGGCCATGATGGTGTGAGCAACTCTCTGTTTGTGTCTTACATGTGTTGCATATGCAATGCACATAAAAAACAGACAGAGCTTCGATTCCACTGTTTCAGCCACCATCTTGACTTCTTTTTAACAACATCTTTGGACGTTTCTACTAATCTTCCAGTAGAGAGTAGGTACAAGGGCAATTCGGAAATAAACCTCCGTTTGGTTATTAATGACAGACACTCGCAGATACAGAACTTTTATTATACACATTAGAAAACAACATTACATTGCTTTTCGACATAATTGCCATTCGAATTGAGGCACTTGTCATAATGCGGGCGAGCATTATCATGAACCAACACCACACCGGAAGTGGTGCCATAGAAAATCCCACCAAATGTGAAGATGCCAAAGGAGCACGGCTAGTGAAGTTCATGGAGCGTGGTTTGACCATCAGTTCAGACGTCTACTGTGAAACGTTACGAAAACTCAGACGAGCCATCCATAACAAGCGTCGGGACATGCTGACTTCCGGTGTGGTGTTGGTTCACAATAATGCTCGCCCGCACACCACTAGACGCACCAAAGGACTTTTGAAGCAGTTCCAGTGGGATGTTTTTGATCACCCACCCCACATAGCCCAGATTTGGTGCCGAGCGACTATACTAAGGAATTTCAAACCTTCTAAGACGTTATAACAAGTGCCTCAACTTGAATGGTGATTATGCCGAAAAGCAAGGTAATGTTGTAGTTTTCTAATGTGTATAATAAGAGTTCTGTATCTGCGAGTGTCTGTCATTGATAAACAAACGAAGGTTTATTTCCGAATTGCCCTCGTATAAATAAATCTTGAGGATTTTATTTGAAGTATTGAGTACATATCAACAAACCCAAAATCATGTTAGTACAATCTGGAAACCTACAAGCCAGAAGACATTTACTTCTCTTTCCTGTTTTCATTTAAAACAATTTCTATCACATTGCAAAAAAAACCCGGAAGAAGTAAAGTTGATATTAGGACCCCACAGAATCTCAAATTTGCCTAGTCTGTTACTGGTCTGTTGTTTTATGATATTTGAAGCCTTGGAAAGAGCTAACTTCAGAGGCCAGTGGTTGAGGCAAAAAAAATAAAATAAAATGTATCCCCCCCCCCAATTTACAATAATTGCAAAACCATGTGGTAAAAGAATAAACCCATTCAAATATTTTGATAATATTCTGAAGTATTTTGAGCTTAGATTTATTTTAATTGGGTCATACAATGAGAAGAATTAAGTCAATGAATAGCTAATCATTCCATAAACTCTTTTTTCCCTTTCTGAAATACAGAATTATTTTTGCTAAACATCACAAGCTGCTGGTTAGTTAATCAGTATATCAACTAGCATTATTTAATAGAAATCTGCAAAATGTATTGCTAATGCTTTTAGACCTGGTGATTCCTTTCATCATTTTAAATCTATGGGACCTGAAACACTGTGTTGAAAAGTTGCCAGGGGAAACTTATTTTCAGGGAATGAAAAATAGAATGTTTAATTTTCTTCCCCTCCCCCCTTTTTTTCTTGCTTAAGCTCGTGAAGCATCAAAAGCAACAAGAAAATCTTCAACATCCAAAGCAGTGAAAGTGATTTCAGAGGATGATGGTAGTGGGGAAGGCAATGCAGTAACCACAAAGGCTACCACAACTACTATAAATATCACTACAACAAGGCAGCCTTCTATTACAACCACAACAAAGATGCCATCCACCACAACCACAACAAAGATGCCATCCACCACAGGCACAACAAAGATGCCATCCACCACAACTACAACAAAGATGCCATCCACCACAACCACAACAAAGATGCCATCCACCACAACCACAAGTCAGCCATCTACATCATCCACAACAACAACACAATTTCCAACCACAACCACAAAGCAGCCCTCTGCTACAACTATGGAAAAAATGGCTTCCACCACAACCACAACCACAACAAAGCTGACATCCACTATAAAGTCACTACCCACCACAACAATGATGACAAAGTCCACCAGCACCACACTTCCATCTACTACCACCACCACAAAGCTTTCATCTACCACCATTACCACCACCACTACCACAAAGCTGCCATCCACCACAACTACCACCACAAAGCTACCACCAACCATGGCAACAACAAAACTGCCACCCACAACTACCACCATCATCACCACCACAAACAAGCCATCCACTGCGAGTATCACAAAACCATCCTCTCCCACAACTACTGTGAAGATGCCATCTACTTCTACAAAGCAGACTACTACAGAGCTTACAACCCAAGGAAATAAAGGTATTGCAACAACTCTGGGTGAGCATATTAGCTATTTCCCAAATCCCCATTCTGAGTATGTTATTTCATTCTTCAAAATTACTACCACAAAACCATTAGGTTTGCAATCTAGTGTTGCTTCTACAGCCAGTAGGATATCATTGCCTACTAAAACTGTAGTAACCATGAAGAAACATGAAAATGCTATTTCTTCAAACCCCACACCTTCCTCACTTAAAGCAATAATAAGGCTGTCTAACAGAGATACTACTACTGTAGCAATGTCAAGAGATTATAAGAATGAACCTAATTTATATGACAAAGTTATAGCAACAATGAAAACAAGTACACAAATGGATGAAACTGATACAAAAGATATAACTACTGCAAGAAAAGAGACTATAGCAACAGATGTTAAACATACGAGCAGAAGAGCAGACACAACGCCAACAATTTTTGATGAACATGATAAAAGACACAATTCAGAGAGAACTACTACAACAACAGAAACCACAAATAGACAGACTGGTCAAAGTAAGAAAAGTCATAAAAATGATACTCTAGAAAGAAATATGTCAGTCACAGAGACAACAAGGAAACCAACAAATTCAGATTATACAACTGGTCCAGATGGAATTGATAAAAATGATAATCTAGGTAGAACCTCTGCAGTGACAGAAGAAATAATTACACCAACTATTCTGAATGACAGAACCAGTCCTGATGGAGTTCATAAAAGTGACAATCCAGGCACAACTTTGGCAGTGACAGAAACTGCAATTACGCCAACTACTCCAAATGAAAGAACTAGTCTTGATGCAGCTGATAAAAGTGACAATCCAGCCAGAACCACTGCATTGACAGAAACAGCAATTACACAAACTGGACAGGATGAGTCCAGTCATAAAAGGGACAATCCAGTTAAAAGCATGTCTGTCTCAGAGGCAACAATGTCACCAACTAATTCACATGAGACAACCAGACCTCATGTAGTTGATAAAAGTGACAATTCACACAGAACTACTTCAGTGACAAAGGCCTCAATTACACAGACTGGTCCAGTTGAGACAAGTAATAAAAGTAATAATCCAGAAGCAAGCATTCCTGTCACAGAGACAGGAAGAACACCAACAAATACAGAATACACAACCAGTCCTGATGGAGTAGATAAAAGTGACAATCCAGACAAAACTTCTGCAGTGACAGAAACAACAGTTATCCCAATTACTCTAAATGACAGAACCAGTTCCAATGCAGTTGATAAAAGTAACAATCTGAACCAAACTACTACAGTGACTGGAGCAACAACCACAAACTCTGATGAGACCAATCATAAAACTGACAATACAGAAACAAGCACTTCTGACACAGAGACAGCAAGGACACCAACAAATTCAGATTACACAAGTAGCCCTGGTATAATTGATAAAAGTGACAATCCAGAGATAACTTCAGCAGTGACAGAAACAGTCATTACACAGACTGGTCAAGATGAGACCAGTCATAAGAGTGACAATCTAGAAATGAGCATATCTATCACAGAGGCAACAATGTCACCAACAAATTCAGGATACTCAACCAGTCCTGATGGAATTGATAAAAGGAACAATCCAGACAGAATGTCAGCAGTGACAGAAACAACAGTCATCCCGGCTACTCTGAATGACAGAACCAGCCCCAATGGGCTTGATGAAAGTGATAATCCAGACAGAACCTCTGCATTGACAAAAGCCACAATCACAAAATCTGGTCAAGATGAGACCACTCATAAAAGTGACAATCCAGAAAGAAGCACATCTGTCACAGAGGCAACAATGTCACCAACAAATTCACATGACACAACCAGTCCTGATGGAATTCATAAAAGTGACATTCCAGACACAACTTCAGCAGTGACAGAAACAACCATTATACAGACTACTCAAGATGAGACCAGTCATAAAACTGACAATCGAGAAACAAGTGTATCTATCACAGAGAGAACAATGTCACTAACACATTCAGATGTCATAACTAGTCCTGATGCAGTTGATAAAAGTGACATTCCAGATAGAACCTCTACGGTGGCAGAAACAGCAATTACACAGACTGAACAAGATGAGTCCAGTCATAAAAGGGACAATCCAGATACAAGCATGTCTGCTACAGGGGCAACAATGTCACCAATAAATTCAGATGTCACAACCAATCCTGAGAGAATTCATAAAACAGATAATCCAGACACAAATCTGGCAATGACAGAAACAGCAATTACACCGTCTAATCCAAATGAAAGAATTAGTCCTGATGCAGTTGATAAAAGTGACAATCCAGAAAGAACTTCAGCAGTGAGAGAAACAGCAATTACACAGACTGCTCAAGATGAGACCAGTCATAAAACTGACAATCAAGAAACAAGCACATCTGTCACAGAGATAACAATGTTACTAACACATTCAGATATCGTAACCAGTCCTGATGCAGTTGATAAAAGTGACAATTCACACAGAACTAGTGCAGTGACAAAGGCCTCAATTACACAGACTGGTCCAGTTGAGACAAGTAATAAAAATGACAATACAGAAACAAACAATCCTGTCACAGGGACCGGAAGAATACCAACAAATTCAGGCTACACAACTGGTCCTGATGGAATTGAAAAAAGGAACAATCCAGACAGAATGTCGGCAGTGACAGAAACAACAGTTATCCCAACTACTGTGAATGACAGAACCAGTCCCAATGGAGTTGATAAAAGTGACAATCCAGATCATACTACTGCAATGACAAGACCAATGATCACAAAGCCTGGTCAAGATGAGACCAGTCACAAACCTGACAATCCAGAAACAAGCATTTCTGACACAGAGAGAGCAAGGACACCAACAAATTCTGATTACACAAGTAGCCCTGGTATAATTGATAAAAGTGAAAATCCAGAGAGAACTTCAGCAGCGACAGAAGCAGCCAATACACAGACTGGTCAAGACAATACCAGTCATAAAAGTGACAATCTAGAAACAAGTGCTTCTGTCACAGAGACAGCAAGGACACCAACAAATTCAGGATATACAACTGGTCCTGATGCCACTGATAAAAGTGACGATCCAGACAGAACCTCTGCAATTACAGTGACTTCAATCACAACATCTGGTGAAGATAAGACCAGTCACCAAACAGGCAATCCAAAAACAAGCATTTCTGTCACAGGGACAGCAAGGACACCAACAAATTCAGATGACACAACTGGTCCTGTTGCCACTGATAAAAGTGACAATCCAGAAAGAACTTCTGCTGCGACAGAAATAGCAACTGCACAGATTGTTCTAGATGAGACAAGTCATAAAAGAGACAATCCAAAAACAAGCACTCCTATCACAGAGCCAACAATGACTTCAACAAATTCAGATGACACAGCCAGTACTGATGGAATTAAGAAAACTGATATTCCAGACACAACAACTGCAATGACAAAAGCAACAGTCACACAGAGTGGTCAAGATGAGACCAATAATAAAAGTGATAATCCAGAAACAAGCATTTCTGTCACAGAGACAGCAAGGACACTAACAAATTCAGATGACACAACTGGTCCTGTTGCCACTGCTAAAAGTGACAATCCAGACAGAACCTCTGCTGTGATAGAAATAACAACTGCACAGACTGTTCTAGATGAGACAAGTCATAAAAAAGACAATCCAGAAACAAGCACTCCTATCACAGAGCCAACAATGACTTCAACAAATTCAGATAACACAGCCAGTACTGACGGAATTGAGAACACTGATATTCCAGACCCAACAACTGCAATGACAAAAGCAACAGTCACACAGAGTGGCCAAGATGAGACCAATAATAAAAGTGACAATCCAGAAACAAGCATTTCTGTCACAGAGACAGCAAGGACACCAACAAAATCAGATGACACAACTGGTCCTGTTGCCACTGATAAAAGCGACAATCCAGAAAGAACCTCTGCTGTGATAGAAATAACAACTGCACAGACTGTTCTAGATGAGACAAGTCATAAAAGAGACAATCCAGAAACAAGCACTCCTATCACAGAGCCAACAATGACTTCAACAAATTCAGATAACACAGCCAGTACTGACGGAATTGAGAACACTGATATTCCAGACCCAACAACTGCAATGACAAAAGCAACAGTCACACAGAGTGGCCAAGATGAGACCAATAATAAAAGTGACAATCCAGAAACAAGCATTTCTGTCACAGAGACAGCAAGGACACCAACAAAATCAGATGACACAACTGGTCCTGTTGCCACTGCTAAAAGTGACAATCCAGAAAGAACCTCTGCTGCGACAGAAATAGCAACTGCACAGATTGTTCTAGATGAGACAAGTCATAAAAGAGACAATCCAGAAACAAGCACTCCTATCACAGAGCCAACAATGACTTCAACAAATTCAGATGACACAGCCAGTACTGATGGAATTGAGAACACTGATATTCCAGACCCAACAACTGCAATGACAAAAGCAACAGTCACACAGAGTGGTCAAGATGAGACCAATAATAAAAGTGACAATCCAGAAACAAGCATTTCTGTCACAGAGACAGCAAGGACACCAACAAATTCAGATGACACAACTGGTCCTGTTGCCACTGATAAAAGTGACAATCCAGAAAGAACCTCTGCTGCGACAGAAATAGCAACTGCACAGACTGTTCTAGATGAGACAAGTCATAAAAGAGACAATCCAGAAACAAGCACTCCTATCACAGAGCCAACAATGACTTCAACAAATTCAGATGACACAGCCAGTACTGATGGAATTGAGAACACTGATATTCCAGACCCAACAACTGCAATGACAAAAGCAACAGTCACACAGAGTGGTCAAGATGAGACCAATAATAAAAGTGACAATCCAGAAACAAGCACCCCTGTCACAGGGGCAACAAGAACATCAACAAATTCAGATGACACAACCAGCATTGATGGAATTGATAAAAGTGACAATCCAGACAGACATACTGCAATAACAGAAACAGCAATCACAAAGTCTGGTCAAGATGAGTCCAGCCATAAAAGTAACAATCCAGAAAGTCCTTTTGCCATGACTGAATCAATAATTATACCCACTATTCCAAATGTCAAAACAAATGTTCTTGCCATCAAGACCACAAGGACACCAATGAATTTAGATTATACGACTGGTCCTGATGGAATTTATAAAAGTGACAATACAGACAAAACTTCTGCAGTTACAAAAGCAACATTTACACCATCTAATCTGAAATACAAAACTAATCCAGATTCAATATATATAAGTCAGAATCCAGAACCAAGAACTCCATTCGCAGAGATAAGTACACCAATGAATGCAGAAGACTCAACCAATCCTGATGGAATTGGTAAAAGTGACATTCCAGAAACAGGCTCTCCAGTCACAGAGACAATAATGACATCAACAAATTCAGATGGCCCAACCAATCCTGATAGAATGGATAAAAGTGTTGATTCAGACAGGACTATTGCAATGATGGGAACAACAATTTCACCATCTAATTTGGATGACTCAACCAATCCTGATAGTGTTGACAAAAGTGTCAATACTAACAATACTACTGCAGTCACAGTTACAACTTTTGCACTGCCTGATCGAGATGGTACACTCAATCCAGATGATATCATTACAGATGTCAAGCCAGTTAAGACTTTGCCTTTTGCTGACACAACAATTATTACTAATCTGGAGGATAAAACTGCTCGTGATAAAGTTGATAATGGTGACAATCTAGACAGGACGACCTCAGTGATAGAAACAGCAGATACACACACTGATCCAGGTGATACAATCAATCCAGATGATATGATCAGACATGACAAGCTGGATAAGGTTACTGATGTTACAGGTACAACAATTACAGTGACTAATCCAGATGTAAGAAACAATGACAAACTTAATGCAGTTACAAAGGCAACAGTTGCAGAGACTAATCCAGTGGGTACAACCAGTCCTAATAGCAGAAACGTTTTCCCAACTGGAACTACTGCAGTCATAAAAGCAGTGCCAATGGACCAAAGAAGTGACCCATCCATTCCTGAAGTTAATGTTAAAAATAACAGACCAGAAGAAACTACAATAAACATGGATATTATAAGAAAATATACTGACCTATCAGGAAAGTCACCTACTCCCAATAACGTTGGTATCAATGGACTGGAAACAATTGCAACAGTTGCCAAGACAATAAAAGCACCAACTGACATACAGACAACTCTTGGCACCACAACAGAATCTAAACCTTTGAGTAATTCTGCTAATTTTGAGAGGGATGACAGGCCAGGCAGCAACACCATAGTCACAAAAACTACAGCTATCACAACAGAATCAAATCTTAGTTTACCTAGCCCAAATGATAATGATAAAAAGAGAAAGGCAGATATCATTACCAACATTTCTCGGACATTAACTATTGAAACTACAGCCTCCCCTCAAATAAATAAACCTGAACATCCAGATGTAATAACTAATAAAAAAATTAATCTTGTTTCAGATAAAGGAATCACAAAGGAAAACCCAGCTAACAAGAATACAGAAACACAAGTGAGTACAACTTCCAGCACCCTATCTTCTACAACAAACAAAATTGCAACATATTCCTCTACTTGGTCCACCATTGTTATACCTACAACAAAAAGGCAAGTCACCTCTTACTCCAGTCCAAGAGATGCTACCATTTCCACAACTAGATCTCCAGAGATGATTATCAATAAAACTACAGCATATGTTCAACCAGAAAAGATTGCTGTACCTCTATTGTACAACGGTACGTTCAGTTTTCTTTTTATCTACATCACTATATTGGAGCCCTATATGATTTCAACATCATTATAATTGAGATGTATGTGTGAGTAGGGAATTGTGTGTAGGCCCAACATAGTTGATGGAACATTGGGTTGTTACTGTATTTAGGGCGGTTGGAAGAAGAGATGTGTTGCAGACCATGAATGATAATGTTCTTTAAAGATCAATGTGACTGTTATTTGACCAATCTATTGTTATGACCTAACCTTGGTGAACAAACTTATTTTTTTAAATGCAATATATATTTAATGAGTGGCTTAATAAGGCCTTTAGCTGTATATTGGTAGCCTGTGACACATTCAGTCATCCTTTCAGAGATATATTCTTACCTAAAAAGGGAAACATAATGGGTGGGCAAAAAAAGCAATGGGAGCTACTTCTGACTTCCTGCTGGCTTCTCCACTGAGTTTCCTTGTGGGAAGCTGGCAAGGGGAAAGTCTGTGGGGAAATCAGCAGGAGACTGTAAGTCCAAGACCAACAAGCTGGTAAATGGCCAACCTTTTGACTAGAAAAAGCATTTAATAATGATAAACTAGGTGCTCATACATTTAGAGAGCCACTTTGGTGTAGTAGTTAAGGTACTAGCTTAGAATCGAGGATATTGTAAATACTATACTTCCCTTATGCATGAAAGCCAGGTGGGTGTCTTAGGTCCTGACTGGAGGACTAATACTTTACCAGAATGTCATATTTCTTCAGCATTTTGCCATTTCTAATTTATTCTCAAATTAGGAAGAGCGCAGTGGAAATATTTGACAAATGTAAATGGAACTTCACTATTCACACCCAGTTTCCCAATGAATTTCCACAGTCTATACAGAATGAATGATACAAGAATCAGCTATATTTTTCTAAATATAAAAAGTTGAAATGTTATAGAAAATAATTTACCAAGTAGTGCCCTTTTAAATTACATAACCTATCTGGATTAAGCACATTGGTAATCATATGAGTTGTATGTTCCAAAAACAGAATATATCATAAGATCTTTTCCCTGGAAATTTTGGGAAAGATCACAACTATTTCAGGTAAAAATAATATATTAACCCAATGCATTATGCCTTAATTCAAAGTACTGCATTTTAGTTTTAGGAAACATTGCAATGTATCTCTTTCTCTCTCTCTGTATGTGTGTGTGTCTCTGTCTGTCTGTCTGTCTGTCTGTCTGTCTGTCTCTCTGTGTGATGGAAAGCTTGGGGGTTCATTTTCAATCAAATCTATTATCATAAACTCTCAAATTATGCATTATGTTCTTCTCAATATGATTTACAGTGTTTATTGTATAAAACCTGGATTTTAAAACTAAAAAAGTTAATTATTTATTAGATGTACCAGAAGAGATGAACTTGTGTAATAAGAAACCTATAGATGGGATTGTCCCTCTACAAAATGGATCACTAGCAGTATTCAGAGGTAAGTTAATACATGGCAGAGCTTACGTTTTGGACAAAACGTTACATAATAAAATATGCATTTTGTTATAAACATTTCAGGGTGAAGTCATATAGTGGTTGGTAGTTCTGCTCAAGACCTTCTCTGTCTTCATCAGAAGATATATTCACATAATGGTTCTTGAAATGAAATTTCCACTACTAATGTGCACTGCTACATTCAGAATGTGTACCCCAGAATTGGAGCAAGATCATTTGGACAACTTAGAAACAAACCATTAACTTTGATAGAAAAGATTTACAGCCCTCATAAACTACCCAAACTCAGCCTTTCCTGTAGTGTTTGGAGACTGTAGGAATAATAACATAGTTATAATAAGTGGAGGCTGGGAGGGTGAGGTTTGCATAGAATTCTAGTTGTCCAGGCCACTATGGGCCAGCCAACATTTCAGCTGCCACAAATTTCTAGTTACTGTGAAATCTGCCTTGTTGCTAACAGGTTCATGGTTGAGTATTAATATATTGTTTCTTTTTCCATAACACTGGCATTTACTTGGTTTTGCAGATCATTATTACTGGCTGCTAAATGGAACAAGCTCACCCTCCCCTCAACCTCGTAAAATCTCTGAGGGATGGCATATCCCTTCCCCCATTGACACAGTGTTCTCCAGATGTAACTGTGATGGCAAAACTTTCTTTTTCAAGGTGAGTCATATTTCTTTTCCGCAACGTGAGTCTTGGTACCATAGGAGTTAAGAAATGGAGAGGCTGTATAGTATAATTAAAAAAAAATCTGAAATGCTAAGTGAAACAACAGAAAACAAGATATTGTTGATCAACAGATTATGATCAGGTGAATCTCCTGCACTTCATTTGTATAATTATTTGCAACTTGTTGCAAGCTACCAGGTTTTCTTTTGAAGACATCAAAAGAATTGGCTTTGCTGGAGAAATCAATGTCTGGTTGTAAGCATGAACTAACACGATCAAGTTCTGTGCAGAAAGCAAAAAAAATCCCTGTCCTGAGAAACAACATATGATCAGGTTTGACAGGAGAATTTTAAATGAGTTTTCTTGATAAAGTGCCAATCATCATTACTAGCAATGGAGAAGTTTTCAACCACTTGCCATGTAAGCTACACTTAAGAGTCCTTAGTTAAGTAAAGTTTTAACAATAAATGCATATATGGTTTGGTGCAATTCTATACACATCTCTTTGGCAGTGCTCTGCTGTAGAAAGTGAGACCTGCCCCTAAATATAGACATTTTTGTGAAGTAACTTTGCAGTAGATTGACATCATTATTTTACAAAGGGACCTTTCTATTTTAAGCAAAACACGAGGTGAGGAAGATTAGGAATACATAGTAAACTGTAATCCAGTTAAAGATTGTTTGTTTGTTTGTTTGTTTGTTTATTTATCATTAACCAACTCTTAACCCTACTGTATGTCCACAAGATAAAAACGGGTAAGATATAAGCAAATGAACAACATTACAGAATGAAATATTCCTATACCAAGAAACCCATAAAAATATCTTCATATACTTCTACAGAGTTTGATTTGAGTTCCATGAAATCTGTATATATTTGCACTTGTCTTTAGTTCTAAAACACCCCTATATCTCTTAGAGCCTGCCACATTTTAAATGAAATACCTTCTCTCTCATTCTTGTTGTAAAATGGTATATTTTCTCTGTAGATTGTCTAAATGCTATTTAAAACGCCCGTGTTTATAGCAATGTTTAAGTAATAAGGAACAGTGGACCCCTTTAATCAATCAAAAGAGTTTTAAAAAGATTAACTTGTTAATTATATTTAAAAATATTAAATGGCATACTTTCTCATGCTTTTTCAGCTCTTAGCCAGAATGGCAAAACTTAAAGGGAGAAAACTATTGGAGTTTAGGCACCAGATAAAATGATTTTGCTTCAGAGCCAATAAGGAAACAGTGTGAAGAATAGGAAAAAGAAAGGAAACTCCAAAACACCCTGCTTCATGTTAAATATTTCCTGGTCCTCAACAAGAATTTTAAAATAGTTACGATCCCTGAAACCTGCATTTGTTAAATCAAGATACAATGAAGAGCCTCTTTAGAAGGAACTGGATGAGTCCCAAATGTTTTGCTGTGATGTTCAAGGCAGGATATATTTGCCAAAATTCTGGAGAGCAACCAAAAGGATGTCACAGCGATGTAACTCCCCAATTTTTCCACTCCAAGCAACTCTGAGTGCTGTGCATTGAAACGGCTTTGCTTAGAGAGGTTCAATCCAGTTATACTTAATGACAGATTTGATGGAACAAAATTAAAGAACTAATATGCTTAGTTGTAAAGAGCTGGGGACACAGACTTGGGATACAGAAGTTCAAATTTCCACCCTAATGCAAAGATCAATGAATAATATTTGGCCAATCACAACCACACACACATACGCACACAGACTAAGTTGATAGCATATGCTAGTCTAAACAGTGGTTGCTAATGCATAGTCCAAACACTGTAGTTATCTCGTAATTCAATGTGCAGGCAACTTTGACAAATGGATAACATAATTGTACTAATATATTGAATGGAAAGACCTTCTCTCCATCCCACATCCCACACCCCACACTCCTGTGCTGTATTCAGGTTGGGTTATAAAGGTGGGAGAAAATATGAGGTATATGTATAGGAAAAGACAGTGTATGTCAGTTCAGCTCCTTGAAGGGAAGGTAGGGTATCATCAATGCATTCAATTTATGTAGCTTTCATTTCATAATGAAATTAAATCATTACATTCAAGTTCATTAACTTTCAGGCAAGAAGTACAATTGACCCTTTAAGGTCATATGGGGACTGCAGTCCAAGAAGTAATTGGGACCAAGACAAAAAAAATTTCACTTTGTATCTTTTGCATTTAATTAAAATTAAAACTAAATTAAAACATAATTGTCCTATTAAACATTGTGAATTTGATGACAACTTTTGGAGGAGCTTGGGCCCTATACGTACAGGGGAATAGACAGCCCCAGGCCCACAAATTGTGTACCTCTGATGTACTGTCTTAACCTGGGATCCTGAATTCTCCCCTCTTTCATTATGTTCCTAAGATGTACTGCCAGGAATTTTGAAGGTCAATTTGCCTTAAAACTGTTCTGCTCCCAAAGTGTCATAAATAAACTTAGCATAGCAGGAACACAGGTGGCTCAGGTTAACATGTACTTGTTTATAGAAAATATTACACTTTAAAAAAAATTCAAGCTAATTCCTTCCATGTAACATAAGATACTGTTGCCATCTCTCTCTCTCTCTCTCTCTCTCTCTCTCTGTGTGTGTGTGTGTGTGTGTGTGTGTGTGTGAAAGTAACTGCAACAGTTTTCCCCCCTGAATTTCTGGGCTGCAGTTTTGGTTATTTTCAACAATTCTAATAAATGGGATGCTCTGTTTCTCTATGCTTACTTCAGATTCACTGTTAAAATATATGTTTGCAGTCCTTCTTCCTGGCGAACTATCTCTGAAGAAATAGGAAAAATAACTGGGAATCCTTGGACTCATAGTTCCACCTGAAGAGCAACAAGTTGAAGAATGTTAGTTCTAGAAACTTCAACAAACTAAATTTAGTATAGGGTGAATAATGGGGTGAGTTTGTTGTAGTGGTTAAGGCATCAGGCTAGAATTAGGGAGACTGTGAGTTCTAGTCCCACTTTAGATATAAATCCAACCAGGTGATCTTGGACCAGTCACTCCCTCTCAGTCCTAGGAAGGATTGCAAAGCAATTCCGAAACACATCCGTCTCCCCTACTTTGCCAAGAAAACTGCAGGGACTAGGCCAGGCAGTCTCCAGGAGTCAATACTGACTCAAAGGCACAAATAAAAAAGTATGGTGGGAAGATGTTGAAGGTGGAGGAGGGAGACGTAAAGCTATACTGGACTTAATTCTTACTAATAGAGAAGAAGTGATAGAGGGAGTTGAAGTTGCCGGAACCTTGGGAGAAAGTGACCACGTCATACTGGAATTTAATATAATGCAAACACTAGCAATAGAAAACAACCCAACCAGTGTCTTAAACTTCAAAAGAGCTGACTTTAACAAACTCAGAGAAAAACAAGGAAAGATCCCATGGATGAAAATCCTAAAGGGGAAAACAACCCAAGAAGTGTGGGAAACTCTGAAAAATGCTATCATAAAAGCCCAGACCAGCACAATACCACTGAAAAAGAAAAAGAAGAAATTCAAGAATAAACCAACATGGCTGTGCAAAGCTCTCTCTGACAAACTGAAAGACAAAAAGGACAAATACAAAAAATGGAAAGAAGGGCACATAACTAAGGCTGATTATCAGCAGACAGCCAGAATATGCAAAGATGAAGTCAGGAAAGCAAAGGCTCAGAACAAACGAAGACTTGCAACAGAAATCAAGGATAATAAAAAAAGTTTCTTCCAACACATTAACAACAAGAAAAAAGTCAACAAAACTGTAGGTCCACTAAAGAGAGAAGATGGCAAGGAAATAACAGGCAACAGGGAGAAAGCAGAGGTGCTTAACTCATATTTTGCATCAGTCTTCACACAAAAAGAAACTATAGCGCAACATACAAAAAAAAAAACGCTGCAAAAGACAAACTAGAAACAAAAATTAAAATAAGCAAGAAAATGGTAAGAGGACACCTATCCGACCTTAACAAATATAAATTACCAGGACCCGACAGATTACATCCCAGAGTTCTGAAAGAGCTGGCAGATGTTATCTCAGAACCATTGCACTACATCTTTCATAAATCCTGGAGTACCGGGGAAATTCCTGAGGATTGGAAAGGGGCTGATGTGGTTCCCATCTTCAAGAAAGGGGAAAAAACGGACCCAGGAAACTACAGACCAATCAGTTTAACATCAATACCTGGGAAGATCCTAAAAAAGATAATCAAAAAACAGATCTGCGAACAACTAGAAGCAAACAAAGTTATAACTAGTAGCCAGCACAGGTTGTTAAAAACAGATCATGCCAAACCAATCTTATTTCATTCTTTTATAAAGTAACTAAACTAGTAGATCAGTGAAATGCTGTGGATGTAGTATACTTAGATTTCAGTAAGGCATTTGATAAAGTAGACCACAACCTACTCCTTGGTAAGCTAGAAAAAGATGGAATAGACAACATCACCACCAGATGGATCTGTAGCTGGCTGGCAAACCATACTCAATGAGTAGTCCTCAATGGCACTACATCCACATGGAGAGAAGTAAGCAGTGGGGTATCACAAGGTTCCATCTTAGGCCCAGTACTCTTCAATATCTTCATCAATGACTTAGATGAGGGAATTGAAGGCAAAGTCATCAAATTTTCAGATGACACTAAACTGGCAGGAGTAGCAAACACCCCAGAAGACAAACTCAGGATCCAAAAAGACCTTGACAAACTTGAACAATGGGCCCTATCCAACAAAATGAGTTTCAATGTGGAGAAAAGCAAAGTTTTACATTTAGGCAGGAAATGTAGACCTGGTTTAAAAACAGTAACTGTGAAAGGGACCTTGGAGTCCTAATGGATGATCATTTGACTATGAGCCAGCAATGTGCAGCAGCTGCCAAAAAAGCTAATACAATCCTGGATTGTATAAACAGAGGCATAGAATCAAGATCACGCGAAGTATTAGTACCGCTTTATTAAACCCTAGTAAGACCACACCTGGAATACTGCAGCCAATTTTGGTCACCATACCACAAAAAAGATGTTGAGAGTTTGGAAAAAATTCAGAGAAGAGCAACTAAGATGATTAAAGGCCTGGAGACTAAAACATACGAAGAACGGCTGTGGGACTTGGGTTTGGCTAGTTTAAAGAAAAGAAGAAATAGGGGAGACATGATAGCAGTATTCCAGTATTTGAAGGGCTGCCATCAAGAAGAGGGGGGTCACATTATTCACCAAAGCACCAGAGGGCAGGACAAGAAACAATGGTTGGAAACTGATCAAAGAAAGAAGCAACCTGGAATTAAGGAGAAACTTCCTGACAGTGAGGACAATTAACCAGTGGAACAGCTTGCTTCCAGAAGTCGGGGGGCTCCATCACTGGAGATTTTAAAGAAGAGGCTAGATAGTCACTTGTCTGAGATGGTATAGGTCCTCCTGCTTGAGCAGGGGCTGGACTAGAAGACCTCCAAGGTCCCTTCCAGCTTTATTCTATTCTAAGAAGTAATTTAGCCAGTTGCAATCTTAGACTTTCCATAGCTACTCAGCACTCTGCCTGACTGGTTTCTGTTACTCTTCTCTGCCAATGTTGCAAGACTTTCACTTGCATTTCTAGTGCATTCATTGGGAGTTGCATTTACTGTAGATTAGAGAAACCAGAAATAAGCTCCCTTATTTCTGGTTTCTCTGGAGTGATATGGAAGCCTGGAGCTACTGGTAAAAGCACTTGACTCTGCAATTACCATAACTCCACAATTGGTTAGTAATGGCTATAACTTCCTGTATTAGAAGCAAAAGTTGATTGTTGTTTCTTCCATGTTATATACTTCATTGTGCTGTTTCTTCCATGTTATATACTTCACTGTGTTGTTTCTTCCATGTTATATACTTCATCACATAGTGGGAGGATATTCTTAGTGATGACTTGTACTCTCTGGGGGATTTGGTTGGTTCTGAACAGAATTCCAGATGCAAACTTCTACAAGTCAATTCTACTTTAAAGTGATTTGTATAGGATTGCAATTGTGCTTTTAATCTAGCATTCAGTCATGAAAAGTGGTAATAAGGCTAATAAAAGCAATAAGTAAATCATGCATACGTATTTTAAAGAGCCCTTAGATTTTATCAATAGTTTATTTATTTAAATTCATTGGCTACACACCTCCAGTGGACTTTTACATTTTCCTCCCATGTTTTTCTCTGTAGAAAAAAAATATCTTTCCAGCCCCATGTTACCTTTCTTCATGAACAAATTACAAGTTGCATCAGAGTCTAATGCACCGTTTGCCTTAGGTATTGATGTAACTTCAGCTAACATTATACTTTTCAGGGGCCCCAATACTGGCGCTTCACCAATGATATAATGGATGCTGGCTATCCTAAGCTGATTGTAGAAGGATTTGGAGGACTGAATGGGAAAATTATGGGAGCTCTTTCTGTAGCTCAGTACAGAAGCAGGCCAGAATCTGTACATTTTTTCAAAGAAGGTAGGTCTGTTGTTTTCCCGTGTCTATCAGGTGCATTAAAGAAAGTGGTAAAGCCTTTTATATTTTCTATCTATGTGAGTTGTCTTGGTAAAAATACAGGAGTGGTTTACCACTGTTCTTTTCTTGTGTAGTCTGAATTGATGCTTTTGCCAGTGTCACTAAAGTGATCATTTGCCTCCAGCATTTTCTTATATGGTTTCTGCCCAATAAAGGTGGCTGCACAGTGGGATTCTAGCTGTGAAATGGGATGACCTTCACATATATTCCTGCTGGGAATATAGAAAACTTGACATTTGCTCTCTCCTAGGAACACCCCTGGACCACCACGGGGCAATACAGCAGGACTTAGTGGGAAGGTGCGGTTAAAACCTAACTAATGAAGCTGATTTCTTTGAAATATACTGCATTGCAGGCTTCTTTCTCTTGCTGGTACAGCTGTCACTCAGCACAAAAACGACAGTCTTTGATGCTTAAGTCAAATAAGTTACTTAATTAAATCAGCAGGAGTCATTTCAAAGGGAAGCAATGGGATGATACATAGTAGTTGTCAGTTTCAACTAAGCATTAGACATTTCATGAATGTGGGAACATGTTAAAATAACATCCATAGCATTCAGATATTTTTTTTTTAAAAAAAAAACCCTTAAACTAAAAAAATTGTGTTGCTACTTTATTTTTTATTTTATTTTGTGTGTTTGTGTGTTGCTACTTTATTCTCACTGATCAAAAGATTTTAAATGGCTATATCTAACAATTTAAACATGTATTTTTAAGTCTGGTTATTGTTTAATACTGTTAAGCTTCTTCCTCTGTCAAAAATATTATTTTAATTGTTGCCTAACTGCATCTGCATTCATTTTATTGCATATAAACAATTAATACAGTCCCCCTATCACAGTTGTTCTTGAAATCAAAGTAATTTAAGGATATTTTACTCTTGTTTAATGGACCATCTCGTTCACAAATTTCCATCCAGACACTTCCCTGAACTCAGTAATGTACAAATCCACTGAATGCTAAGTAATTAGGATGAGGCACTTAAATTTGTAATTTTTTTTTTTTAAAATCCTGCAATCTATGTCATTTGTGAAATGTAATCAGTTGTTACACTAGTTCCTTAAAAACTAGGTTTCACTATATTACTTTTCTACTCTAGGTGGCAATGTTCAACAATATATCTATAAGCAAAAACCAAAGAAGTGTAAGAAGAAAGTTGTAACTGTGAATTATCCGGTTTATAAACCAAAGACTTTGGTTCTGAGGCAGAGGCGCTTTGGACGTGCAGTACAATCTCGTCAGATCTTCCGAAGCATCCGAATAAGGCACTACCCAGTCATTCGGATCACCCATCATTCGACAGGCATGGTCCTTGGTTTGACTTGTTTGGAGGCTACGGTTCAATTGGGTTATGCAATGCTACAGATTGAAAAATGAGCTCCATATGAAGCAGCCTAACTCTATGGAGGTTGATGATATCTTGCTCTTTAAACACTTTGTCCCAGGGCTTGTGTGCCGTTAAGACATCTTCTGAATGGTTTTATATCATCTTCCTAATCTCAAGAGATTGTTTTGTGTTTGCAGGAATACTGCAGCCAGAGGTTAAAATTACGTCATATTGGAGAGGATTTCCGAAAGAATTTAATTCTGTTATCTCTGTTCCTAATGAGGAGAAGGTGGATGGATACGATTACTATGCCTTCGCAAAAGGTATGTTGTGGTTGTATGATAATCACTTCAGATGCTGCCAGCTATTTGAGGCTGTTGTATTCCTCTTGAGATTCTGTTTCAGAACAGCCACATACCACACTTCTAGTCTATTCTTAAAATAGTTTGAAGGGCTGGACAAAAATATAGCTTTGAAAACAGAGAAACATATGCAGTTTATATGAATATGAATTTCAAATATGAAATAATTGCTGAGTAGCCATTTTTACAGTCCGTTTTATTGTACGTATATATAACATTCACTTGATAACGGATTTCTTTGGGTGGAATGGAACTACATTCTTTCATAGGCTGTCAGGTACTACACTCAAAGCTTATCAAGAAACTCAGTAAGTCCTCAAGTCTGACTTGACTCCCGAAAACCACATCCATGGAATTTTCTTGACAGTTATGGAAGTGGGTTGCCATTACCTTCGTCCAGAAAACTTTTAAGGAATTGCAATAGTGGCGGATATCTGTAGCTCGGGTATAGGATGAGAGTAAAGGTTCGTTCTCCGAGCTTGTGGGTTGGTTTCTGAATGTTTCATTACCAGGCTAGGTAACATCTTCAGTGGAGTTTAGGGGATGTCAGTGTTCTTCTGTTTATAAGGGCTTCATGTGGTCAGTAGGTCTTCTGATGGGCCAAGTGTGAGGTCTTGTGATGAGTTAAGTACGGGTGTGTCAAGTGGGGGTCTTGTAATTGGTCTTGTGTTGGGGAGGTTAACATCAGGTGAGGCTCATTGGGAGGTCAAGTGTTGGTTGGGGGGCTTGTGTGGGATGGTTGAGGGTCAGTGCTCGCTCTGGTTAGCTGTGCGGTTGATTTGGATTCTGAGGGGTTCGTAGGCTGGTTATAGGTCAATGTATCTGTTGATGGAATGCCAGGCTTTGATGAACTCACAAGCGAGATGGGTGGTAGCGTGGCTGATGATTTTTGCTCCAATTGAACTGGTGCTATTTGGTGTCGGTGTGGGGTAGAAATCAAGCGTTTTGGATCATAGCATTTGACTGCCAGCCGGTGTTCATGGATCCTGGTTTCCTAGTTTATACAACCCTAAAATTCGGAGTAACTCTCTAGTTGTAGTACAAATCTGACCTTGCTTGGCCATCTAAGAACAATGTCGCCACCTGTTCAGAAATAGGATGGAAAAATTCATCTCTATTTATTTATTTAGCTTAGAACTACTATCTTACAGTGATTTTTGTTTGAGAAATATGCCTTTATATCATTTATACCAGTGATGGCGAACCTTTTAGAGACCGAGTGCCCAAAAACTGGCCCCGTCCCCACTCCACCCCCTGCCCTGCACCCACTCCGCCCCCATCCCGCCTGCCCACAGGGCCACTCACTGCCTCCAGGGCCGGCCGCAGATCGCCCAGCAGCGCCATGGCGGTCACGCCCTCTGCCCGCGCCCCGCAGCATCAACTGTGCACGATGGGGCTTGAGGGCAGAGTCTTGTCTATGCTGCCTGGCTGTCATGTCCTTGGCTGCACTGCTCCGCGTGGGCCACGCTCGGGGACGACTCTCCTCCAGGGGGGCTGCTGGTGAGGAGGGGGTCGCAGGGGGAGGCAAAACTGGGGCAATGGCATGTGTGCCCACAGAGAGGGCTCCGAGTGCTGCCTCTGGCACCCGTGCCATAGGTTCGCCACCACTGATTTATACCATTCAAAATAACAAAACAATGTTATTGTTCACTTTTTGATAGCAACTGTCTTATAATAAATAGCAAGTGTTGTGTAGTGTAAAACATTTTTTTTTTTTTTTGCTGCAACTGATATTTTAAAACAGGAGTTTTAAATTAGGAATTGGTCAAAATGTGCAAGACAAATTTGAAAGAAAAACACGACTTTGTGTGAAATGTAAAATCAGACAGCCTGGATTATACAGGATACTAAATCTAATCACATGAATCATACTGCAACTGAATTTGGATACTTTGCTCTCAATAGAACCATTTATCTCAATAGATAATAGATAGATAAATGCTAGCAGGACCATAGTTGGCTAGCACTTGTCCTTTCTGGGTAGAGAACAAGAGGTATTCACAGTGAGGAAGGAAGAGTTTGCATTTTCTAAAAGTTTAAGATGGTCTAGACCAGGGGTAGGCAACCTCGGCTCTTTTATGACTCATGGACTTCAACTCCCAGCATTCCTGAGTCAGCATAGCATAGCTGACTCAGGAATTCTGGGAGTTGAAGTCCATGAGTCATAAAAGAGCCGAGGTTGCCTACCCCTGGTCTAGAGGTTTCTTCCATCCTCCTTTACTCTTTAAAATGTCTCGCACGCTTATAACATCACTGGGCTGTTTCATAGATGGGGTTTCTTTCCCTGACTTTTTTTGAAGGAAGCCTGTAGTACCTAAACAGACTGGTACTGAAAAGAAAACTTCAGTCCCTGGTTTGATTTGACTGAATTTTCTAGGGTTTCTTTCTGACTGAAAATTCAACCCCATTTTTCCCAACATGAGCACATAAATGAGGCAAATGTGCCTTAGTCCACTCATCTTCCAATTGCTTGAGTTGCTCAATGCTATCTGTCCACTGGAGGAATCTACGAAATACCAAGGTTTCCTCTGCAAGCTGTGAAGCGGGGGTGGGGGGCTGTCTTATTGCCTCTTTCCAAACAACTGAAATTGCATGGAAAGAAATGCTCACCTTGAACTGAGGATACACATTATCCATTGTTTTTCAACTGTTAACACTTGTGAGGTGTGATCTAACAGCCCTGTTCTCCCGCTCCATTCCCTTTCAGATAACTACTACAGCTTGGATGTGGGCAGCAGAATAGCAAGACCAGTTACAACGCAAACTGGGCAGACTGTGTCTAATGCTTGGTACAAGTGTCCTGCAGAATAATTTGGAAACTCAAAAGACCTGAAAGAAATGCTTTTGTGTGACAGTTTCTCTAGTTTTTATTAATAAAAGACAACCAAATGTTCATACAACAATCCTTTTAACATTTAAAAAAAGACTGCTTTAAGCTTGGCAGCTATTATACTAATGCAGAATAAAGGCAGACTAAACAGTATACACCATTTCCAAAATTTGTACAGCATTTAGTTAATATTGCCTCTGTTCAGGCCTCCTCTGCCACCCATTGCATGAGTTATACCTGCAAGAAAGATACAGCAGTTATATATATTTTTCAATTTTCATTTGCCTTTTGATATTTTAACCATCTACATTACAAGAATTTCCCTGCCACTATTATTACTGTAAAATAATCATTCCATATCTTATTTTGAATATCATTGTCAAAAGTTTAACAGCCAACACATCCTCAATTTGGAGTGGAGAATTCTATTCCATTACACCCATCTTAACCAAGCCTAGATCAGGAAGCTGAATGGGGAATATCCTAAAGTTCCTTCAAATATTAATGGGAACAAGCTTTGGGATTTCTGGAAATTACAGCAACGTGATTAGTAAAAAATGAGGTCTTAAAATTACCATTAAGTGAAATTAACATCCATATTTAACACAAACAGCTTCTTCTAGTAATTGCAAACATTGCTTCTAACAAGATTTTCAATTTTTAAAAAGTTTCAGCTTAGAAATCACTATTTCTTTTTTAAGTCCATCTAATGTTTTTTTTTTTTTTGTATTTACTGTGAGTCGTGTCTCTTGTTCTGTTCTTGATCTTCTTTAAATGTTTTAATTTTCTTTGTAACTGAAACAACTCATTAGTTGGTATATACGTGTCAGGCACAAATGTGAAGGCTCAATTAAGCTGATTTATCACTCAAGGCTTATGCCCAGGAATCTTCTAAACTAAGGGTAAGTTAGATAAGAGTCAATGGCACTTAAAGGGATTAGACCTAGTTTGCTTGTGGCTACGTAGGGATTCCAGCCTGATTGCTCTTTTCACTCTGCCCCCAGGTTCTGCCATTCCTTCTCTTGCAATAGGTAAGCTAGCAGGGGGCAAAATCCTACATTTTTCAAAATGTTTACGCTGTATGCATAGTTCATTTTTCACAACAGTAAGTAACGTAACTTAGTTAACTAAGCCCCACTGTGATTGAAATATACTCACCCCTGTGTCTATTAAACTGACGACCACGAACTCCAGCCCTTAAGGTTGGGGGCTGAAGTCTGACGCGTCGGAAGGGTTTGGGATGATTGCTGCTTGTATCTGGAAAACAAATAGTGGGGTATTGATTTTCTCATAGCCATAGAAGTATTATTCCTGATTTTTGTACTGCAGGACTGTGTGGGTATAACAAATAAAACCTTTAACTAGAAAAGGAGTAGCAGTTTTTTTTTCTACATGCAACTTTGTAGATCATGTGAATGGTTATTTTTGTATGACACTTCAATGAATGGAAATACAAGCAAATTCCTGTATACTTTTTAAAGTGTTTTGTCAAACATTTGGAGGATTGATGACCAGAGTTCATGCCCTAATGGATCTTTAAGCTGTAGAGAATGATTAGTGAGAATCCTTCCTTTTCATATCTACAGACTGCAATCTTTTCTAGAATACAAACTGCAATGGGGGAGAAATTCAAAACCATCACACGCTCAATTATTCTTTGTCTGATGTCCCATATCAATGAAAATTTATAAGAACAGGTAGTCCTCAATGTATTACTATAACATAGACCAGAATTTCCGTCATAAGTCATGACAGTTGTTAAGTCAAGGCACCCCACACTTGATCAAACCCAACTTTATGATTTTTTGTGTGGTTGTTGTTAAGTGAACGCCACAATTGTTAAATATATCCATGTATTCCTTTTTTGGGGGGAGGGGGTCCATCATAACTTCAGTCCTTAAGTAAGAACCACCTGTACTCCAAATGATGGTGCTCTAGATCCAGGATTTGATGGAGCTATATATACCTGCAGACGAACTAGAAGGAGGATCTTGACTGGTAGAAGGAAGATCTGATTCATCAGGAGTTTGAGATGATTCCTCCTCTTGCTGGCTATCAATGTCTAGACCTACCTCTGAAGAAATTCTATAAACAAAGGGATGCACAGGGAAGAAATGTGAATAACAACAACAACACAGAAAATATATACAAACATCTCCCACAGGGGGCTTCAACCAGCCTAACTTGGAGCCCAGGAGAACAGCCAGGCTTTTAAGGCCCTCTGAAATACCTTAATTTTATTCAGAAAACCATCATAACTTTGAAAGCAGCCTATGCTTTATGTTCAACCACACCTAGTGATGGCACAGATGACAAATACAATGGTGAAACCTGGGTTTCGTCTTTATTGTTCTAGCAAAGTAACAGTAACATATCTGTGAGAACTAGTATGGAAGCTTTTATTTTGGAAGGATTGCGCCCTTTAATGGTGGGGTAAGAAAACAATGGAAGCATAGAAGTGAATCTCTCACTGATTTTCTCCACCTCTGTGTCAGTTCTCTGCTGGTTTTTTTTACTACAAGCAGTTATGTATTGAGACTATTACTATTACAGCTGAGCAAAATAATAATGCTTTGCTCCAAACAAAATTTAGTCAGTTTTACAAAAAGCTCAATTGAACACTGTGAAAACTTGCCAATGAAGTTATCAAACCTATCTATCAAAATTACTTCAAGTGGCTCTATAGCCAGATTGTGATCAATAAAAAAAGAATTAACTACACTTAAGCCTTAGCCAGAGCAACAAAATTGGATAAAAGGGGGAAAAAATCATTCTGGTGCATAGAAATGTCCCCAAAGAATTTACTGGTGCTTCCTAATTTTACCTGCTGTTAAGTTTCAATATCCCCCAATATCAGAAGAGAACTAGTCTGAACTAGAATGCTATAGATGCTATTTTCTATTATGATCCTAGTGAACTTGCAAATCACTCCCTGGGACCATCGGGCAATTTTATATTAGGATTATATTCTTGAATAGGGATCAAAAAGGAAAAACAACTCGTAAAGATCACTACCAATAAATAATTGGCAGAATGCCACAGGCCCACATGCAAGTCATTCTGGCCAGGGATGTACAATTGAAATTCTGCCTTGGGCAATCCATCTGCGATGGCACAACACCTCCTACCCAAACAGATTGTTCTTAAGAGGGCTCTCAGACTGGGAGGTAGAGTGGCTCTCCCAGAACCAAGTCCAAACAGTTGTTAAGAGTATATTACTCTTGGAGAGATGGGAATATGCTGGTAGGGCAAACCACCATATTGCTTGTTTTAAAAATACAAAAGATTTAGTGATGGATAACAATCGGTCAGAACTTCAGCAATTCAGTTGGATTGTACCCATCTTGCTCAGGTGCTTTTGCAGGCAAATTCTGATCTTAGCCAACCAAAACCTTCAGCTTACCCTTCTGATTCTGCCTCCACAAAAACCTCGTCACCATCATCACCTGTTCCAGATTCTGAGGTGGTTGATAAGTTACCAGTGGAAGTTGTAACCATTGGAACAGACTGGGAGGCATGCTCGGAAGCATCGGCAGAAGTGCTTTCAGTAAATACAGACACTGGAAATGGGGGGGGGGGAGAAAGAACAGAGTGTAAGCCAAACCTATCCAAGAAGACGATGTTTTCTCTCTCTCCATCACACCAAATGCTATAACACCCCCCCAAAAAAATTTGGAAAGTAGAAATGTGTGTTATTATATATGTTTATATTATTAAATATTCTTGCTTCTGTTTCATGCCAATCAGAACAATTGGCAGCATCAAAATGTTGCTAAACACCGGTAGTGTAGCATCTTACCAAGTCCTTCAAAAGGTTTAATATTGTTTTCAAATGAAGCCCAGCACTCTCAAATTTCCTAGTGAAGCCAAGTCATACCAACTCTACCCACCATGATTCCTGGACTCTCAAAACAAGTTAAAAAATGAACATATCCCTGTATTACAAATTCAATAAAAACATATTTACTGCTCTCATGACACAGTGCAATCATAGAAAAATTGTAGTCTGTGCTTAGAAATCTCTGGTTGTAAAGCAATGGCCTTCTGCCTTCCTTGTGGTGACAAAGATTGAATTGGTGTTGATTTGGAGGTAGGAGAGAAGATCAAGATGAGAGAGAAGCTAATTAGGGATTTGTGGGATTTTACGTGAAA
Source organism: Azemiops feae (assembly GCA_023970755.1). NCBI lineage: Eukaryota > Metazoa > Chordata > Lepidosauria > Squamata > Viperidae > Azemiops > Azemiops feae. The sequence goes on along the minus strand of JALGBA010000434.1, from coordinate 774,898 downwards.
AACAGATGCCTATTTCTGCATAGACACAGCATCAGAGGAGGTGGAAGAAACTGAGGAAGGAAAGAGACTAGAGTGTCATAAACTACACTTTTTGTTACATGATAATAAGCTTTGATCCTTTGCTTATATTGACTTACAAACTTTCTAGACCTTGGTTAAGGTTTTCTGAATTTTCTTTTTCTAAAAATGCCCTTAACGCTCCCTGAAAAATAAAGGATTGTTTGTTCAAGAATGTAAGAAGTTTAGCACCACAGATGCCTTGCTTCTCTACTGACACATATTTCTTTGTTTTTAACTTCTACTTGATAACTACCAGCCAGTGTTTCTCTGGATGAAAAGCATCAACATCAGTTTCCCACCAAATAGCTCTATTTCTGTCAACAAACATTCTGTCTAATAACACTATTAGGAATGCAGAATCTGTACAAACTGGGCTCACCGGGTGCTGCAACTTGTAGTGGAGTTGTTGGGACACTACGACCTCCGGATTCTTCTTCATGGGCAAGAAAGAGGGGTGTTTCATACATTCCTAGCCCTATCAAGAATTTGAGAAGAATTACTTTGATGCAACTCAAAAGCACAATATTCAGCCAAGAAAGCATTTGGTTCCCTGCTACCTTAATAGAAAGGCTCAAACAAGTTGTTGTTTTTTTAAAAAAAGGAAAACTCACCTAATATTCACACTTTGAAAAAGCAGAGAAAAATACAGCAATTTACATGGGAAACCTTTTGCACTTTTTAACATACTAGGCTTAATGCAACAATTAAAAGATGATCAAAGGCCTGGAGACTAAAACATATGAAGAACGGCTACAGGACTTGGGTCTGGCTAGTCTAAAGAAAAGAAGAAATAGGGGAGACATGATAGCAGTATTCCAGTATTTGAGGGGCTGCCACAAAGAAGAGAGGTCACGTTATTCACCAAAGCACCAGAGGGCAGGATAAGAAACAACGGTTGAAAGCTGATCAAAGAGAGAAGCAACCTGGAATTAAGGAGAAACTTCCTGACAGTGAGGACAATTAACCAGTGGAACAGCTTGCCTCCAGAAATCGTGGGCGCTCCATCACTGGAGATTTTTAAGAAGAGGCTGGACAGTCACTTGTCTGAGATGGTATAGGTTCTCCAGCTTGAGCGGAGGGTTGGACTAGAAGACCTCCAAGGTCCCTTCCAGCTCTATTCTATTCTAAAATATCTGTATTTTAATGGATATGAACTCTCATATCCATTTATATTCAGTATCCACATCCTATATATGATTTAGAAAATTTCATCAGTGCAAATCCTAACAAAATGTAGAGAAATGTGTGGGTATGTGCTTTCAAAGAGGCATAAATGATCTTAAGAATGTGGTATCAGAAATTCTTTTTCATATTTGTATTTGTTTGTACTTCTCTGTTAGAAGGGCAGCAGAAAGTTCTCCAGTTTGAGTTCTTTTTGACCTATATCTAATGCCACCTACTAAAAATAAAGGGAGCTATTTTGTTATAGTGGTTAAGGCTAGAACGCGGGTGTCAAACTCGCCACATCATGTGATGTGTCGCAACTTTTTTTGCATTGCCGGAGCTGGGGTGGGCGCGGTCTCCGTATGATGCAAACGGCCCGCGGGCCGGTAGTTTGATACCCCTGGGCTAGAAACTAGGAGATCCAGAGCAAAGCCAGCTGTGTGACCTTGGACTACTCTCTCTCTCTCTCTCTCTCAGACCTAGGAAGGAGACAGTAGCAAACCACTTCTGAAATCTTGCCAAGAAAACTGCAGGGACTTGTCCGATGGTCACCAAGACTTGAAGGCAGACAAAAAACAAAACAAAACATCACCTAGATATAAAAGAGAAGCACAAGTTCAGATATCTATACCTCCTTGTGATGCAAGTTGGCCAAGATCTGATTGGCCAGAGGTTTGTGGCATATCTTCAGGAGGTCCAAACCTGAACCGAGGAACTCCGGCAACCTGAGGAGAACTAAAAGACAGGTTACATCCCGTTTTACCCATCATTAACTAATTCTGTACCACTATGAGAGTTAGGGGGAAAAAATTGAAATTATAAAGGAATTACAGTAAATTATTTATTAATTTATTAATATAGAAAATATATTTCTATAAGGTTTTTAACACTGGAGTCCTATGGCTTTAATAATTTTCATTGTTTTAAAATATTTGTCATCATTATGACTTTGTGTTTTTGTCTAAGAATCACTTATGTGAGATGGGTGGCTATACAATTTGAATAAACAAACAAACAAACAAATAAGGTGTAAGGTTAACAGTATATATTAGTGAATACATCCATACATTCTGTAACATTTAAAAGGTTTGCTGCTCTCTTGCTGGTCGGAATCCACTTACTGAATTGCTTCTGCGAACCCATCTGTACGATGCGGTACCACCAATGTTGGGGTGCTTGGAACTGTCCGGTCTTCATCATCGAAGAAATGTTGCTGCTAGAAGGAGATTTTAAAAACTGTAAACAAGTAGCTATTTGCATTGCTTGCCTTTAAAAGCATTATCTATTATGCTGGGCCCACTACTAAACAGGTTTTTAAAAAGCTAGATTTATTTTATAAGTCTGTACAGTCTCTACCTCGGATCACTGAACAACTTCATGAATTAGTACTTTGAGGAAACTCTAGAATAAGTAAAACACGTCAGCTGAAGAATTTTGTACTGATTTCCCAATCATGCTGAATTCAAAGAATACAGGGCTGTCAATAAGCCTTTGACCCATCTAGTTTATATCAAGGGTAGGAAACAAAAGAGGAACATGCCATCCAGAAAGCAAAATAAAACTATACGACTGGATAAACAGTGCCATCCCGATGAAAGAGGAGCAGGTTATTTCAGTTGTGAGAAAGCGTCCCAAATTCCAGAGGGGAGGTAAAGTCTACCTGGGAGTGAAGCATTTGCTGCAGTATCACAATTATTTTCAATCAGGAGCAGATGGGCTTGAATTTGTTACAAAGCCTATTTCATTATTTTTAACTAAACACTACTCTTTCTTCAATCAAAATGGAGCTTAATTTCAAAGAACACCTCTGCCTCTCAATAGGATCATTTAAAAGTGCTGGGAAGCAGGTAAGTAAACTAAAGGCCTGCCATGGCACAGCTGAAATACAAATTCTGCATTCAGAAATAACAATAATTACTTACCATGCCACCTATACCTGGAGTTAGTTGAAGTCCACGCCCCACAGACTGTCTCCGAGCCGTTTGTATCCTCTGTATAGCCAAGAAAAATTTAAAAAACCCTTCAGTGATTTTAGTGGAAAATACCAGGTTTTTTTTTTTTAAAAAAAAATAGGATTGGGTAGATTGTTCTTTTTGAGACGGATTACATTGTGATTTGGTTGACTTTCGCTTGAAATGTTAGATGCGCCTAGCCATGATGTTTGTTAATGATTTATGGTTCAATGTTATGTTGATTATTGCTCTTCCAAGAAATGACAGGATGCAAATATGAAGTCAGCCACTATCAGTTCCGCAAATGCTTATTCTTAAATCAATTTGCCTGCTGATGTGCTATTTGAAAACGCAGCTTTGCACTTGACTATAAATGCTAAATGAATTTTCTCAGAACACATTCTTAACAAAGGCACTTCAAAATATATTTCTGCTTAAAATAAGCCTGTGTAGGCATTTTAAGAATTTCTTTTTTTGGTGGGGAGGAATGTAGCATCCAGATGGATCTAAAAGATAAACTCTACAACATTCAAACTCTAATCCAGAAAATCGAGATCAATTTGGTTCACTTTAAAATCACTCTAGAACATCCTGCCTTGAAAAGATCTACCTTATTGAAACTGCCCCCTGCTGACTCTTTCAAATTGTACTGCACAAAATAAATAAGCAATAGATGCACCACATGATTTAATGGGAAAGGAAGCAAGTGGAGAAGTGTGTTCTGTTTCTCCTTTTTCCTTAAATAATACCATTCTTTTTGGGGATGTTGATGCATTTAGGAAAGAGAACGTGAAGGCATAGAGCAAAAGTCCAGAGAGATGTATTTTGGGTAGCCCACTAGCACTAAGACAATTTAAAATTGAAAACTTAAGTTAATGGGTTTGTGTTGGGGAAGGGGAATATCCAAAATAAAATGAAAAGAGCCAACAGTACACAAATCATTGGCAGGCCAGAACTCTAGACATCAAAGGCAATCTTTGGTCCTCAAAAGAACACTTGGAGAGCCACAGACTGCCCATTTCTGCTCATAACAGCTTGCTTACTTGCTTAGTGAGTCTAACTGGACACAGTAGGATTTCCTTCTGAATTGGGCTACATAGGATTGCATTGTACAACGAGGAAATGACCTCAAATCTCACATTACTATAAAGAATACTGAGTAATTTGTTTTTTATCTTCCAGTTTAATTAAAAACTCTATCCTAACATAGTGATCTATTTACAAGGATTGAGGGTTAATCTATTTATCTAAACTAACATAAAGAAACATCTCTAAATAGCTGAACATTCACGTTGAACATGTTTCGGACAGATATGAATCACTAACGTGGTAATCCATTATCTAAATTATGCCCCACTGGATAAATATGCAGAAGTAATATTCTTCTTTGATAAATCAGATTTTACTTTTAAAGGGCTAGAATTCCAAAATATGTGCCAATCCTGAGCACTTTTGTTGCACTTTTTGTCCAAATATCCTGCAATATTGTAGAGAAAAATAAAAACTTGTCCTGCTATGGCAATTCATGATTATCAAAGAGATATTTGTATTTTGCTGATACAAGTAAAGCAATGAGCAATCTTTCAAAGGCACATGAGCAAGAACATTTCACTGTAGCTTTTTCCCTGTGGTTCTCGCACCTGGACTGGTGGTCCCAGCTCCTGAGGTGGAGCAGGAATAGCATGGATAGTTAATCGTGGAGGTAAGGGATGAGGGCGAGGTGGACGGGGAACTTGTCTCTCAGAAGCAGATGTGGGCTGCTGTTCCCTTGGGCTTTCCTGAGAGAACGTAGACTCTACAGCACCTGTGCTCCCATCGCCTGATGATATAGAAACAAATAATTACAAAGGCACACATTTGTAACTCCAAATAATTTCATGCTTCCCAAAACATGCTCAATTATATTTTTGGGAACGAATATTTCTATATATCACCAACAAAAAAAAAACAACCCTCGAGCTAACAAAAACAAGGACATTTTGTTGCGGCAGAGAGGTCTGATTTTAAACTTTCAGAGATTTCAAAGCGTCTTTGCTTAGTTGAGATAAGGAACTAGATGTTCATCCAGCAAAAAGAATCGGAAGCAATGAGAAAAAACAAAATACCAAGCTTTAAAATGATTTCAGCCATTTAAAACCATTTATACATATATTTCTAAAACCAAGGGCATAAAACACAGATACTGCTTAGTGAACAACCTGCCCCAAAAGATTTGTTTCCATTAAACAAGCATATCCTATTGCAGAAAACATCCAGTTAATCGTACCACAGTTCTGGGAGTCAGCTGCCCTCTGGCTATTTTCACCTCCAACAATACTCTCTTCAGTTTCTGTACTGGGATCCATTCCATCAGCAGCCTGAAATAAGGAAAGGGGGGGGGGGGATATCAGGAATTAGCTGTTAATACCAACAGGGGTGGAGAGGGAAGAAAGAAAAAAGAATATTTTCCCCGAGAAGTTAAAAGTAGATTTGCATCTAAAAGATTATTTTTTAAAATCATTAATTTTATCCAGATTAGGAACAAATAATATTCATACCTCGGCATCATCTGCTTCATATCCATCGTTACCATCCACGCTGCCAGTGCTTTCATTGCTATCCTCGCCTTCGTCCCCCATTCCTGTGTCTTCATCATCGTCGTCGTCATCCTCATCTTCTTCATCTTCATATTCCTAAAAAAAGATTGTTTTCTCTAAGTATGCTGAACCATGCAGAATGGGATGAAGTAATGGCCTTTGGGAACTAAATGGATCTTTCTTTGAGAATTAAAAGATGTGATATTTCAATCAATAAAGTGCTATTGTCCCAAAAGGCAGAAAGGGTAATTAAAAATGAAAATAGGACTGCGTTCTTGGATAAATGTCTGAAATTATTCCTAGCTGTTGGAAATACAACCCTCAATTCAGAATTTATGTAACTTTTAAAAATAAAATGATAATGCATTTTTAAATTAGTAAAATACATTCTTTTTTATTAACTAATAGAACCAAGCACATCCTTGTTCTTGGTATTTATTCTGAGAATTAGACTGGACCTAAACTCTTTCTGGCAGATTCAGGAATATCAAAGTCCAATGTATTAGTTGACTGTGTTTAAAGATATGTAACGGTTGCTTCTACAGTGCCTGCAAAAAGCCACAACCAATACAATAATCAGAGCCAATACATAGAAACTGAGGAGTCAATCATAGAAATTTTGGGGATGCTAAATAGTTGCTTCTTCACACGCAGGCACATACTAAATAAGAAAATAAATACAGTAGGCATTACTTCTGCTTCACCATCATTTTCCTCATCGTCATCCTCTTCATCATCACTGTCAATGACAATGACATCATCTCTCTTGCCCTGACACTCTTGGGATGAGGTTGTATTCTGCTGATCTGATTGAAGAGGTCCAAGGTCTATAGGGAGGGACTGAGAAGTTTCCTCGCTATCCTCCATAGGTGTATACTCGCCCTGCGTGACACCCTTCAAATAAAGAGGAAGACAATAATGGTCAGCGGAATTAAAACAAATGCTATTAACAACCATCCTCACAACTTTTTTTCCCCTCTTTCACAAAACTGGATACAAATGAAAGAAAGTTCTTCATGGGGCTAAAACCTTCGCTAACTCAGTTTTAAAGGCTGTAGCAAATAAGAAACTGGGGTTTATAATGCTAAGCTTTAATCTGCCCCAAGGAAGAAGCCATGCTTTGATTTTGAGCAACAAGCTAGTAATAAATGGGACTCTGCATTACAAACTCTGCCCCTTTTGAATGTGACATCACAGTGCAGGTAGAAAAGGGGTGGGGCTTCCCCTGCAACACGGCTGACATCACTTGACCCCCTTCCCTTGTCCTCTTCTCCCCATGGACACTAGTGTGGTTCCTTGATTTTGAAGCCTATATGTTAAATGAAAACTATTGTGTGAAATCTTTAAGAATTAACATGGCTCGAAATGCAAAGCACCCTGAGGTCATGTCACCAACCCTTTCAGAACATCTGCCTTCGGAGGGCATGCCCCTGAATTGACATCTATTTAAGTGGAATTAACTACTGCAAAGACCTCCTAGTCCCTCCTAATCACCGAGTGGAGCTATATAACTATATAACTGCTAGTTTAAGCAGGAAGGTAGTAAGAAATCAGGTATGCATGCCAGGAGGATAGCAATGCAAAGAAAAGCTTCCTCGGAGAAAGGATGGAACATTTGCACAAATTCATAGAAATAAGATACAGGAAGTCTAAATTAGTAGGCATGACTTACACAGGTAGAGGTCACTGTCCTGTTTAGCAACTACTTATTGACAGAGTTGCCAGTCCCAATTGTGGTTGCTAAGTGAGGACTAGCTGCAGGTGAGTAAAAGCCTACTGACAAGTGCAGTATTATACGCAAATGTATCCTGTATATATGCATGCACATATATATGCTTCTTTTAATTCTCTCTTCTGCTAGCACATCCTGTCCTGCATGAGGATTGGAGGGTGTTTTTTTTTAAGCCCATGTAAAATCCTCTTATAATAAAAATTGTATGAGGATTGAAGGGGCTATGGAGTTTATTGCTAGAGAGAAAAACTGATAAGCAACTCTAATTCATTCAGAGGGATATTTCTGGATGTTGCTACAACATACAAATAAGATGTGGAAATTGTTCCTGCAATCAGGAACTTACTTCACCAATGGAATCCTGTGAATCCTGATTGTAAGTCTGAGCTTCTATTTCTCCGTCCGTGCTCTCTTCTGCAGTTACTTCCTCCTGAAATATTATAGAAATGCATGACGTTAATTGGGAAACGTTAAGATCATATATGCACATCGAAAACATAGTATTTTACAGTAGAGGCTACTACTGTAACTAATAATTTGCAAATCTTAGTAATATTGTTACTGATCCACGAATACCAAATTCAAACCTTTAAGTTTTAACAGCTTCCATGGGCAGTTGTTAAAACTGAACGTGTTTAATTATTGATAATTGGTCGTATACAGACTCACTTAAATCTGCAATCACTTTATAAGTTGACATTTGATATCTGACAAATGAATATCTAAGACAATTTTAATGAGAAACATGGTACAGGCAGTTCCTTATGACCACAACTGAGCCCAAAATTTCTGTTGCTAAGCAAAACAGTTAAGTGAGTTCTGCCCCATTTTATGACCATTCTTGCCACAGCTGTTAAGTGAATCACTGCAGTTGTTAAGTTACTAACATGGTTGTCAACTGAATCTGGCTTCTCCACTGATTTTGCCTGTCAGAAGGTCGCAAAAGGAGATCACATGACCCTGGGGCCCTGCAACTAATTCAGCAGGGGTCTCCCAAGCCCCGGGCTGTGGACCAGTACCAGGCCACAGCATGCCAGCAACGGGTCCACACAAACAAGCAAAGCCCCATCTGCGAGATGCAGGCAGCACCCAAAGCCAAGCCCCCTCCGGTCCACAGAAAAATCTCTCTCCACGTAACCGGTTCCTGATGCCCAAAAGGTTGGGGACCTCTGTAATACAGGATGATGTTCAAAATGGTTGAAAGCCAATATCTAAGACTGCATTGTTGTTGTTTTTTCTTGAGATGCTCATAATCCCACAGTTCCCCTTACAAACCTCTGGCCCAACTCTTTGCAAAGTTCTCAGTTTCTTTGCAAGAGGCAGATCAACCATTTCCTCGGGAATCTGTTCCGAGTTTTCAACAACATTCTCCTCTTCTTCCTCTCGTGCTCGTTTGGGCAGAGACGAGCTGGGAGTAGCTGAAACTAAAAGGGAATGTTTTCCTTTAGTCAAACACATTACATTAAAGATCTAAGAAAAAGAAACAAACAAACAAACAGTGGCTATGGAATTCTTCTTTCGATGGACAGTGTCAGATCCCCAAACCCTTGTTTCTCTGCATATGTATTTGGGGCCTCCCATTCTGCTGAGAGGGGGGGGGGATTTACTATTGCTTGGGAGAACTTTCACCTTCTACTTTTCCTCTCCCGCCTCTATCCAAATGAGAGAAGAAAGTGCCTCCCTTATCAGGAAGACAGTTACGGAGAAAGGAAACTGGAGAAGACCTTGAGATGCGCACCAACTTGTGCCAGTTACGCAAATATCGTGCCACCTGGGGATTGGCTGGATTTCAAATGGACATTATGATTTTGGTGGGAGGAGGGAGATTGCTAGTTTAACTATACCGTGTAAGTGGGATTTTCCCAGATCTCGCCTTGACTTTCCTACTGTCACTAGCCCCTAATAAAAGTATCCTTTTGAGACAATGCCTATTTCAAGAGTTCTGCTTTCTTGGGTGGTTAGCTGAGGTGAGTCCTTATAGACCGCTTGGTTGCTTATAATCAATGCTTCTAAAATGCTGATTTTTAATTAATTTTAAATTACACCGTCAACATTTACATCACACACTCTTTCCTAATCTGGGTACAATCTAGGTAGGTTTCAACTCCCAACCAAAGTGAGTTTTTCTCCTGAAAATTTGAGAACCGAGTCTAGAATGATGACTGAATGAAGAAGGTGGATGTGGTGGTTTCCAGAAACCCAACCTGTGCCAAACACTGCCGTTGACGTAGAAGGTCTTTCCATCTGGGAGCTCTGTACCACCTCCATGATGGCTGGGGACGGTTCTTGGGCAGCTGGTTCGATCTGAGGATGACTCTGTTGAGTAGGCTGTACAAAAGCGGTGGCCTGAGTCTGTTGCGGAACCGTCAAGATGGGCTGGGAAAGAGAGGTCTGCACATTGGGGCTCGTGGAGCGCACGGACCCGCTTGTGCTTCCAAAGACTGGAACGTGTTCAACTGGTCCTTCTGACTGCATGGCTGAAATGAAGTTAAGACACGGGTCAGTTTCATGCATCGTTTTAATGTTTAAGGTGAGAGCTGGAAACTCAGCTCAGAATGCGGGAAAATAATTCTAGAAGTTATGTCATCTCACTTCCTTAAAAAAACAAAAACAGCGATGTTGCTGCTGACAGAGTCAAATTAATCCATATTTAAGTTTTCTACCTTCAGGTAACTGTTACACTGAAATATGATTCATGTTAATATAGTATGGCATTTAGATATTGAGACAAGCGTCTCTTGCAATTTTAAGGTTTATGATTAAATATACAACGAAAAGGACTAGATATTTTAGCCACAGTCACTGTGAAATGGATGCTATTTTCACCAACAAGGAAGAGAACAACCTAGAGTAAACAAATACTACACTTTGTAATAAATTGGTATCCTTTCCACCATTGAGTTCAGATTACAGCCCACCAAATAATTTCCCTCCCAAGTTCCATTTCTCATCTTTTCACACTTTTAAGTAGGTTTTTGCAACAATGCTCAAAAATTTCTATTTTACAAGATCACAGAGATCTTTAGAGTTTAATGAGAAGATTCAGGCTGCATAAAATCCTTGAATTAGGGACATCCCAAGTGTTACGATGGGGGATGTTATAACCTTTCACTCCATCTGTGATTTTCTCAATCTCAAGCCGAATATATATTTCTTTCTTTTAAGTGATTGAGGGGCTTTACATAGTGCTGTATACTAGCAGGTGGGTCAACCTTTTGACTTTGATCCAGTTTTCTAGATGTTCAAAAAAACAACAACAACTACCTACATGCTTACCTATTTATAAGTAAGCATTTGCTTATTATGTCTTTACATTTATTTTTAATTCAGTATGTTTCACTCAGAAATTACCTTCCTGAGTCTCCACTTGTGTTGTTGGCATAACGGTGGCTGTTGGAGTAGTTGTAGGATTGGTGACTGTAGCAGGTGTAACCATTGGACGGATGCTAGCCCTTGGGGTGGGCTTGTTCCCGGGTATGGCAGCAGCTGTCACTTTGCTTGGGGTAGACACAACAGGAGTTGGCTTGATGTTGGCTGTTGGTGGATCTGAAGCACTAGCTCTAGAAATAATCCAAAATGATATGTTGGTGGATGGTTTAAGCATGTGAACATGAGTACAATGCAGCTTCTCTTTAGTAAAGAAAAAACCAACCAACCCAACCAAAAAATAAATAAAAATCTACTTTTTTTTTCCTTTCGGTGTAAAAAAAAGATTAAAATGTAGAGATCTTCCCTCAAAGGGAAAGAACCCCAGCTCCTTGACAGTTGTGGACATCTTTTAATACATGTTTCTCAGCTCAAGATCCTTGTGAAGGCAAGCTGACCATAATTCCTTCATGGCAGAAGTGTTGTGGGGAATGGGTGGAATCAGGGAGAGGAGCAAAAAATTCAAATTGTAGGCTTGATTTTATGATGATCTTGAACATCTTTTTACTGATCCTTGTGGACTCCCCTACTTTATATTTCAATTGTGGCTGGATCATAGATTTGTCTACAGGTCTTATAACTTAAAAGTTTTTTTTTAATCTATTCTTAATTATTTCTGCTATAGAATGTGTCCTTTCCAAAGGAAAAAGGTTTAGAAATATCCATTTGGTGGTCTTTATTATTTTCACTATCATTAAAAACTTTCACTCTTACGAAAGAGGAAAACTAAAGAAGGAGACAAAACGAGCTATGCTTTGCTTCTAAATTAAGTTTAAGAAGGTTCGAAAAGTATAATAGAAAAAAAATTAAGAACTCACATTCCTCTGTCACCTGCAGCTTGAGTTGATTTGAGAGTGATCTGTCTTTGCTGCTCTGGAGCCTAATGATAAGAATTATAAGTTTAAGCCACAGGAGGCAAAAGATAACCACAAATATATTTGTAGTTAAGTTATTCATTTAATATAGTTGAATACTGCTACCTATTCTTAAAATCTTGAAATAGCTTACAATCAATAGATATTCCAGGATAGGGTGGTGTTTATCCTGAGCCTTTATTGCAATTTCATCAGGTAGGCAGTTGGTAAATGGATGATGTTTGCCCACATATATCCTCAAGCTGGATAAAGCATAGGCTCCTGCATATCATTTTTAGTCATTCAGGACAGAACTGATGATTTTCCCATCTTAAATTATTCCTGGTTGCCTTGGGATAGGAATCTAGAAAAATAGACTCCAAGGCAATCTACCAATAAAGGAGAATATTTGTAGCTCAGGGTTGAGGTGAGGGGTCCTTGGTGCTCTTTGAGCTTGGCTGTTTTCTTGCAGACATTTCATATCCCAAACTAGGTAACATCATCAGTGCTAGTCTAGGCAATCTCTTTCATTAAACTTATGCAGAGGATGAAAGGCAAAGAAAACATAAAAATGTCCAATCTGCAGAAGTCTTGTTTAGCACAAAACATTTACCTTGTTAGTAGATTCTGGAGGCTCATCTCGCTGTTCATGATGTCTCTCTTGTTGCTCTCTGAGTTCTCGCTCTAGACGACAAATTCGGCCTTCATATTGTGATTTAAGTGCACTCATCCGAACTTCTAACTCTGTCTTTTGTTCCTCCAATGTGCTACCCTTTTGCTTCCAATCCTCATTTTCTTTAGTCAGCTGATCTTTTGCCCCTGAATTAAAGAAGAGAAAAATCAATCACTTCATTCTGATAGTGCTTACCAAAGTATTTTAGTAAAGAGATATATTTTTTGAAGAGCGTTACAAACTTCTTCCTTGGAAGGAGGAAAGAATTATATGCCTCAGCGCTTGCTGTCCAAGGAACGTGCAGAAGCATTCTCCAACACCACAGTTCAAACAAGTTGATTTTCCTACAGAGTAAGCTCTATGTAGGCAAGCTTAGTTCTATCCAGCACCCTGGTCCTCTCCTAAGCCATTGAAGATGCTATTTAACTGCTTCCTCTGGGACAGCCTTGCTCTAGGACGACAGTCCTTGTCCTGCTCTTTCCCTGTACCAGGTAGGAACCACTGGACTATCATTTTGGAGGAGCACTGATAATGGCATCACCTGGCTGCAACTTCTGCCCTTTCCCTCCTATCCCTTTGTCTCCACAATTCTGACACCATTTCTTTGTGGCTATAAGGGGAATAGTAGTGTTCCTGTCGTCCCAGCTACTTTTTTGGGAAGGCCTTCTCTTACAAGGCAAAAGGGAGGAGGACACCTCCTTCTTTGTAGTGGTCCAGCACTAGCTTCTAAGGATTCTGTTTCCTCTTGCAGAACTTTTCTACTTTCCTCCTTTTTCATAAGGATTGGCTCCAGATTCTAAAGATGGCCAAGTCTGCTTTTCTCCTCTGAGAAAACTAAGCATGAGCATAAATTGAGCATGCATTTCCTACCAAGGGGAAAAAAAGAAGCTCTTGGCCTTGTCTTATCAATAGAAGAGAGAGCTAATCTTATAGTATTGGCTCCACTAACGTGAAAAGTTATTTACAGGACCTATATGGCTTCACATAATGATTCCAGGTGGCTCACAACAATCCATAAAAGGTAGCTAAAAACATAAGTATCAAAAATCTCTCCTTTCTCTAGTTCTCCTTCTCTGTTCTTATTAAACCTCTTCCAAGAAAATAGCAACTGTGATCAATACTAGCATTAGAAATTATCTGACAAAGACTCTTCTTTCATGTTAGCCCATATGCTACTTAGGTTCAACAATCACTTGAAAAGCCAACAGTAATTCCCAAAAGCTAATTTAAATCAAAACCAGATAGTCTATCTTCTACAAACTCACTAGTTTAAAACAGCATTTCTTCTAGAATTTAAAACCCTTAAAGCCAACTCACCTGCCAGTTGTGCAATCCTCTGCTTGGCAGCCAGAAGTGTCTTTTTAGTTTTCTCCTCTTTTTCAGTAACTTGTTGTCTAAGTTGTTCTTCCTGTGTTGTTTTTTCCTGTAGACCTTGTTGAAGGTGGGAAAGCTCTGATTGCAGCTGGGACACTTGCTCCTGAAGATTCTTTACTTCAGTGTCCTTCTCTCCTAGAGTCTATTGAAACCCAGGCATGGAAACATTAGGCCACTGCAACTTTCCATAGCTGATGGATTGGTAAAATGCTAGGAATTCTTCACATAAACCTGCTACAAGAACTTTATGCTATAGTTTGCTATTGATCAGGCTTCTATTATTTTTCCCCCCTATGGTAGGAGACCAATGAATGGATTCTATAAAGCAGGGGTCCCCAACCCCCGGTCCATGGACCGCACTGGTTCACGGCATACCAGCAATGGGGCCACGCAAACAAGCGAAGCCCTATCTGCAAGGTGCAGGCAGCACGGAAAACCACGCCCCCTCTGCTCCACAGAAAAACCTTTCTCCACAGAACCGGTCCCTAGTGCCCAAAAGGTGGGGGGGGGGCACTGCTATAAAGCCTTTGTCTATCATATAATTTCCCCAAAGGACTTCAGGTACCCAGAGGGAAATCTCCTATTTTATTCTCAGAACCACTATTTGTGGAGGCTTAAGCTTTAAATGCTTAAGAGTGACACAATTTTCAAGTGACAATGCTCCACTTCTGTTTGCTAGTAAGTGCATCAGAGCCGTACAGCTACTCCCCTTGAAAGTTCTCTTACCTTCTGAAGAACTTCAATCTGCCCCTCTAAAGCTTTTATTTTGACCTCAGCTTGGTTTAGAGCCTCTTTCATCTCCTGATGTTCTTTGTCTGAAGCATGCTGTTCTGGCTGCTCCGCCAAAGACTGTGTGGAAGCCTCAGCAACCATCTGCAATTTTACACCATTAATAATAATGTTTGTACAACCATATCCAATCTTATACATGCTGCTAACTTCTACAACAGCACATCGTAGAGAACTCCTACACACTGGCCTGTCTTCTGCACCAAGGCTGTAGAGATGAAATTAAACATTGCAGGCCTATGCAGAGTAACAAGAGAGCTTCAACTGGATTGGCAAGTTTTTGTTTGTTTCGCAGCTAGAGGCTAATATTTTTAGTTGCTTTGGATGGTAAGATGGGGGCATATAAATTTAATAAATAAGTAGCTAAATAAATATTTCTTCCCCTAGTATTTGGGATTGTGAGAGATAGGCAAATGAACAGACACACATACACATGCACACACACATAAATAAACACATACGTACATATATTTGACTTCTCTTGTTTTTCTGAGAAAAAACCAGACAGATAGTTTTCAACAGAATTACAGCACATGCTTAAAAGTGATGGGGGTTGATTGCACGCAGTCCATTTAGCCATTACAGAAGATCACTGAGCATTTCAGGCCCTCCACATAGACTGGTTATTTGAGAAGATGGGTAAATATTTGTGAGTTGAGGAAAAGGAAGTTTTGCTTGGCTATGGCCCTAAGGTATCCAGCACAATCAATCAATGTTACAGTGATTGGGAGATGGGAAAGAAGAGACACATGTCTAAAGCAAAAGAAGTGGCTTCTCTTCAGTACCATGGAAAATATATTGAGGAAATCAAAAAAGGTATCACCCATGTTCAGTGTTGTTGAACACCTCTTAAGTGTACAGATTCTCTCTCCGAGGGTAATTTTAGATTTAGTATGTAGAGTTAAATATTAGTTTAACTACACTGACATTAACAGGAAGCATGTAGGCTAGACAGATGTATGACCTCATCAGACGACTATAAACCCGAAAACTATCAGGTGCTTCAAAGTTATGCTGCTCAACTTTCACAGGCCGCGAATGGCAAGAGCCTTACCTTATCATGCTGTGCTTTCAGCTCTTCATACTGAGTCTTGTAGCGACGTCCAATTTTCTTGACTTGAGTTATTGTCTTGACTTTCTCTTGGATGTCTACTACTTTCATTTCCAAATCCTTTTGAAGGGTTTCCTTTTCTGTTTTTGTTTTTGTTAGATCTTCCCGGAGGCTCTGGACTAGATTCTGATTTGTTGTCAGTGATGCATTGGTTCTTAAAATTTAATTGAAAAAGAATTAAATACAAATGAACACCACATACAATTGCTGTACTTAATTATTATTATTTTTTTACAAAAAGAATCATTTGAGCAATTTAAATAGAATATTTGATTTCAGACTGCAAAAGTCTTTCCTGGTCCCTCTTCTCCTGATTCCAAATTTAATACCCTACTCCTGAAAAGTGAGTGATGGGGTAGTGGGTCAGGAAAGTACGGAAAATACAGTGACAGTATTCTGTGCAAATGCTAATCTAATCTGTCAAAAAAACTCTGGATCCAAGTCTCCACGTACATCATCTAGGGAGCTGGGCAAAGATTTTTCTCATCTTGCCATTTGAGATAACTGGAGATGCAGGGCAGTGAAATTAGGATATAAAGCATTTGTTCTACTACAAAAGCTTTTCAGCTACTATAAAATTATCCAGCTTTATCCGCATTGCAGGAAGGAGGAAACGCTCAAACATGGAATATAAAGAAAGCAAGATGCAGTGCATTTAAGAAAAAAAAATGCAGTACAAGAGTACCACTTAGGCAAGTGGAACAAGGACATCTAATTCCCCACAAGAAAAAATTAAAACAAATATATATGGATCAAAATCAGTAAAACGTTTTGTAAACATGTTTTGAGCTCATATAAAGGAATACAATATATTAGTTTTCAGAAAAGATCTCACAGTATCCCAGAGTTTCCCAGATCACAAGACGTTCTTTACAAATCACCTTGCAATTTCTGCTTTAAGTCTGCCTATTTCTTCACTTAGCTGCTGAATGCGTTTGTTGTTCACCTCCTTCTCTGAAAGAAGCTTTCGATATTCTTCAACATCTGCATCTTTTTGTTGGCTTAATAAATGCTGGAAGAGAACATTAAACCATCTTAAACTTAAGGCAGATGCAGTTTTACTTTAGTACTCTTGTGCATTTCAGTAAGTGAAAGAATGTAAAAGTGTAAAAATAAAACCAAAACTGATGTGGATCATAATGACCAAACTAGATACTAAGAACCAATGCTATAAATAAGATTCTGGGGATTTAGGGTACAAATGTGATATGTAAGAAGGTTTATTTAACCTTATTAAAATGGATTATTGCATTCCCCAGTGAGGTTTGTTGTTATATTCTTTATAACAAACTCTTTATAATAGAAGAGCTAATATACTACATTTACATTTCAAAAATAGGCTATCAGTAAGAGATACTGCTGCTTGGACAAAGGCGGCAAAGATGCTGGAGAAAAGGACACCATTTACATCTCTCTCTCTCTCTCTCTCTCTCACACACACACACACACAAAACAACACCAAGATATATTCTACTACTTCTTCACCACTTATGATACTTTAGAAGAAAGTCTTAGAAATCTTAAAGACTAACTTATTTAATTTTTTATGACTTTAGTTTTATTTATTCTTATTTTTTCAAGCAATCTTCGCCCATGAAACTTCTCACATTTTATTATTGATCCCATTCTTCAAGCGTTTTCATACCTTAACTGCTCTCTCTTTTAATTTCATTCTTTTCCATATAGCAAAATGTGTGTCATGGATATATAGACTCACAACTCTCGACAGTAACTATTAATCTCCTTTTTTCTTTTGTTGTCTCATTATTCCTGTTTTCAACCATTGTTAAGAAAGGAATTGTTTTTAATTCTATAGAAATGTCATGCATGCTCTAGAATCTAAAAGAAGCTCACCTGAGTCCGTGTTTTCCATCGCTTGACATCCTCTTCCAACAACTTTTTCTCTGCTTGAAGCATCCCACTTTTCTCACTGAGCTCAGCATTGGATTCTTGCAGAGGCAAGATATCAGCTTCCAGCTTACGTACCTGAAATCAACATAGGAGACAATTACTCAGAGCATTGCTTCCCCATACAGTCAAAATACAACCATCTTTTTTGTTTGAGGGAATGAACAGCTTGTTGCCTTATATCTTTTAATATATCACCCATTTGTTGGTAAATAGACTGTGGGTTGTAACTGTAGACAGATATATGTCTTAAAGGAGTTTTTATATTTTCCAATTTTCCACAAATCAATAATCAGATCTTGTTCATTCCGTAAAATTTAGAAGAACGAAACAGGTTTTTTTTAAATAAGTACCAATAGTGCAATATTCCTTTAAGAGTTCTGAACTGAATGAAAATCACAGATTTATAACAATGTAACCAAAGGACTGATTTACAGAATTGGTTTTAGAGGCTTCAAGGACAAATTTAAAATTCATACTAACTTTTGCTTGCATTTGCTGAAGTTCTTGTTCCAATTTCTCTTTCTCTTCTCTTAATATCTTATTTGTTTCTATCAAAACATTCATGGTCTCTGTCTTCTTCATTAATTCTTCATGTTGAGCAATTGTTTTTGCAGTCACCTACAATACAACGCAATATTCAAATCCAAATATATGTGCAAATTCCTAACTTGCTTTCCATTTTCACTGTTAAATTTCCTTGAGAAATGATTACTTATTAATGCCACAAAGTATTTACATTAAACTATATGTAAAATATGTATGAAATCCCAAACTGAGGTCATACATGAAATATAATTTAGATTTTAATAAGATCCATGAGGCCTAGAGGACTGAGCTGCTTCCTCCTCCTATATTCTCCTTTATATAGCATGCATTTTCTGCTACAGAATCTTATGTAGTAACAAAACTTTTAGGACATTTGTGTACAGATGTTCATATGCAACTATTATATGTCAACCAGGCACATTGGGTTTTACCATTATTCTATACAAACAAACCATCTTCCAATTATACACCTTCTTAGACAAATCTCATGATTTTTCAGAGAACCATTAATTCAGTTTTTCATGTTCGCGTAATCTGGAATTCTTTTATGTAGCAAAAGTAGCATTTCTGAAAACAAGTCAGTGATAGTCCCAAAGGTGCTTTTTCAAGAGGCAGCAACTGGACTTTGTTTTTCTTTGAACACGTTTTGCTTCTCATCCAAGATGTTTCTTCAGAGCTGAAGAAACTTCTTGGATGAGAAGTGAAACATCTTCCAAGAAAAACAAGGAAGTCCAGTTGCCTCTTGAAAAAAGCACCTTTGGGACAACCATGACCCGGATAACTGAGAATCCCCTTAAACAAAGTCAGTGGTATTGTCTAGATCAGGGGTCTTCAAACTTGGCCCTTTTACGACTTGTGGACTTCAACTCCCAGAATTCCTCAGCCAGCATGCCTGGCTGAGGAATTCTGGGAGTTGAAGTCCACAAGTCATAAAAATACCAAGTTTGAAGACCCCTGGTCTAGATTTTATTAAAGCAATATTTCTTGAAAACTGTGGTCTTGCAAAAAGTTGTAATGTTTGTTGGTTGGCTCAGAACCATCATAAAAAAAAAATGATAAGAAGGAATGTGTGGATACATACTTGTACTTTCTCCCTCTCTGCATTCAGACTTTGCTGCAGCTCATGCAGCTCTCTTTCTAAATATTCCACCTGCTGGCGGTAGCGTAAGCTTTCTACTTGTGCCACCTCAAATCGAGTTTCTGCAATCTCCTTTTCTCTGCGAATAAACCTGACATAGGAAAAAAAAAAATCCTAGTTAAATTTATAGCTGTCCAAAATAAGTCTTGATGGTTTTTCTGGTCCACAAACCTAAAAACATTGAGATATTTCAATTTAAAATTAAAATATTGAAATTTAAATGTAGACCTCTGGAACAGGGCTTTTCAAGCTTTTCACTGATTGTACCACTTTTAGGATATGGCAGTATTCGAGTACCACCTAGCAAGATGTCAAAAACTTGATGACCAAAAAAAAAACAACCTGTTCAAAGTTGCAATTGCACTGAAATGACTTATGACCATTTTCCACACTTATGACCATTGCAGCATGCCCAGGGTCATGTGATTTATATTTGGATGCTTGGCAACTGATTCATATTTATGATGGTCACAGTGTCCCAAGGTCCTGTGATCCCCTTTTGCAACCTTTTCAGAATGGCAGGGCTGCTGGTGGCCAAGTGCTAAGGCGGGACTTCCTTCCCTCCCTCCCTCCCTCTCATTCCCATCTCCTTCTGAAGGAAGAATTTGAACATCCCCCCCCCCATATTTTCCCTCTTCCATATATTCATCAAAGAAGGAAAAGCCTCCAGAGACAGAAAAGAGAAGCCATTGAGGGAACTAGCTTAAAAAGGCGCATTCCCCTTTAAGAATTAGCTACTGGCTAGAAAGGAAAGTTAAAGAGCACAGCCGGCACTTAAGGAAGAAAAAAAAATGTAAATAAGTACTGGCTACCGGCTAAGGCAGCCTCCCCAAATGGCTCCATTCATAAGTAAAGGAATGCTACAGCCAAAATCCATTCAGGAGAAAAATACTTCAAAATCCCTTGCAGCAAAACTTACAGCTAACAATAGCAGAGCAATAGAAGCTAACACCAGCCATCAGCCAAATAGAAATTGCCAAACACTCCTTAAGAACACAAAGCCCACATTGCACAAATCCCAGAACCCAGAAGTCACAAAAGCACATAAGAATCCTTCCACTCTCCATCTCCCTCCCTCCATGCCTCACCTCCAGCCATTGCTGCCACAGCAGTTGTAGATCGGCTCATGGCCGGCCTGCTTGATCTCCTCTCCTCTCCACCCACCCTCCTCCTCCTTTCCCTTTGGTGCAGCTGACTCCGCCTCCTCCCAAGGCTGCTTTTTTCTCTCTCTCCCTCTCCCACCCAAACTGCCTCCTTTTATAGCCTCTCCTGTCTCCGCCCCCCTCCTCCTCCTTTCTCATGGGGGAGGGTGAGCCAGAAGTGAGCCTGTGGCCTTTGCCTCGCCCCAGCCACTCTGCAGCTCCAGAAGACTCTCTCACAGTAAATCCTTGCCTGCGCTGGCTCTTTCCCTCCCCCACTACACTTGGCTAGGCAGGGCTGCGTACCACCTGCCACTTGTTAATGTACCACAAGTGGTACGCGTACCACCAGTTGAAAAGCCCCGCTCTAGAAGGAAGCCAGGTGTGTCATTCACCAAAACTGGGATTTAGTTTTGGCACCATCGCACTCTAGATCTGAATATGGCATCATTATTTTGGAATGAAGAATGAATGTCTGATTGTGCTCCCAGTCCTGGGCAGCTTGCATCAGTGGGTATATGTACATGAGACAGTCAAACCTCAAATAAGATATAAACTAGATTTTCAGTGGGAATTTGGATTCGTCTCTCAAACATAGTTCCCTATGATCAGCACCTGCCAAAAAAGCCAACACAGTTCTAGGCTGCATTAACAGAGGGATAGAATCAGGATCATGTGAAGTGTTAATACCACTTTATAATGCCTTGGTAAGGCCACACTTGGAATACTGCATCCAATTTTGGTCACCACGATGTAAAAAAAATGTTGAGACTTTAGAAAAAGTGGAGAGAAGAGCAACAAAGATGGTCAGGGTACTGGAGGTTAAAACATATGAACGGTTGCTGGAATTGGCTATGTCTAGTTTAATGAAGAGAAGGATGAGGGGTGACATGATAGCAGTCTTCCAATATCTCAGGGGTTGCCACATAGAAGAGGGAATCAAGCTATTCTCCAAAGCATCTGAAGGCAGGACAAGAAGCAATGGATGGAAACTAATTAAAGAGAAAAGCAACCTAGAACTAAGGCGAAATTTCCTGACAGTTAGAACAATTAATCAGTGGAACAACCTGCCTCCAGAAGTTGTGAATGCTTCAATATTCAACAATAATTTTTAAGAAGAGACTGGACAATTATTTGTCTGAAATGGTATAGAGTTCCTGCCTGAGCAGGGGGTTGGACTAGAAGACCTCCAAGGTCCCTTCCAACTCTGTTATTCTGTTCTATTATCACACAGTAGATAAATAGGACAGAGAACATATAGGGTAAAATTCAAGATAAAGAAGGTGCAGACAATCATGGTGCTCCTATTTGTTTACTAGCATGGGCCTTCTAATAGTTGCACTGGTCCTAATATATTTTCACGTTCAACGTTTCACATACTGCATGCAAAGTGAGCTGCAAAATGTATGTATGGTATGCATGTGATACCATGCAAGCATTAATCAAAACTGTATTAGATGAACATATTGAACACAACAATACCTGAGAATTTCTACCATTTGCTCTTGTGATTTTCCTTCTTCACTGAGAGACACATTCAGGGCTCCTGGCACGCCTTCCTTCATTGAAGCCATCATCTTGTTGCTCAGAGTTTCCAGCTGTTCGTGCAACAGTTGGCTTTGTTTCTCTAAGTCTTCACAGCGAGATGCAAGCTTAGAAGCTTCATCCTAGGAGAGAAGATCAAAACTGATCATCCCAGAAGCTGAAACAAATAAACCTGAATTCAAAGACTAGGTACAGTCATGAAACCTGTCATAGATTATTAGAATCAGGAAAATAAAACACCCTTCACCTTTAATGCTCTTTCTCGCTCTTCCCATGAAGCTCTGCTCTCTCGCAAGGTGGATTCTGCTTTTTGGGCTGCTTCCTCTAATTGCTGCTTTATTGTGGAATTCTTTGCAACTTGCTCCTTGACAGCTTGTAAAGCTTCAACATCAGAAGAATGAAGCATCAGCTCCCGTTCATATTTACTTTGAGCTTCAGCAGCTATCTTTGCCTATAAGAAGCCAGAATTATCATTGCTTCAGAGTTTGTAACAAATTCAATGATTTATTTTGCATATGGTTGCTTCCTAAATAAGAGCTTTATACTTGCTAAGTGAAATACAAATATATCTATGTAGAAAACAAAATCACCATGAGTCACACCAAGTTCACCATGAATGTTCCCCTAAATTTTTTGACATAAATGTTACATTAGGAGAAAATAATGGGGTTCAGTATTATTCAAGAAAAGTATGCAGAGAACAAATAATACCAAAACAGAAATAATATATAGGTGGATACTCCCAGAAACTTAATGTACAAGTTGCAGTCCAATGTTCTATGCGCACCCCATGCATATTACGTATATCACCGTTGAATTATGGGTATGAAAACATAATGGGTGGCCAAAAAGCCCCCTGTTGATTTATTAGGGATCTGTGGGTAGTAATAAAAGATGATGTACTAAATCTCTTTTAGACTCTCAAGAAAAAAAAATATTTCCAAATCACAGAACAGCAACAATAACAGAGCATTTAATTTTGAAACATCTTCTGTGAAATGGGAAAAATTAGTGTTAGAATGCCTTCTTCATAACTGATATACACTTACTACTGACATGCAAAAGCGACTCTAACCGATGTACCCAATTTAACCGATACTTAATTCAACTGCAAATGACTGCCAACATTTTAGAACCATACTTGCTCTTGGCAGTCCCGTTTAGATTGTTGTTCATTGCTGAGGGCTGTGTTTGCTCTCTGGAGAGCTTCCTGAAGTTCAGACTTCATATTGGAGAGGTTTTTCTTTAACTCGGAAAGCTACAAATAAAGCATCAAGAATCAATTTTTTAAATTTATTTTTTTAAATGCTTATCTAAAAAAAATAGTATAGACCTAGGTTTTAAAATAACAATGATAAAAATGTCCTCGCTCCTTAAGCAATACAGTATTTTTTTGCCTATGATATAACAAATATAAAAATGTTTGGGATGATTTATATGAGGGAAATGTACTAAATACTTAAATAAAATGGATTTTGAAGACTTGAATATGCTTAAAAAAAGAAACATTGATTATAAATGTATTCTAGTTTAAGAGGGATATGTTTTTTTTAGACAGTATATTATTTCTGTCCTTTGTTCTTTCTGTTTCAAGATATGAAAAACGTAAGTGTTGGGATGGTTCATATGAGGAAAAAGACTTCAATATATAAGTGTAATTAACTCTAAGAGTTAATTTTAACTGGTAAAAATGTTTTCCTTTAAATACTGTGGGGAAAATAAATTTAAATGAGAACTCTAAAAACAGGATCTATGACAAGGTGATCTAGATGATTAATTAGAAAAGAAGCTTAATAATGAGATGGAGATATCTAATTATCGTAGATATCTAATTATCTTCTAAAATTATCATGAAATGTACTAATTTAAGGTTGATAAAAGAGAATATTATTGGAAGAAGAGAAAATCAAGGAAAACTACTATGTGGAATATGGAACTATGGAAACTAATTGTTATTATTTGTAAATACAAACCCAGACAACACACTGTTTACCAAATATTGATGGTGATATGTAAAAAAAACCCCAATAAAACGTATTTTTAAAAAATGTCCTGGACTTAAGATCAAGTATTTGCAGCACTTTAGACAATAAAACTCCTTACTAAATAAAACTCCTTAATACATTTCTGCTTGAAGATAGTCCCAAAGACATATTCTTAATGCAGTTATAGAGGAATCTAAGAACTTTTAAGATTCTGCCTACCTGCAAACTATCAGGGTAAAAGTGAATCAAGAGACATTTATGTTTCTCACATTTGGGGGGGGGGGATCTTAAAAATGATCTTGTGCAGCTTGCAGTTGGAGGGGATTCAGCTGAATCATATACACTGTCCAAATAATTTTGGGATGAGACAGAGGATCAGACAACCTAAGCTTTTCCATATCTACAACCAATCATTTGCTAACCCTTTAGCATACTTCAATTTGGCTTTTCTCATACCAGATTTCTGATCTGTAAAAGATCAAGCTCCAGGAGAAGCAGACAGATGGAAAGTGAAATCCAATACTAGATATTCTTAACAGACATAGAAATACAAGTTTTCCTATAAATCCTTAGACCTTTGAACACACAGTGACTGAAGCCACCACTGACTGAATTTTTCTATTCTTCTATAAGCTAAAAAGTAGAGGAACACAAATTGCAGATAAAAAGTATCTGGGTCTCTAAATCCTTTTGTGCAGCCTTTCCCTGCTGCCACAAATTTTAATGAGTAAATTAAAATTATATATGTTTTAATTATGGATAATCTGGAAAGCAAACAAGAGAAAGCAACCATGACTAGCTTTTAAAAACTTTTTTTTTATTTTGGATGTTCTTTTACCAAGCTACTTTAACCCTTAACCAGCTATATACAATCCCAGACATACTCAAAAATCCAGAGGCAAAGTCTTTTGACCCCCAAAGATAGATAGAGATACAAAGATACTGATTCTGGCAAGAGAAACAGAGATAGAACGGTGGACAGAGAAAATTTCAGAAAGAGAACATAATATGAATGAATCATATCAGATGATGCCAATGTATGGATCCAGTATTTTAACCCTGCAATTCCATGTCTACAATTCCTATATTCAGGAATTTTGATTCCAATTGCTAACCTATTTATATTCAAATAACCCCATTCAGCTGATGCTGATGGATACTTCCCTCAATGGAACAGTGTGGGAAACAATTCTGCATTAAATCATTCTTCCCACTCTAAATTTCCATAACTTCCAAAATCTCCCAGCTGAAATTTCAGCGATAGTAAAACGGGCAAATTTTACTTCCCTCATTCTTCTGACAGAAAGCTTCCCTGGATTAGAGTTTTCCATCAAAGAAGAGAATCAGTTGCATTTTGTAACATGATTTCTAAAGAAAATGTTTTGGAGGAACGTTTGAAATTGTTAAAAAATTGAAAATTATTTCAAGTTTTATCTTAATTGTGCTAGATGAGCAACAAAGTGCTTAATTTTCAGTTCTTCTGCAATACAATATGTACATACAATATGTACAGGATGACAAATAAAAGCAGAGCAACTTCTCAGCATCTAAAATAACATGGACATGATCAGCCAGTCCTTGAGCTATGTGGCAAACTTTGTTGAAACCAAAATGTTTCAACAAGAAAAAAAAATATGATAATCCAAAACAGGCACACTTAAGATCTTATATGTTGTCCCTGTGCTATTTTTCTTTTCTGGTTACGCACAATAACAAGAAAGTCTGAGGCAGAAAAGAATCATGTTGTTATACCTGTTGTTCCATGTTTTCTATGGCTTTACGTTTTTCATCTTGAAGCTCCTGTTTCTCTTTCTCAGCCTCCATTAGTTTCTTCTCTAGCTGGGAATGATACTCTGAGGACTCTTTCAAGCGAGCCTCAACAGTGGCCCGAACCTCTTCAGTCACCTACACAGCAAATGAAATCAAGATAATAGTATATTAAGAGGCATGCATCATTGCAATTGTATTGCTTGTTTCTTCAGCATGGAAAGTGTAATTTGTGTATCTTAAATTCTGTAGTCCAAATTGACTTAACAGCTAGTCTGCTCATAGCCCGAGGAATATTTTTCAAGTATAAAACAAGTCTGAAAAACATGAATGGAATAATAGCATGCTTTAAAGTTCCAAAGACAAGCAAAATACCTATATAAATAAAACATTTGGAGAAAGGCCCCCACAGCATTACCACTTATCCCATTTTGAAAATATATTGTTTCAACTGATTCATCTGACTCAATCAATGAAAAATAGAAAGAGAAATATAAAGGTTAGGCATATTATAGCATCTGATGAAGTCAGCCACACCTTATGAAAGCTTATATCTTTTATTTTTTCTTAGTCAATACTACAGCAGGCATTCAGAGAGCATATATATCTTACAAGAGATTACATCCAATGAAGTTAAATCAGTTTACAGGACATACAGCAATTTTGGCACGAAACATTCACGTCTTATTTATTTGTTAATTGCTATCAAGATGGTCTACTACATTCTGAAAAGCAATGTTGAAAAGAACCAAACAGAGTAATTAACCAGTCAAAAATTTAGAGCAAAACAATTAATTTAATCCTTAAAAAATGGAAGTATTTTGCTTTAGCAAGAGAAATACAGATCATTTTGGAAACACACTTTAAAGTCAAACTGACTGTCTTTCTTTACCATTTGTTATGTTTTCAAATGAAATACGAAAGGACAAAGGGTTAAGTGGATGAAAAAAAGTGTCTTGATGTATGAAAAAACATGTGTTCTCAATATATCATTTTTTTACAGTACAGATGGGCAAACCCAGCTTCCCCAGGTGCTTGCTTTGTATTTTCAAAAGCCTTTCTGACCAATGAATAACTGTTACTTGATATTTTGAGGTGATAAAATACATGTGAACCGTGGTTCAAGACTAAAGTAGGCTTAATCCGTTAAGTAAAGAAACCCTATCCATCTTCCAAATCAAGGGGAAAAAACAGCCAAAAATGCCAGCCCAATCCATGTGTCAGATGTTCCACCAGCTACTTTACATTAACCAACTACTGAAAGACTTGATCATTCCATTCTTCCTCCTGCCAAACTAAGTAAACGTCCTGGTCCACCAAGGATTGACTAGTTCTAGCTTAAAGCTTGCAAAGAACAAAGACTAACATTCTAAATTTCATCTGAAAGCAAACTGGCATTCAGTATCACTGAAACAAAATATAGATGATATGACCAGGAAACCTTTCATTAGATGGCAATCTGGCTGCAACATTCTGAAACTGTTCAGAAATACTTCTCCACAAAAGAATATTGGAATAACTTAATAAAGACTGAACCAACCCTGGTCACAGCCATTTATTCCCAAATTTGTCTAGGATCAGATGTAGGGGACAAAAAATAATTGTAGTTAATCAGGAGCAAGACTGAAGTGCCAAGTGGTCTTTTGAACCTTAAGTGGAATACTTTTGTCTTGTTACAGGTCCCAATGAAAAGATTTTCATGTGGAATTTCATCATGAAAACATAGTTCCATAGCTGAATTATATTTAGTGGATAATATTAAAAATAGATTACCTGCTTTTCTTTGTTAAGGGATTCTTCAAGGCTCACAACCATTGTACGGTACTGCTCCACATTACTTGTGGCAGTCTTTAGCCTCTCCTTCAAATCATTAATTTGGTCATCAGATTGCCTCAATCGACTTACAAGATCATCCACATCCTCTCCAACACTAGATTGGCCTAAAAATTTAGAAGCAATTAAATAAGGATTTATTAACTGAATTTAAAGCGCATCTGTAGTACATTTTGAGTACAAAAATAATCTTTTCTCAACTGATTCATAACTTTCAATATTTATTCACAGGGTTTTTTTTAACATAAAAGAATGACTTACTATCAACAAAAGAGGTTTTGAAATTTAAGTGCTTTTAAAGCCGGCAAACAGATAAAATCAGTTGTAGCCATTTCACTCATCATACAAAGCCAGAAACTGATTTGCAGTTTGTAAACCAACAAAGATACTCCCCCCTCCCCACAAACCAGGAAAAATGGCAGATGTCAATCTACCACTGCATAGGCTATAGCTTTGCCTGTCCAACAATGCTCTGCCTATTGCAATATCTTCAACCTCCACAAAACAGTATATAGGGGGTCCCTACTTAACAACCACTCATTCAGCAACCATTCAAATTTTTGACAGTGCTGAATGACGGGGACTTATGACCATGTACTTCTATCAGTCACAGTGTCCCCATGGTCACATGATCACAATTCAGGCATTGGGGGCCCAGCTCACAATTACTTTGCAGTGTTCTGTGATTGCCATTTGCAACCTTTTTTACCAGCTTCCTACAAGTTAACGGGGAAGCTGGTAGGCAGCTGCAAATGGGGACCACTTTACGAACCATGTCAATTTGCTTAATGACGGCAGCCACAAGAGCTGCAATTGCCATCGCTAAACAACATACGTTAGGACCATGTCACTTGGCAATGAAAATTCTAGTCCTAATTACTATTGTTAAGTGAAGAATATCTGTATATTTTTCCTTATCTTTGAATGGGTTGCACATACTTGGCTTAGGACTTTACTCCACCAATTGTCATTTGGGGCCAACATTAAAACAAATTAAATCTGAATTGCACCATTTAGAAGATATATTAAAAATCCCTCACAAAACAGCATCATGCAAGCCTTATATTTAGCTTCTTCAAAATATTTCTGGCACACTGAATTCTGCTCATCCTGCTAAGGTTCCTCTCCCCATGTATTTGCATTGGGTACCGGTTGTTGCTGGCAACATACTCTTCCCCCCCCTTACCTTGGCCAGCAGCTCTCTGCAATGACTGAGAAGCTATTTGAGCTTCCATATTGTGGAGCTGCTGCTTTAACGCTGCTATCTCCTTTTGAGCATTCTTCAGCAGTTCTTTGGTGTTAGCATGAAGATTCACTTCAGTTTCACACTGTCTTTTAGCATCCAAGAGGTGAATCTGAGAAGGAACATTACAGTACTTTACTTCAAAGCACCACACTTCATTTTCTGACAAAATAGCTGAAAGCACACTCTTTACTTAAATATCAAGATTGTTTTGGCTTTTTCTCTCAAAAATATGGCTTTTTCTCTCAAAACAGAACATTTAAACTTATCACCTTTTCATTGCTAAATAAATATTAAAAACTCCTTACTCCAAAATATAAAAGAGTTGAAATTCTTTCTGCCCATGTGATAATTTGTGTGGTACAAAACACTGCATCCATCCACTGATATAAAAGCACTACAAGACTTAGAATTCAAAACATCTACAGAATATTATCTTGTCTCCCACTGGCATAAAACCTTGGGCTAGTAGAGAATGTTGTTGTAAATCCCTGGACCTCTTAAGGAAAGGGAATTGAAAGGCAGGGAAAAAAACATATGATTCTACAGCAGCCCATGAAGGGCTGGAGGTCAATAGAGATATACTAGTTCAGATACAATGAATCCTTTTACAAGATGATCACAATATGCAACTTCACAAGTACAGTGTACATAATGTGTCGTGGTGTGATCCTGTCTTACCTATGATGCCAGATGACAAATAGAACAGAAGTGGAAGCAGGGGAAAAATCCTACTGCTGGCAGGGATGATCAAAATATCTACTACCTGTGCCAGAACTCAAACAGTCATGTCGGAGATCCACTAATACGCCTCCATCCCAAAAAAGGTGGGATAATTCCAAATGCAAATAGTTATTTTAATCTTTTCTATTCCATAAACAGACCTTCTCCTGCTCATCCTCTCAGCAAGAGGTTCCTACGTCAGCATTGTGATGGAAAGATGTTTTAAATGTGTTCACTTAAGTCTGCATCAAATTAAATTCATTTAATTTTTTTTTTTTAAATTATATTCCATTTGTTGAATAAAATCAAAATAGCTATAAGGAATCTTTCGCATTTTGTTTTACCATTCTGTATACTCTTAAGAAACCAAACCAGTCCTCCAGAACTTAAATAAACTTCCAAATAAGGAATTTATAGTATCTTGAATTATAAATGACTAGATGGCTTCCTATTAAAAATGACTGCTGAGAAAGTCATATGAACACCTAATTCCTTCAGTTTCTAATACTTACATCCTGATTCTTGGAAAGTGTGTGTCTTTGCTCCACCTCATTTTCCAGTTTTTTCTTCAGCTGGGCTATTTCTCTTTCCAACTTTTCAATTTGATTATTGAGCCTCTGTCGAGTTTCTGTCTCTCCCTTTTCCAAAATTACCTGGTAAGTAAAATACATTTTAATATGTATTATTTCTGCCAAATCTTGCTCATATTTACCAAACATAACCAATAACAGCATTACAGATCAGTAGCATATAGAACTTAATGATGCTTCAGGAGGTTTTCGGTCCAAATGTTTACAGTGTTTCCTCTATGACAGCAACTTTTAAGATATGTGGATTCCAACTCCCAGAGTTCTGGGATGTGAACTCCCAGTGTCTTGAAAGTCACCAAGGTTGAGAAACATTTTTGAGGAGAATAGAGAGAAAAAAAATAATGCAATAAAACTGAACATACCTGAATAGATTGCAGATTAGTAAGGAGCAGATTTTGTCCTCTATGTTCTGCTATTAAAGATTCTTTTTGCTGAGTCAAACGAATTTCGGCCATTTTTAAAATATCTTTTTCTTTTTTCAAATTCTCTGCTCTCACCTTAGAAAGAGATATTTCATCTTACATTAATTCAATCCACGTAGTATTTTAAATCCAAATTCACTGTTCAACATCTGAATACATCAAGTTAAAGTGGATTAATCAGCTCATGATTAATTAGTTCTGTTCCTTTATTTTTTCTAATTTTGGGCGTATAATGGTAGGAAGATATAAGCAATTCTGTAGACGATAATAGATAAATGTGATTCTAGAAAGGGTATGGCATCACATGAAGTTATTATACGCCTTCCACTTGGTTATTTGTCTCTGATATTTTTAAAGGGATCTATCTTGCTTTCTCCCAACAAATCACTTACAGAAACTTTAGAAAGAGCCAAGTAGGAACAAATCAGCATGTATTAGCACACTGTACAAACAAGCCAATATTCAAAGAATGTCAGCTTAATGAAAGGTAATGATAAGCCTATTTTATTATGTATATTTATTTCACATTCCTCCCAAATTCAAATTTGGCTTATGTATTACTCTTACTTTAAAGAATATATATTCTTTACTCTTAAGCTGTTTCAAAGAAAACCTACAACCATACCAATTACTTAAAAATATTAAAAATAGTTAGAATAATTAAAATGATCTGTGTTTAAAGGTATGTTCAAAAAGTTACATTTTCAAGGTCTAAACAGGAAACAAAGCAGTTAAGGCTTTTGGCTCCGAAGAGAATTCCTTTCAAAACATTTGGGGCAACTCCAGTGTAGACTTGAGAGCAGTCCGCAACATATGTCATCAATAACCTTGAGATTGCACATGTACAAGTTGCCCTTTCAGATATTCTTAAGACTTTTCATGGCAGAAAGGAGATTTGCAACTGGACCTCTTGGGCCAAATGTCTATGCACTGGATCCAAATTATTGATCAAAACAGCAGCAACATCACTAATGATGTTACTTAGTTGGGTAATGTAAGCAAACAACCAAGCTCAGAGAGCACCAGGAGCTCCACAGTTCCACCCTAAGCCACAGATATTAATTAGATGGTCCATCCAATTAAGTCTGCTGCAGAAAAAATGTATTTCAATCCTTAAGACTCCTCCATAGCCAAAACAAACCATTTCCTCCAAATTGGGATAAAATTAAAAGAGGCTTATTAGAAGTCTTTGCCATTACAAAATAAACAATAATGTAAAAAAATAGCCAGTAACAATCACCTCTGCAACCGTTAATTTTTCATTGGCGCCTCTTAATTCTTGAGTCATTGTGTTGATGATCTGTTCTTGCTTCTGAGTAGTTGCTGACAGCTTTTGAATTTTCTCATGCAGTGATGTGATCTCTCGCCGATATCCCTCTACGTTATCTTGCAACATCTCATAACTTCACCAGGATGAAAACCAGGAAGGTTTTGTTCCATTGAAATTGATGTAACAAAAGCACAGGGGAAAATGAGAACAAAAAGTCTTATTAAAATGTACGGGGAGCAAACAAGGGTAAGAAAAATTTTGGAAGATTCTGAGGTAAGATGGGCAGCCTATAAACTTTATAAATAAATAAATAAATGGGCATTTTTAATGATTTAAAAACGTTATAATGGGGAATGTTTTCTATTCATGGTTTCAACCATTCTAGTTGTAGCAGAGTAGTTTTATTATGATAAAAATTATTAAATTATTTATAAAGTATTTATATATGAAATAAATAAATCCCTCTTCCATTTCTTTTTTTTCCTCCTCTGTAGTCATATCCACTGGAGAATCTCCAAGTTCATTCAGATAACCTGAGGTGTTCTTTTTTGAGGGGGACTAGGGGGGGGTTAGAGGGAATGGTGCGCGCACACATGCACCCACACGCTCTATTCCAGCTTCATTAAAATATTTTGAATGAGGGTCACTTTAGTGTTTGAGAATACTTAAAAGTAGCCTGCCACTCTGAATTCAGAAATGACGTATTCAGACAGATACAGGCAACATCCTAAATTCTTGAACAATTTTTCCCCCTGTATTTACTCCAGTAATTATTTCAGAATTATATCTATAATATGGGAACCACCTATGGTAATTTGCTAATGTATGAAAGCAAAAATCAGATAAAGGCAATTTGATAATATGCAACAGGTACTAAGTAAACACATCTTAAAATTAAATGCAATAATTTATTATTTCAGCAAATGCATAGAAATCTGCAGGACTAAGGAATTCTTATTTATTTGGTCCAAAGTTGATGATCCATTGCTATCTTTTCCCATCATGTCTACATTATACGGTATAACAATACTGTAAAGAAACTCCAAGGGAAAAAAAAAAACAATTTAGCTAGACAACACTGAAAATGAAGATTGTTAACTAGTGCAGACACAGAACTAGCATATCTTTTAAGCAAAATTTGGAAATAGCAGATCTGCATACTGTTTTCGCCTTGTGGTTTAAATTTCAACCACCCTTCTTCTTTATTGAAAATAGGTGACACACACATTATAGAGAACTGCATTCTATCCTATAAATTAGAACTGTTCAGCCTTTCCCACTTCCATCCAAATTGTTCCCTCCATGAGGGCGGAACAGAAAATATACATTTATTTGGTATGGGCCTGGGCCTTTCACTAGGCAAAGTGTATCCATGTGTGTTAAATACAATCTCATATTGAAAACAGTATCTTGAAACTAACCATCATCACCAACATGCAGCTGCAGGTATAGCCAAAAAGATAATAGAGAGGGATGTGTGTGGAAACAATAAAAAACAATCATATGGCATTCCCAGTTCCAAAGCTTAGATGTTGCTTTGGTGGTGCAGTGATTGGAATGCAGTTTTGCAGGCTGATTCTGCCCACAGCCTGCAGTTTGATTCTGACGTGGCTCATGGTTGACTCAGCCTTCTATCCTTCCGAGGTCGGTAAAATGAGAACCCAAATTGTTGGGGGCAATATGTTGACTCTGTAAACTGCTTAGAGAGGGGTGTGAAACACTATGAAGGGGTATACAAGTCTAAGTGTTACTGCTAGTGCTATTGATGCTACGCTGATCAAATGCACAATTATCAGACATTTTATCCAAGAAATATGCAAATTGATAACTGGAATTTTCTCATTAGTAGCGAAACATGTTAAATCAATTGTGAAGGGACTTCTTTTAATGAGTGTTGCTGATTTTGGCTTACCGCTTAGAGGCAAATTCAAGCTGGGTAGAAATCTTTGTATTCTGTGACTTCAAGTCAGTAACCTGTTCTTGAAGCTTCTCATTTTGTTCATTCAGCAGCTTGTCATTCTCTGCCTTTTCTTTCTTATAGTTCTCAAAAAATTCCTGCAGCTGTCAAGTGCGTGAAATAAACAAAACCGTAGAGGGGTAAACAGAAGGCTAGACAGAAGAAAAGCATGTCTGATTTTGTGAGCGTGTGAAAGGCAAAAACCCATACCTGTTTAAGAGCAGCCTTTGCTTCTGCTGCTTCAGTTGACTCGATCACTGGGACTGAAGTTGGAGTTGAAGCAGGGAGGGAACCTGACAGGCGTTTAGGGGTTGATGTCAGAGACAGTTCCTCAGGCAAGATACTTGAAGCTAAATTATAACAAAAAACAAAAAACCATTTGGAATCCATGGAGATTGCATGGAGTTCAATGTCCTGAACTCACAACATCCCACTGAAGTCAGGCAAGAGAAATCCTGAGGCAAGGTGATCTAAAGAGATTTATAATTGGCTGAAGAACTGAACCCAAGCTCCCTTGTTTTAAACTAACAATCAAACCACTTGAGCATGCTAGCTGTCAGTCTCATGCATGGGCCAGATCATGAGCTTGCCAAACATTTTAGTTGGCAATAGACATGCTAGCATCAATTTTTTAAAAAAAAGTGCTGGAGGCCAAGACAAAAAATAAATTGTGATTCATTTATTTATATCTAAATGTAATGAGAATCAAATATAATTAATGTAGTTACTCTCTACTCATGTATTTCATAGTTTATCCCTTCTGTCACATTTAAAATTCATTTGGTAGCAATCTCTGATGGGCTTGTGCACCTCTACATAAACGTTATCTGTAGTGACATATTTATTAGCTCTGGCCTTCAAAGCTAGAAAGACTAAATTCAACCTGCTCCATAGTTTGATGAAATTATCACCATGACAATATGCAACAGAATAAAAAGGGAATGCTTCCTAAAGTCCAGCTTGACTTCTGGTGACTTGATAGACATATGTCATTTTCTTGGCAAAAAACCAGAAATAATTTGCCTTTGCTTTCCTATGGAATTTGATCTTCCAGTCTAGCTTGCAGCTTTGTTATTTCCTAGTGATTCCCATCCATGTGCTAATTAGGTTAGACCTGCTTCATTTTAAAAGATTAGTTAGATTCTAGTACTTAGCTACATGTATAATAGCTTAAACCAGGGGTCCCCAACCCCCGGTCCATGGACCGGCACCAGTCTGCAACATGCTAGCAACCGGGCCACGCAAACAAGCAAAGCCCCATCTGAGGGATGCAGGCAGCACATGAAACCACACTCCCTCCTGTCTGCAGAAAAACCTTTCTCCACAGAACCAGTCCCTGGTGCCCAAAAGGTTGGGGACTGCTGGCTTAAACAATACCATTACACAAAAAATAAACAAAAAACAAATATAAAACAAAGTCTGACTGATTGCTTAAAATCAAAGGCCAAAGTCTGTTTTCATGCAAACATGTAAAAAAAATCTGTAAAAATAACATCATAAAAACAAGGAAACAGCAAGAAGTCTAAAAAGTTAGATCAGCTTTTCTTCATTCTCTTTTGCACTATAGTTCCAAGAATTCTCAGAATAATAAAGTAATGAAATCAAATTAAAAAATAAACAATTATTATTTCTATTCTTCTATTTCTGTAAGGGTAAAAAAAAAAAAAGATAAAAATGTTTCCCCTGTCCAGTTGTGTCTGACTCTAGGGGACAATACTCATCTCTGTTTCCTAGCTGAGAGAGCCAGTGTTGTCTAAAGACACTTCTGTGGTCATGTGGCCAGCATGACTATATGCCGAGGCACAGGGAACACTGTTATCTTCCCACCAATGTGGTACCTATTTATCTACTTTTATTTCTATGCTTTCCAAGTGCTAGGTGGACAGGACCTGGGACAAGAATGGGAACTCACCCCATCACATGGTGCTTGAGTCTTGAACTGCCTAGCTTCTGGTCAACAAGCCCAGCATCTTAATTGCTAGGCCACTGTACTACTTATTCTGTAAGGGTAACCATGGTGAAAATCTACATTGTGACTGCTTTTAATGATGAAAAGGCCAGACAGGATTTTTTTTCCCAAAGCAATGTTGCAGTTCAGAAAAACAACAATAAAAGAAAACCTGCATCCCTGCCCAATTCTGACCTTGCAATGGAATGGCAACTCCAGTAGTTTGGGCCAGCAAAATCCGATACATGTCACGCTGACGAACGATGGACTCTACAAGCTGCATTTGATGGTGCCGTGCCTCACGCAGCTTTTCTAGCTCAATTATAGCTTCTCCAAGTTGATTCTGGAGCTCAGAAATCCTGTCATGGTAAGAAAAGGTTATTTATGTTAAAATATAGAAGTTATGGTGCCAAAATGAAGAAATGATAAAAAACAACAACACAGGAATAAAATTGCACTAGTAGAATTCTAAATTTAAAGAAGAGGTATGAACTATCTCCTCTAGTACACTGTGATTTTTGCTTATAAAATGGGCAGAACAGTTTCTGAGAAGTACCTAAATTGAGAAAATGTTCAACAAACATTTCTGCCCATATTTCTTCATGCTATCTTTTTGAAATTTAACTAAAAGTGTAAGTTTGCAGCTATGATACAAGAAGGAAACAGTGAGTATGCATCTGAAGCTTGATCTGAGAAGGCAGCCAAGACCCCTGCTTCTTCTCAATCAATCAATGAAGTATAGATGTTACTGAAAACATGTAAGACTTACGATGAAGCTACCATTTTTTTTAAATGAATGGAAGAGATCCTGAAAACTGAGTTACTCACATGTATTCTAAATTTTACCATGATTAATTTAGACAGCTTTTATAAAATTATTTTTTACTTGAACACCAATGTAATGTTAATAAACCTTGATTCTAGAGCCCAAATCTTGGTGTTCCAAATTCATTGCCAAAGCTGCAACATACTTAGTAGAAGTGGTTTCTTGTTCTTCTTTCTCCTTTGCCTCTCCCAGCTCTCGAAGAGCTATTAAGAGGCGTTGATTTTGCTGCTGAAGTTCCTCAATGTTTCTGTAGGAAACCAGGCGCTGACTTATTACTTCGGAAGAGCTGCTGATGTCTGCAGAACTGACTTCTTCATCATGGATGACGTGATTACCTCGGGCTTCTTCAAGCTCCATCAATAATACTCTTATCTTCAAACAGAAAAATAGATTATTCACGCTACAGAACTCTATCTGCCATCAAATAAATACATATCCTCCATTCTTTCAAATTTACAGGGTATCATCTGTTATCACACAAACCCATTTCCAGAGTTACTGAAGTTTCAGGAATGTTTAGTTAGCATAATTAAATCCTAACTAGCTTCCATTCTTTTTTTGGTGGTTTTGACATCCATCCTTAAAACCATCTCCAAACTGATCAAAATCATAGCAACATTCAGTCATTTTTGCTATCAAAATTTGACAATGGGAATTCTAGGTGTTGAAGGTTAATGGGAGGCCTAGGAGCTATACATGGCCCATAGGTTATTCTTTCTTGAGTTCGAATAACCAAATATCTGACTATTCCAGTTATTTTCCCTTTAGGTCAGGAATCAAATTATAGAACAAATAGGATTTTTTTTTATTCCTAAGCTTCGTTCTCTTTCCATGTCTACTTTCTCCTTTCCGAGCCTCTTTTGTTAAGTATTAGATGAACTCTATTTCATTGGCAGATTGGCTCAGTCAAGGGG
The DNA here is from genome assembly GCA_023970755.1 of Azemiops feae. NCBI lineage: Eukaryota > Metazoa > Chordata > Lepidosauria > Squamata > Viperidae > Azemiops > Azemiops feae. The sequence goes on along the minus strand of JALGBA010000434.1, from coordinate 737,430 downwards.
TTCATCTATGTGTTTCACCCTCCTCCTATGGCAGGGGTCTTCAAACCTGGCCCTTTTATGACTTGTGGACTTCAACTCCCAGAATTCCTCAGCCAGTGTGCCTGGCTGAGGAATTCTGGGAGTTGAAGTCCACAAGTCATAAAAGGGCCAGGTTTGAAGACCCCTGTCCTACGGAATATAGGAAGTCTATTTTAACAAGGCATCTGCTGGAGAGAACAGAGAGTAGAACTATATACAAAGCTTGTACTAAAGAGCTCAATAGTTCCCATTTACTACTGAATGAAAGGTTTACAGATATTATAATTTCACAATAAAAAAAAGCATTTATAGATGTGTGTATTGTTACAACTTCAATTAAGTGATGGGTAGCAAGTTAAGGACCACCTGCATTTTCAAATCACGTGATTCAACAAGAAATGGTCTAGAGAACTAACCTGTTGTGAAAGATCTTTGACCTGAATTTCAAATCTCTGGTTCTCTCTTTCAAAGACAGAAACATGCTTGTTTGCTTTATCAGCCTCTTCTTGTAAGCGCTGAATTTCCTGTAACCCAAAATTAAGCATGACTAAAACTGAAAATTGGTCAATGCTTTTGAAAATCTTAGTATTTGCAAAAAATAAAGAGAAGAAAAATAATTTATAATGATTCGTGTGATCTTAACATATATGTTTGTATCAGACTAGGCCAGGGGTCGGCCACCTGAAACATTGAACGAGCCGCATGGACCCGTTTCCCTAAAAAAAAAAACCCCTGGGAGCCGCACCCGTCCGTGCATGCGCACCCGCCCGCGCATGCGCACCCATCCGCGCATGCGCACCCGTCCGCACATGCGCACACATCCGCGCGTGCGCACCCGCCCGTGCACCCCGCCCGCGCATGCGCACCCGCCCGCGTATGCGCTCCCCCAAATGGCAGAGGAGGCTCTGGAGCCGCAGGTGATGGCTCAAAGAGCCGCATGCGGCTCCGGAGCCACGGGTTGCCGACCCGTGGACCAGGCAATAAATAGGTTCATGACGATCAGTTTAACCCAGGGGTCCATAACCCCATCTGTGGCCCATTGGGAACCGGGCCACGCAAGCGATGGAAGAGTGTGCCAAATTCCATTTGCACATGCGGCGTGTGTGCATGGGAAAATATCCCCTTCCCCCCTCTGCTGGCAATCCCGAGCTGGAAAAGTTGGGGACTGCTGGTTTAACTGACTTTCTTAGAAAGAGAAAAAAGGAAAAATTAAATATATTCTGTAAATGCTATATTATAGATTAGAACAAGCAAATTAAATCTCTCCACTATTCCCAAATAATGGCTCCTGATGATAACAGTTGCTCAAATATATAAAGAAGTAAACTGTTCACACTCCTGTATAGCTAATAGGGAAAGTTGTTATATTTCTATCTTTATAATGTCATCTCAGTCAACCCAACTATTACTAATCAGTATGCTATGACAAATATCGCTTACAAGTTTATTCTTTGTAATAAATGAGCATTACTTTTTTTACTATATTATACGAATGTTCACCAAAATCATCTCTAAGCAGCTAATATAAAATAATATCCCCTTAACTTAATTAATAAAATATATGGACTGATTCAAATAAGAGTAGTAATCAAATTATTATTCAGAAGATATATTTTAAATTGCTTGTGGGATGCCAAGGGAAAAGCAGCATGCATAAAGCATTTTACAGTTATAGAGCATCAGACAAGATGGCTCTTCAAGTTGTGGAGGTGAATATAGATAACAAGAATGTAGCCAACTAAAGAAAATGCCCTTAGAGTTTGAGAAGACTCTAAAATAGGAGTATGTTCCGTCTAACCTATCAACATAGGTCACTGTTTATGTAATCAATATGGAGGAAAAACAAAACAACATAAGTAGATGGATCTGGAAAACATCATTTAGGTTATACACTAATTATCTGTTCCAAAGTTTTGCCACATTCTTGACAAACTAATTACAGAAGAATTTTAAGGCGTCTTCATACAGCACTGAGCCACACAATCACTGAAAGCACACAGAGCAAATCTTGATGAGTGGTAACACCATATGTCGAACTGCTTGTTTAGATAAACATAAACACACTATCTACCACTGAAAAAGCAAGTTTGTCACGAACAATATTAGCATTTGTATCTATATGGATGTGCATATTCTTATTTATGAAACTTTTAAATCTGAAACCTCTACATGAAATCTAAAGTGTTACCATCCACTGAAAGCAAGATTCTCTTTATCACAAAGGACAGGTCTAATCCCCCAAATCTGTTTTCTGTGATCATTTTCTTAGATCAATGTATACTATAAATCCTCCATAAATTTTGGTCTGAAATCAGAAGTTGATTGAATTGCCAATGTATAGTATATTGCTTAAAAACAGTATGGGGTCCTAGAGCACCTTCATAAAGGTTGTAATATTTTGTGTGTGAACTTCCCTTACGTTTCATACTGACCTTCATAGCTTGCTCAAGTTTAGCAGAAAGACTCGCTACAGCCTTTTGGGAGCGTTCATATTCTTCTCGCTGACGCTTCAGAATGGGTGCCTTGGCTTCCACTTCCTGCACTATTTCATCCAAATATTTATTGATCCTCTTATTCTCTAATTTTTCCAAAAGCAGCTGATCCTGAGCTTCTACGTAGGCATTGTAAAGCTGTAGTAAATAAATCAAAAATAGGAAATAATCCTGTCCAGGTTTTTATCCAAAAAGAACTTTTCAATGTATCATTCATTTATGTGTTTGAGGGGCTTAACCATCCTATATAATCAATCTGGACTTGTTAGCCTCCCTAACAGCCTATACATAGAGAGAAAGAATCTAAAACAGTAACAAATAATTTGTCCAAAATGAAGTACTTCTGTAAATTATAATCGTTTTAAATATTAGTAAAAAACCACATTTCTTACTAAAGAACACTAGGTTTATATATATCTTCTTCCTTTTTCTATGTGGATTATGGCCAGGGATATCATATGAGGATAATTCCAAATACTCCTTGTTGACATTGAAAAAAAATCTCTGTTTAAACACTATTCTTGGGAACGTTGTTACCATCAAATACATGAACTTGTAAACAGTACAACTATCATCGATTTAATTCCTACCTCAGTTAATTTCATACCAGGCTTGACCACTTTTGCAACAGCAGCAGCTGTAGGAGACATAGCTGCCAGCTCATCCTCTGAAAGTATGGCCCCTAGAAAAGATTAAGGTCACAGCACACTTTTAAAAGGTGATCATTAATGTAATAAGCTATCTAATTAAACAATCTTCCTCTCACATATTTTTACCATATTGTGCTCAGATATCCCAAACGACACCAGCTGCATGGAATGAGCCTAATCCTTTTTCGATCCAATGTGCCACCGGAAAGATTTCCGAACTCTTTGTATGGTCATTCCAAATGCTGGTTAGGTTTAATGAGGATTAATTTAAGGAAGTTTCAGAGATGAATATCAAAAAGGTTACTCATGATTAACATTAACTACTAGAAGCTCTTGGGCAACACGATATAGCAAACTATATTAACCAAAAGCTTTTGAACTTCTCCTGGCTGCACAATAGAAGTTGGAAAGAAGAGCCCCTATGTCCAAAAAGAAGCCAAGGTGCTCACGAAACAATCTTAAACTATGGTTTGAATGAAGACATTTAGGAAACTGTGCAGACTCCACTAGTTAGAACTATTCAGCAATCTTGATTTGAAGAGGGAAGAGTGATATTGCATTTGATTTAAGGAGGTATGTGTGCGCTCATGGTACAATCCAAATCATCTCTTTCCCTTGAATCCAGATCTTTGCATAGCCTTACTCAGAGGTCAGGCTCACCTGCACTGTTTCAACCAATATAATTCTTGCAAACTACTAATTGAGATTATTAGTTTATACACTAAAAAAAAACCAAAAATGGCCATGAATATTGCTCACAAATGTTGCTGTTATAGCAAGGGGAAGACAGTAATTTTAAAAAATCACACCTAGGACAGTAATTTGTTTTCAAAGTATTTTTGGCTATTTCATTTTTAGTACTACAATCATAGTTACTGCAATGAAATCAGTTACTCAGTTAAGGGTAACGTTAAGTGCCCCAGATTTTAAACTGTCCCTTCCCTAGAAGTTACCAGACCTTTTCGCTTGGTAGCTGAAACCAGATCATTTGCGTTGTCCAACTCTTTCTCCAATTTGCTAATCTTTTCCTTCAGTTCTTTTTCAACCGCAGCATTTGCTTGCTCCATCTCAGCCAAACGATCCTGTGTTTCTTTGTTAGCTGAGAATGGCAGAAAAATACATTGACAGCAAGAGTCACATGCATGTTCGATGGAAGATCATGCAATTCATGACAATAAGGCAGACATTTCCACTACAGCCTCTTTAGTAGTCAACGAAAAGAAAGACAAAAAAAAATGCGGACTCGCATTGTTCAAACAGTATCTTCCCTCTTTCCAATGAAAACAGCAAATATATTTTGAAAACGAGCAAGCCAAAAACAGAATAAAGTAAGGTGAACAGTTGAAATAGTTGGTGTTTTTTTTTTATGGAAAAGGAATTTTATGATGTTTGTGGCTATGTCTTGCTTTTTTAAAAAATTTATAACCATATTTTTTTTTGGGGGGGGGAGTGAAAAACTTTTCTGAACTTTAAGCCAACACTGATTTTTAAAATGTTGCTTTATTGTCACTTTAGACAGTAACAGTCATTCTGACAAGCCATATTTTGGCAAGATATAAAAAGTGACTTATTTCATACTGTCCTTCTTTGGCATGCTTAAAGTAACTTAGGGCGTAGACTTGATTTTCAACAAATGTTAATTGGCAGATTGCAAAAAGCAGCAAGGAAAAGTGATAAAGCCTCAAGCAAAATTCGAAATTCTCCAACGATATAATCCTTACCTTCACCAGCCTCTTTGAGAAGTTTGTGCAGCTCCTCCACTGCTTGAGTCAACTCATTACTCTTTGTTTCCAAGTCATCCGCAGCACTCTAAATGCAATGTATTGTAACTGAGCCAGGAGATAGTCATATTTACTAAGAAAAAATGTGCAGTTCTTTAAAGGTTAAAGCTTATGAAGTGGACACAGGTTGAAACCTGTAAGATACTGCTGGGAACATGAAGTGGAATTTGTACAATATAAAAATCATAGCCCCAGATTAAAGTCTATGTCTGTCTGTTTTTTAAAAAAATGTATTTAGCAGACATGTGTTTCCACTTAAAGCAGATTATATGGAAGTGTTATCTATGACCTGGCAATTAGTAGTAGCAATCAAATATATTTGCCATTATGACATTTGGCATGAATTATTCAAGATCATACTGGTAACTATACACTATAAAAGGGGGCCTTTGGCAATTTATTGCACAAAGTAGATACAGATTAAGCCACAATGCTTCAGCTCAGAACAATTTACCAAAAGAAGACAGTTGCATTTGATTGTCTGGTATGTTTTTCATTTCCTATTAGGAACTATAGTCCATAAGACAGTGTCTCACTGTCCACAAATTATCAATATGACAAAGTGACTGTAGTCACAATCAGATTCAATGCTCATCTTAAGGTTTCTCACTCTCTTGAATGTTGGAAAGGACAATACCGTATAAGCTCAGATACTCCTTCTAAATTCTGTCCCCATTTCAGCATTAACCATGGTTAATCTTACACTGTACAATCATCAGTATTACAAGTGATTATTTTTAACCGTACTTTGGAACCAATTTTAGGCAAATTTTGGCAAGCAAAATCTTGCAAATCTTAAAAAAAGTTAACCCCATACTTTGTAAAGAACCTCAAAAATTAAATACTGTATAGTTATACCAAATAAAATGAATCCTGCCTGCAACTGACACTGGATTCAAACATCTGATAAATAATATTACTTTCAGTTGAGTGTGATTCTTAAGTCCACCCATTGTACCTTAGTATTATGTGAATTAGACCATAGCAGTTTATTTAATGGCTATAATTAAAAACAGGCTTAAGTATAAACCTGGCCATTGCAAAGCTCATCAAATAATTAGTATTGGCACTTCACGTTTATCATGTTAACTATAATTAATTTAATAAAGAAAAAAGAGGGGAAATTCTCATGGAAAATACAACAGTAACACCAGATATTTCACACAGAGTTTAACTCCTTTCTCTCTAGTCCCCACAAGCCTACTTGAGGCAGTTTCTACCGCTTTCAAGCTCAGATGGTGTCAAAGCCCCTATCACTTGGAGCAGAACTGGAATCAGCAAGAATTTTTCTTCCACGCCGAATATATCATGCAGGCAGAATTTACACATTACATTAACTGTAAAATGATCTATCCTTTAGCTTAGCATGTTTTATGGGTCCAGTTTATGTAATTTGAATACCACAATTTATGTCAATTTATAGCTTGACCCATATATAATTTAAAGCTTATCCAATAATTCCTAGGGGCACTATTAACTGTTTTATTGCAATGATAAACATACCATTTAAAAGGACATGTTTCCCAATATAACCAACTGGAATTGGGATTCCCCCCACGGTAGCAGTTACTAATCAGCCCCTATGTTTTTTTTTCTATTTTGGACAGGGAGGGTGGAGGACAGCAGGGAAACAGAGGGATCAGTGGCCATCAGCAACCTAATGGCAAATGCATGGAGCAGTGCAATTTGATACCACTGCTGATCCAAACTGATAACATGCCCCCTCACAGGACTATCCTCTTCTAAATACAGAAGATGAAACCATGAACAAATAGCAAAATCATACCTTATATAAATTAGATAACTTGATATGCGCATTTAGTTCATTGTGGAATCTCTCTTCCATACTAGCTTGTTGCTCTTTTGCCTAAAAAAATTAACATGCATGTTTAATCTCTAAAGTTCTAAACAATTAAAGATAAAACAACCGATACATTCTTATACTCATAAAACAATTCAATACTTTAAAAATCCTGAATACTTTAAAATGGAATAAAGGATAAAGTCTTTAACACTAGTAACATGAGTTAGTTTTCAACTAATTTTCCACCAACTGTTGCTTCCACGTATTCCGAAATGCCATAATATTTAAATAAGACATGATCTAAATGCGCCATACGTTTCACTGCATTTTTCAAAAATACAGTTAGTCCTCACTTACTGACCACAACGGGGATTGGCAACTCCATCACTAAGCAATATAGTTGTAAAGGGAAACATCACATGGCTGTGCCAACTTATGTTAATTCAAGCTGTGGTTATTAAGTGAGTCATCACATGATTACAACTTGCAATTTCCTGCTGGCTTCCCCATTGACTTTGGAAGCCAGCTGGGAAGGTTGCAAATGGCAATCCAGAGACCCAGGGGATGCAGCAACCGTTGTAAATGTGCGCCAGCTGCCAAGTGCCTGAAATGTGATCACATGACTGCGAGCTGTGATGGGTGCAATATCAAGGACCGGTCTTAAATCTCCTTTTTCAGCCCTGTTGTAATTTCAGTTACTGAACAAGTGGTCAATAAGCAAGGTGTTATGGTTCCGAAGGAAGAGGCTTTCAAAGAAACTAGGCATTGTTTTCCTTAAGAATCTTTTTTATTGCAACATAACTTCGGCACATTACATGGACGGATGCCAGAAACTGAATTTCTCTGGCTTGTGTCTATCTTTACTTGCTAAAACCCTCCCTTATTTTACAGTCATAATTTACGTCTTCCAATTAGGCTGGAGGCCAAAGATTCACTTCCGCTCCCAAGCTTTCCTCATAAATCTCCTCCTTTTCTATGTCATCTGAATTAACTCTAAAAATACCAGCCAGTTCTGCATATCTTGTCAAAGCAATAATATCCTATATTAACAGCGTTGACACAAGGACTACCTGTATATGCATTATAAACCACTAAAAGCACTTCACCTCTGAGACTATATACATTGTTTCTTGGGGGGGGGGGAAGTGGTGAGCTTTAAAAGATCCTTTATAGGAAAAGTATGAATGAAAGCAAAGCTGTCTCGCTGGTTTAATGTTTCCCCCCAAAAAGGTCAAGCAGTTATATTTACCTCTTTTAATTTTTCCAAAAGATCTTCCACGTGTTTTTGTAGATTGTCGTTAGACTGTTTTAGTCCAGTGACTTGTTCCTCCAGTCTAGAAACCTAGGAGGGGTACAAGATAAATATAAATAATCATTCTTAGATTTATGAGTTTTCCAAGTTGGAAGGCTAGAACATGATAATTAGAATATTTTATGTACAAGAAACATTTCCAGTTGTGACTTTGATTGATCTGCCTTAAAAGGGGTCTACAAGTCTAAGCACCCGATCCGCCATAGTAATATTGATTGATTGAAAATTGATTTCCTCTACCTCCTCTTTCTTGTTCTCCAGGCCACATTTGAGCTCCAATATTTCACTTCCTTTTTCTCGAGCAAGGACCAGAAGCTCATCTGTTTTGGCCTTCAGTTCAGTATTCAGCCAAGTGTTCTGATTCTGTAATAGCTCCTTTTCTTGTTCCCACCTCTGCTCACGGTGCTGTAAATATAATTTTAAAGTATATGAAATGTATTTATTTCACACTTTTTAAAAGTGCTAAAGAAGTTGCTCAAAGATATACAATACAGAACAGAAGCTCTATCAAGATAGATTTGGAGGCACTTTATATCAATCAGGCCTATGCAGTTTCTTAATAGATTTTGTAATTTTTACACAGAAAGATATCCAACTGAACTCAATGGCTTGGTTCGCGCATATTATGATATGTCTGATGCTTAGCTAATTCAGTAAACTATGGTTAAATAATTCTTTGGGCTATTTATGAATGTATCAATGAGGTTTACTTAGGTATGTACTGTATATAACTCAAACACAATCCTGCTGTGACTTATTATCCATTTTTTAAATTTTGAATTTGCCTATCTACCTCATGCTGGTTGCAGGCACTCCTACCTCTTCTCTATAGCTTTTGTTCTCTAAGAACAAGCTACTGAGATTTAGTGGCATGATTCTGACCCAGAGGAGCATGGAGGATATGAAAACAAGCAAAGCAGGAATTTAAGCTTCTGAAAACGTTAACGTGCCTACTTAAAAAAAAAAAAAATCAAATCAAAAGGAATGAAGCAAAAACCCAGGGCCCAAAATTTCAAACCTATGCCCTCTGGTAATATCACATTACTGCCATTTTTTAGCTTTAAATAAAAGGGCAAATGTCGTAAAAATCCTTGATTCTTCATAACATAAAATGCTTCAGTTGTGAGAGAATCATTATAGGATCTTAGATGTACCTAATGTTTAAGGATGAATAAATGAAATAAGATATTAGAAGATCTGTGATAACCTCCTGTCTACAGCTGAACACTAACAACTTCCTAGTACTTACTTTTACAGAAAGGGCTGATGTCTGAAGCTCATCCAGTTTTAACTGAAGCTCTACCTTTGCAGTGTTTGTTGCTGTAAGTTTCTCATTCAGACGTTTTACATCCTCTGCAAAGAACAAAACACATGTAAGATGTATCAAGATGTTACATGCCCAAAGTGAGCTAACACAACAGATGTTAAAATCAACTTTCTGAATTGAGCCTGATACAGTATATACTGTAATGTGTTGGTTGCCTTTTGTGGCATTTCACATTTTTCACTGTTCTCCTTCCAAGTCTCACAACATTAGATGTATATGATACATCTGATGACATTGAAATTTAACTACCAAGGCATAATCTATTACCCTGGCTTCCAAAGCAAAATCTCTCTTGACTGCTTTCCCACATACTGCTCATTCTCAACAATCAAAATAACTTCTTGAGTATTTCCTTCAACAGAATCAGTAAGCAGTTTACTGCACAACAAAGAAAGAAATCTTCTCTTTGAAGATTTACTCCCAGTGTACTTATTGACCGAATTTGGATGTCACATCAATTCTAGACGTGTTACTTTTTTTCTGACAGAAATTAGCATTTCTGGGTGGGAGGGGGAAATGACTCCTTGGATTTCTGCAATACCTATCATCTCAGGTTATCATTGAAGACATTGGGGTAGCAGCAAACAATAAGAGCATCCTGTAGGACAGGCATGTCAAACTCGCAACGTCGCGCGACGTATCGCGACTTTTTCCCCATTGCCGGCAATGGGGTGGGCGCAGTCCGGCCCGCGGTCCGGCAGTTTGATATGCCTGCTGTAGGAGGTCATGTAAAACTGCTGATAACAACTGCAGCCATGGAAAAAGACAGTTAACTCTCTGCTTCACTTTGCCATCCTAGTTGCTAGATTTAACACCATCCCTGCATAGAAGAGGTTTTGTCCATTTGTCCAGCTTCTGTATTGCCTCTTTTATACTGGTATGGCAGGTTGACTTATTAACATCTCCACTAGATCATTTTCACCTACTCCAGATATTTCTAGGAAGATATCATATTTACTGCAATTACTTTTGCTACTAAATACTTAACTGAATAGCATTATGTGAACCTCAATACTTTTCTTTATGCAGCTCTGCAAAATTCTTGATATTTGTAACTTCTTCTATTGTTTTCTAGTATGTTTGTTTGCGGTTTTGGCTGTAATTTTTTTTTTTAACCATACAACCATTTTGATATCTTTCACAGTAGTTTGAGTAATATTCCATATTATTTCACCTGACATTTACAGTAAACCTTCAAGTTCACTTTCGGTTGGTCTCCAAAGTTTAGCTAAAAAAAGAATTAAACTTCTTAAATGGTTGCCAACTTTAAAAATTCTCACTGTCAATTTAATCTCTGTGCTCTACGCTCTTTTTAAGTCACTGAAGGTTTGAAGCAGTCTTGCCACACAGCCTTTTACCATTTAAATGTTCTAGTTCTTGAGCTCTTCTTTCACTCGTTCGGACTAAATCTCTCTTCTCTGCTTCCAGTTCTTCTTTTGCTCTGGTGAGCTGACTCTAAAAACAAAAAGAAAACAAGAAGGAATAGATTCATTCTCTATTGCTTCTAAGGGCAGAATCAGAACCCAAAGGACAAAATAACCAGAAATTAGGTTTAGACTTGATATCTAGAAACCATTCTTAACTGAATAAGCTAGTAATGCAAACTACAACATAAAATGGCAAGTTCATCATTGCTGAAGCAGAAACTGAATCTGTCCAACACTTCTAGTAATTTCTGCACTGAGCAGGTTGGATTTGAGTTTTAAGGTCCTGTCTGGTTCTAGAGAGGCATAAGATATGCCAATATTGCACTAGTTACTACAAAAACAACTTCAGTATTATTGCTGATGTCCATTAAGTTTGATAATTATGAGAATTTAGGTGCAGAATCAGAGAATGACTACAAAAATAGATAATATAGTTGTTTCTTAGTCCAACTAAAAATTCTGAAGACTATTTCTCTAATCTATGCTCTCAAACCAATTATTTCACGGGTGTCAAACTGCCGGCCCGCAGGCCAGATGTGTCATGCCAAAACCGCGCCCATCCCATTGCCGGCAATGGAAAAAAAGTCACGCTACGTCGTGACACATCACGTGTCATTGCGAGTTTGACACCCCTGAATTATTTGAAGAACTATCAGCATCTTTAGGAATTGTCCCAGATCTAAGATCACACATATCACACTGAGATCCATCCAGCAGTAAGAAACTTAAGTACAGTGCCTCCATCATTATGTAATGCTATACTATGATAATATATTAGGTTCCATTTCTACTATAAGTAGGTGTGGTAAAATAACAATAGAATAAAGGTGATAGTCTTATGAATTGAAGTCAATGATTATAGAGCAAGCCTCACACTTTACATTTTTTTTTTTTTTGCTGGCTAAAAAAAAAGGCAGAAAATTTGATTACATGAAAATAATTTAATCCCAAACCGATTTCATCAGATAGGTAAAAGACTAAAACCTTTGGAAAATATGGCAAAATGCTGCATTTATTTATTTTAATAATAAATAATTTTATTATTTAAATAAAATAATTTATCCGTTTACCCATTTAGCAATTGTATAAAAGTGGCAATATTCCAAAAACAAAGAAAAAAATAGCATGGCTGTAGAACACCAAAGGTTGGATAAGTTGCCTTGAATTTCTACTGCTCTTTACCAATTTTCAGTGGATAGGGCCAGTCTAATCTAATGGTTAATGTACCAGGCTAGACACCAGGCGACTGTAAGTTCTAGTCCCACCTTAGGCATGAAAGTCAGCTGGAAGACTTTGGGCCATTCACCCTTTCTCACCCCAACTCACCTCATAGGGTTGTTGTTGTGGGAAAAATAGGAGAAGGGAAGAGTATTAAGTATGCACACTGCCTTGAGTTATTTAAAAAAAATAAAAACAGGATTAAAAAAAATACAAAATAGGCACAAATTATAAATTCCAATTCTGAACGCTTCTTGACACAGCATCCATACCTGTATGGCCACATTGTGATCTTGAGCACCATCCAGTTCTTTGTTTTTCTCATTTAGCTTCTTCAATTGCTCATCTGTAGTGTTCAAAAAGAAGGCTATTTTCATGTTTGTATTACAATAAACCATTCATTAGCAACAGCATGACCAAATAATAACATTTCCTATCCCAAGGAATAAATACTCAGACTTAAGGTTCTTATACATCTATGGTACTGAAATGAGAAAACTGCTGTCTAATCATTTCAAATATGCCTCAATCACAGACAAGCTATATAATTCTAAAAATGTTACTTTCCATTATAAAATCCCCACTGCTGGTTTGTGTAATTTTAAACTTTTGCACCAGCTGGAAGTCACATTCCTCTTATATAGGAGACTTTACATAGGCCTATTGAGGGGCATTTATTGTGAAAAGTAGCTTTAATACTTAGAATTACAGTCTTTACTCCTAAAATCTTGGAACAGTAAGTGGTATAAAAAATGATTAGAATCATAAAGAAATAGCACATTGTTCATTTTCTAAAACAAAACTTTTCTTAAATTTTATACAGTCATATAACTACAGTAATATTATTTTGTGACCCACTTAACAAAGTTATACTTACTAAGCTTGATGAGCTCTTCTCGGAGATTCTGACATTCCTGTGTTTCATTAACAAGCCTCTCCTGACTCTGAGCCAATCGTTTTTCTACTTCAAAATATTGTTGCTCTGTAAAACATCCATTAATACACTTCACTACTGTATTATCCCTTGCAGGAAAATAAATAAAAATGTAACCTTTGCACCTTTGGGCTATTGGCTAGGCATCAGGTTAGAAACTAGGAGACTATGAGTTCTAGTCCCGCCTTAGGCATGAAAACCAGCTGGGTGACTTTTGGCCTAGGAAGAGGAAGAAGTATTAGATGTACTTGCCACCTTAACTAATTCATAAAAATAATAAAGGTGGGATAAAAATAAATTTTACATGTTCCACTTTCTCTCTTGCTACAATGTCTCCATATCCAGTTAGAATATCTAAACCAGAGGTCCCCAACCTTTTGGGCACCAGGGACTGGTTACGTGCCTGCATCCCACGGATGGGGCTTTGCTCGTTTGTGCGGACCGGATGCTGGCATGCCAGGGCCCGGTACTGGTCCACGGACCGGGGGTTGGGGACCCCTGATCTGAACTGTTTCTCCAAATTTGTCCCTATTTCTTCCTCACAGTTCAGGTTGGCAGAACACAATCCTCCTCTACGTTTGGGAGAATCCAATTGTATCCACATCAGCTCTGACATTATGATCAAGAAAGTTTACATATCTGTGTAAGTACAGTATGTGTAGGATTACTTCCTAAACTGATTTCAATAAAATTGTTAAGATAATCAAAGAGACAGCAACCTTTGGTAACTTCATATTTATATAAGCAATACAATGGATATTGTATAGTATAAACATCTGACTTGTTTGGGGTTTAGAGTTAAGTGTGACAAGTCATAGTTATAAAAAATTCTGATAGGGAGGAAAGCATGAGTGCAGCCAACACATCTATACAAGTAGTCCTCAGGTTATGACAATTAAGCCCAAAATTTATGTTGCTAAGTGAGACATTTGTTAAGTGAATTTTGCTCGATTTTATGACCTTTTTTGCCACAGTAGTTAAGTGAATCATTGCAGTTGTTAAGTTAATAACACAGAATTAGTAAAGTGAATCTGGCTTCCCCATTGACTTTGGAGATCACATGACCCCAGGACACTGCAACCATCATAAATATAAACCGATGGCCAAGCGTCTGAATTTTGATCACATGACTGAGGATGCTGAAACAGTTGTGTGAAAAAGTCATATGTCACTTTTTTCAGTGCTGATGTAACTTTGAACGGCCACTAAATGAACTATTGTAAGTCAAGAACTACCTGTATAAATCTTTATTTTGAGAATTTAAAGCTTTTGAGAATGGATATTGAATATTAAACTAATGGCTCATAGTGGTTATTTGTACTTTTTGGATGTAGGTATTTTTCAGTTAAATGAAAGTTGGTGATACACTCAAAAATCTAAATCAGTACACTTTAATCAACAATAAGATGGGGAACCTGTATTTCAGTAACATCTGGAGTCCTGCAAGTTCTCCCCTGCTCTAAACAGAAGATAATAATGTGCAATATTGCTGTGAATGTGTGAAAATTCTTTAGAACTTAATTTTTTTCAGAAGTAGAACTTACATAAAGGAACCATACCTATCCAGTGAATCTAATCTTATGTATGGATTACCCTGGATACAATCTAGTGCCTTGCTTTCAACAAATCAATGTTATTTTAAAAATACCACATATATTTTGAGCAGGTGAAAAGTTTTTATTTAGTTACTTGGAGGATTTATATGGCCGCCCACTCACTTTCAGTGACTCTAGGCGGATTACAAAAAAAAATATGCAATATACAAAGAGTATATTGATTTTTAATAGGTATCACACAATGTTTTTGTCAAGAACTCTATACACAACAAACAGAATACTGTACTTATTATAGATTGGGTTTCTCTTTTTCTTTTGAAGATTTCCCCCAAGCGCTTTCAATTACCTTATGGTCAATGCAATAAAAAGAGGATTAGGGGCGGAAGGGACAGGAAAGAAAATGGCAACTACAGTAAAACAGAACACCAATGTTAACTCTCTCTTTAAGGCACCAAGTTTGTTTCATAGGATGGGGCATATAGGTTGTTTCTCACATACTATGAAAATGGATGTCTAAAAGTATTAAGTAGATGGGGCAATATCAACAAGCCTTAGTAAATAAATTTAATGATTCTTAAGTTTGCACACAACTACAGCCATGCTGGTTGAAATCTGGTATAATACGATCAATCAAAGTGGCAACGTCCTAACTCAGCATCTACGTCTTACTGTTAAAAATTGAAGCCTGACTCAAGTAGCCTTTGGTCCCATGCGGTGCTATGTTTTATATACAAATGTATCTGACTACAATATCCATCACTGCAGCCAGCACAGCTCCTGGTAAAGGGAAATTCAATGCAACAGACAATAGCAAGTTGGTCTTTCCCCTTTTAGCTTCTTTCCTTTGTAGAAATGCCCAGCACACTAGAATAAAGGATGCCAGGCTGAATCCTCCCAATTTCCCCCTTTGCCCTTTTTCCCGACACTCACGCAGGAAAAGATGGACCGCCCGCGCCCACAGCATCCCATCCGACCCAGCTTTTTTTTCCTGCAACGCGACCCCACTCACCGCTGTCCACCTTGTAGCGCTCATGCCTAGTGCGGAGTCCGTCGATCTCGCTCTGTTGATCGGCGAGGAATCGCTCCAACTTGCCCTGCACGGCTTTGGGCAGCTTGACTAATTCGGTGCGCTCCAAAACCTGCTGCAGGACCGCCGCCATCTTGGACAGCCTGCAGAAAAATGCCTCCCTATCCACCCTCCACCTCCTTTTCTTTTTTTTTTTTGCGTCACCCCCGGAAAGGGCAGAGCAGGAAGACTGGGAAAGCGCGTCACGTGATCGAAGGGCGCACGCGCAAAGCGCAGCAGTAGCTAGAGACAAGCTACTTGGATTCCTACATGTCTATGTCTATGGAGATTCCCAGTCATCCAGGTCATAGTTATCTCAAAGGAGCTTTTTCACGAGGCAAGCCAAATGTCTTCAAAGAAAAACAAGAAAATCCAGTTGCCTCGTGAAAAAGCACCTTTGGGACTACATGCCTATGGAGATTCTTGGTCATCCAGGTCATGGTTGTCCTAAAGGTGCTTTTGCACGAGGCAACTGGACTTTGTTTTTCTTTGAAGACGTTTCGCTTCTCATCCAAGAAGCTTCTTCAGTTCTGACTGGTGGGGAATGGAAAGGTGCACTTTCAGATGAAAACCCTTCAAATGGTGCGGGAGTATGAACGGATTTCCAGAAAACATTGCAGAACTACGGGAACCATTTGTGCTTCAGCTTGAGATGCAGACAACACAGATTCATCCCCCAACTGCTTGCGCCTGTCTTCAACAGTGAAGGGACACAGGGCAGAAAACATCCTGCAGCCAAGAAGACTCCACACTCATTTGCACTACTCAGGTGACTCTGAGGACATAGGTAAACCTCCACATGACCTCAATGACTCTAAAGAATGCAAATGACCAGGTGTCTGCAAGGAATATAAGTCCTTCCATTCCCCACCATCCAGTCAGAGCTGAAGAAGCTTCTTGGATGAGAAGCGAAACGTCTTCAAAGAAAAACAAGAAAGCCCAGTTGCCTCCAGAAAAAAAGCACCTTTGGAATTAAGATTCCTACAATTGATGTCGAGATTAGCTGCTGTGGAACGTAGCGTAGGATGGGGATGCTTCGCTTTAGTGACGCGTGGAGCAGCTTACCCAAATTCATGAACTTGGAAATGTGGAAGGCTATTTTTTGTTTTTCTTGCATTGAGGGGATGTCAGCATTTGAAACCAACGAGGGCCGTGTTGAAGGATTTAGTTTCCATAATTGATATGAATGACTTCAACTCCCAGCTGGATTCTGAGAGTTTGAAGTCCATGCATCTTGAAAGTTGATGAAGTTGGGAAACGCTGACTTAAGCTACAGTCTCTCAGTTGACGAGAAATAGCTCTTATCCCAATGAAGGAAATGCCTCATCTGCCGCCGGAAATACATGCAGCGTTTTTGCCCTCTTGCCTTACGCCATCTTGGATGTGGCGGAATTTATTTGGAAGGGGCGGTTTCGTATGTTTATATGAAGTTAAAAGGACACAGGAGAAGCAAGAAACAGCTATTTCAGCGCTTTCTGACATAGGAGACAAAAAATAAAGAAAAATAATTAGTACTGTATACGAAAATCCGAAAACGCTTAGAATGCAAGGAATTTTTTTTTGCCAATTAAGTGTGTGATTACGTCATCCAAGTGCGTCCTGTTGGAGGAAGGCGAGTACTGGCGCGGAGAGATGACGGACAGAGGACACATCAGTGCTTGGGTGAAGGAAAGAATCTGGCGGATGCTTTGGATGGAGTTGTACAGCAAGACAACTACGGTGAAACAAGAAAGAAAACGAAAGAGGTAATTTAAATTGCAGCTGCTGTATAGGAAACTGCATTAAGAAGGCTGCAAGGGTGGAGATGGAAAAGTTAAGTTTAAAAAAAAATCGATGAGGTGCAATAATACTAATCCCTACGTAGCATTTCTCCTTTGTTGAGTTTTTAAGATTGGAAATCTAAGGTCTGTTCCCTTGATTTCTAGGGTTACTGAGCCTCTTCTTCTCCCCCGTCGTTTACTACACATTTTATGATTGGGCAATTGAGTCTTTGAAATAATGGGAAGAAGTTACTTCGTGGAGGAAACTGTTGGACAATATTTATCAGACTTGAGTGCTAAATCAAAAAGACTTATTACTGGTCTTTTAGTAGGGCAAGTAAGTCTGCTGTACTTTTTCACCTATGTTTCCTCTATTGCAGTTTGAAGAATCTTCTGACAAGAAAATACTATGCAACTTCAGTTATGTCCATCAATTACCAATGTACATCTTTATTATTGTATTTCATTAATTATACAATTCTGTACACGTTTATTTAGATATAATTTCAACACTGTATCTGTAAATAATTTAGCTATTGTCATGTAAAAGAATCATCTAAACTGAGGTTTCCTTACTGTACAAACAGAAAATAAATAGGCTGCGTAGTGATTTGATTCTTCTTTTCACAATCTGTTCCATTAATGTATTTTTAGGATAGAGTTTCCTTGGATTATTAGTGATTGTTAACAGAACTGATGTTGTTGAATGCTTCAAATAGTAGCTAGAGTGTTAAAATATTTGTGTATTTTGGAAGCCCTGGACTTAAAAGGAAATGGTTTTTAGTCATTTTATCTATGTGGCTATTTACACTTGCTTTAAGTTTGATATTTCTTATTTGGATTCAAGTTTCTGATGACTTGTACTGCACAGATAATCTATAAATGAATTCTTAGAAATGCATATAAGCTAAATAAGGTCCAGTTGACGCCATTGTATAAAGAAGTGCCTTTAAATGGTCTCTATGGACTGCTTTTTGTTCTGTAAGCAACTTTATCTTTTCTATTTTTCAGTGTACCCAGCAAAGAGACTATGTTTTGCTGGCTATTAAAACTCCTGTAAAAGAGGAAGAAAGTAACAGTAGTGCAAACCACCACACAGACTTGTCTAATATTGATGAAGAATGGACAGCAGCACATGCCAGACAAGTAATAAAAATTGTCTTACTTTGACATAGAAAAGTACTTTTCTTGTAAACCTGTCTCAGCTTCATAATGATTGTCTTTTTTAAGTTAATGCTGCCTTCTGCTGTTTTTGGACAGTTAAACACGGAACATTCATAAATATTAAAATTATGCCTGTATGAGATATATCAAATTGCTCTACCATGTTGCATTATTCAATATGGCTTTGTTGCTTGCCAGGTAGGCTGGGACACTCACAAGTGGGTGAGATGTCCTGTCATATACACATAAGGCCGATATCCATCTGGGAAGGTAGAAAGGATTTCAAACAGTGATGAGCTTTTGAGATGAATGGACATGATCTAATTTTCTGGCATTCTGATGTTTTGCTGTCAGCTATGGCTGTCATCTTAAGAGGCAGAGTGAGCCACTTTACAGTGGAAAAGGGACTGACCAGGTTCTTATATTTGAATTTGGCAAACTGATCTCTGATTGGTTAGTCTGAGTTCTGCTCTCAGACCATTGGATTTCTTTTTTAATCAAGGGGTTAATTCTCTCCAATGCTGAATATCCGCATATTTAAAGTTAAAATGGGTATTATTTTATTCTTCTAATAAAGTGTGGTTTTCTTGGTCTCCCATGAGGCAATGAGAAAAGCTAAAGGACTGAAATTTGTGGCCATATGCCTCTATGTTAGGTTCACAAGATTATACTATTGGAATTATTTCCATTTTGGTTAGTTTTTTTTTTTTTTTTAGTTTCTACTCAGCAGAAGGGCAGAGATTGTGAGAACCATATTTCTCTCTCATGTTGAGGTTAGGGAGAAGATGTTGCATAAAGTACATCCTAGAACAGGGGTCCCCAACACTTGGTCTGTGGCCCAGGGCTGGCCCGCAGCCCATTGGGAACTGGACTGCAGAAGCAGTGGGCGAGCGCACAAAGCTGTATTTGCGCTAGGGGTGCATGCACAAAACTATGCACTCTTCCCCACTACCACCACCACAAGTCCACGGAGCCAGAAAGGTTGGGGACCAGTGTCCTAGAAGGTAGATGCTGGCAATGAAATTACCAAGTCGTTACTCCAGAGTAGGAGGTAGGACCAGGACATGAAGATCCATTGGGCTGCTATGAGGCATAGTAATAACTCAGCCATTGCAAATCTGTTTAGCTATAAATTACTACTTAAGCGGCTACTATGACTATCAAAAGCCACTGAGAGTTCAAGGAGCACAAGGATAGTTGCATTACACCATCTTGGCTTTGCCACAAGTCATGAACAAGTGTGATCAAACCCATCCTAAAACCTGACTGAAACACATCTAGATAATCTGTTTCCTCCACAGTTCTCCTCAAGTGCAGACTGCTCACCTTCTCAACAAGTTAAAGATTGGTCCATAATGAAAAACCATCAGGTTTAAGGATGGCCTCTTGAGGAATGGGCGCATCACTGCCTCTTTCAAAGCAGGAGTGTTAGGCCAATAGTAATAGTAATAATAATATGTTTGCATTTGATTTGCTTAGGTATCAAGAATGCTTCCTGGAGGACTGCTAGTTGTTGGTGTTTTTATCATTTCAGTTCCAGAGCTGGCAAAAGAAATCCAAAATATCCTGCGGAAGGTAAATAATAAAAATAATCTTTTGTTTTATTTTTATTTTTATTCTTATTTAACTTACAAACATTTGTTTTATATTTTTACAGTTACATTTGTTTTCTATTATGTAAGTTGCCAAGATGAAATTGATTGCCATGGGGTATGAGAGAGAGAGAGAGAGAGAGAGAGAGAGAGAGAGAGAACTCAAAGATAAAAGCACCCTTTCCTCTAGAATACTTGGATAAACTATTAGATTGATCTTACTCTTACTTTTCACACTTGTGGTATCCTTCCTGATATTATCAACATGTACGATAAACATCACTGTTTACTTTGCAGTCTGTTATTACCAAATTCTGGTGCTCAAGGACAAGCATCTGGGTTATGTTAGCTGTCTCCATTCCAAGGCCACAAGCACTGGGTATTTCTACTAAGCAACACAAAGAGCTATACCAACAAAGGCTTGAATAACACAACTCTATATGCTTAATATACTCTATACCACCACGATGGGAGGATAGATAAGGTATCTTAAGAATCAGATTTGACTGTTCTTGTTCTGCTTTTCTCCAAGCTTCTTTTTTCAATAGAAAAGTCTGCAGCTAGAAAGAGATTGTGGAGCATCTCAGAAGATATCTCGGATAGAGTGGCGCTTCATCTTTGTTCAACTACAAAGAAGTATCCTTGTTGCATCAGTCTTCATATGACTATATAGGACGATCTATGCTCTTTCTAAATTACAGTTGATAATTCAGGCTTTGCCTCTGCTTTTACCTTTGCACAGTTATACCAATTACAATTCAAATAATTCCAAATAAATTAGATAAAGGTTAGTTTGTTTTGTAGCTAGCTCTGCCCTGTGATCTCAGTAAAAGCAAAAGCAAAATTCAACAACCTGCTATTTTTCAAATGTAGTTAACTGATATATTGAGGCGCTATGTTCAAATCTATGGGAACAATTCAAAGACAGGTTCTATCCTTTCGTGTTGTGCTGCCCAGAGGATTGGAAGTTTTCAGAACAAATTTGGGCTGAAGGTCTAACAGAGATGGGGAAGTGAAATATGTGTGTGGCGGAGGGGGGTGTCAGATGTATTAATGGTGTCTTATTTATAAACTACAGAATGTATTTTATCACATAAACCAGCAACAGTGCTGGATATGTACGGCTTTCTCTTTGTTGCTTATGTTAGCTAAAAGGAAGCATAATCTGATCTGAACAGACTGAGTTTTAGTTCAGATCTTTAGAGCTGGCTGGGAGGTGTTTCGTTATAAAAGTCTTAAGTGCTTCTTATTACTGTAGTATCTCTTAAATATACTTAGTTACTATTCCTTAACTGGAAACGAATACTTTGTCGTACCTACGATGTGCAAGATCCAAAGGTAGGTTCTGTATTGGGTAAGAACAATTAACTAATTGAATTTGTGTTGCCAATCTCAACTAAATTACCTGCCATTAAGTGGTACCTTTAAGTGGAACCATCTACCTGGTGGTTAAGGCACCAGGCTAGAAACTGCGAGACTGAGTTCTAGTCCTGCTTTAGGCATGAAAGCTGACTGGGTGATCTTGGGCCAGGCATTCACTCTCTCTCTCAGGTCAACTCACTTCATAGGGCTGTTATTGTAGGGAAAATTTGGTGGAGGATGGAGTATTAGATATGTTTGCTGCCTTGAGTTGTTTATGAAAACAATAACAGTGGGATATAAGTAAATAAATACAAATTATAGTTTTGTTCTTAGATTTCAGTAGGGGCTCCGCTAGCTCCCATTTAAAGTTTGCTCGAAAGAAGTATGTTTGGGAGCAGCAATTAACACATACACAAATTACAATTCTGCATGTGCTTATTTCGGAATAACTTTTATTGAATTCATAAATAAATGCATAGATTGAGTCATTTAAATTGGGTGATTTATCATTTATGTTTTGAGATTATTTGATTATTGTAATAATTGAGCCTCTTTTTTTTCTCCTTTAGAGTACAGCTAAGCCAGCAGACTGGAAATACCAGAATGCTCTTTCTGCTTCTTGGCTATCTTTAGAATGCACAATTAATGTTAATATACATATTCCTCTCCCTGCCACTTTGGCCAGCCACAACTTAGAAAAAAATACAAGGGTAATTAAAAAAAACCACTTTGTGTTATTAATTGTATCATAATGCTTAACTGTAATTGGCTTTGTTGCTTTTTTCACTAGAATATTTTTACCTTAGATCATTTCCTCTGCCTTCCTTAGTCTTTTGCCTGCACATCTTTCTTTGGTATCCTAACAGTTGTCAGCTAATTTCTTGCAAGCCCCTCAAACTGTGACTTGTTTCCCCAATAGGACTTTCTTTAACTTCTTTTTTTTTTGTCTTGATTTTAAGAGAGATCATCAGTAATATATGTTGCTACTCTTGAAATCTGATATCAGAATGAGCAATGGAATGGAAATATAAGGGTTAAACATAACTTTTGGGTTTTAAAATACTGTGTATCCTTTAGCGGTAGTATATAACAATAAATGTCAACGATAGAAATAATGAACAGTGGCAATTCAATAACAAATACTTGGAAAATAACATGGCATCCCTCATTGGTAATCTAGCATGTCCATACTCAAGATAAAGAAGAGTATGACCTTGAAACACTAAGTTACCAATGGCTTACAGATCATGTCATATCTTTTATTTAAACATTGTTGTAGATGTATCCACACATGACAGCTAATACCCGTTCTTTAGTGACTAGTATAAAAAATTAGAAGGAATCAACTTCTCTGCTTCATGATCTAAAATTATTTAAATTATATTTAGAAGAGAACATCTGAGGGTTGTCCTGCAGCTTAGGCTTTTAAAATTATTAAATGTATTTCACTTACACTGGTCAGAAATGTAGTCGATCTTTCAGTAAAATTACCCCTTTTGTTTTTGATTCTGATTTATAGAATGGATTAGGACGTTGGGCCCAACAGATAGAAGAGGCTGTCTTTTTGATCAATGGACAAGCCAGAGAGGAAGATGCTGACTTACTGGAAGGGCAGGTAGGTAGTAATGTAAACTTGAAATTATTGTCCTCTGTAGCAGCTTGCATGATAGGTTTTTCAGTGCTCTACTGAAAACAATTGAAACTTTTGTTAAAGCAAACCACTAATACAGCACATTTGTTTATATTGGAAGTTTGAATCAAATTTTGAAAGCAAAATGACCTAAGGAGGTTTCGGCTGTGGTTTGTTCTCCAAGCTTTTTTCAATATAATTTCTGAATGTTTTGTTACCAAACTAGATAACATCATCATCTTGTCCTATTCTCCTTAGCTTATAAATGTCTTCTGTGCCCTAAGGAGTATCTAATCCCAAATGTATGCCTCCTTTAGTCAAGCAGTAACATGCTAAATGAGTACATTGACATTGACATACATTAATTTAATAATATATAATGATCAAATTTGGACAATGTGTTGGAAGTTAGAGGCTTTTTTTTAATTGATTATGAATGGGCATTAGTTAGCATTAATAAATTTCACTAGGGCTCATATATGAACGTCTAAACAAGCCCCAAAACTATCGTATAGAGTTATGGTTACATTTGGGTAAAAAACAACAACACCATATTATTCATGTAGAAATTGAGGGAGAGTTTATCTTCTTATTTCAGGACATTTTGAAAAATTGCAGGTAGTCTTTGATTTAAGACCACAATATGAACCAAGAAAAGTGAGGCATCATTTGACTGCACCCAATTTTATGACCTTTTTTGACATGGTTGTTAAGCAAGACGTGACTTGCACACTTCCCTACAGTTTTCCCTATTAACTTTCCTTGTTGAAAGCTGCCTGGGAAGGATGCAAATGGCGATGATGTGACTCCAGAACACCGGTATTGTTATAAGTGCAAGTCAGTTGCCAAGTGTCTGCACTGTGATCATATGACCCATGGGACAATGCAACAGTCATAACAGCAAGGAATGGTTGTAAGTCACTTTGTATAAGTTATTGTCACTTTGAACGGTCACTGAACAAATGATCATTAAGTCAAGAACTACCAGTGTGTAAGAAGACACTCCAGTAAAGAACAGTACCTTTTAAGCTGCATTGTATTATTAAGTCACCAGGATGAGTACATTAATTTTCTTTTATCCATTTCAATTTTGCATATATATATACCTTCACAGATCTATTTTGGACTAATGTGGATTTTTTATCTTCCCCTCTAACTTCCAAAAATTTTCTAAGCATTTCCTGTTTTGGTACTTGAAGGCGTCCAAGTTTTAAACTCTCCAGCAGTAGAAAAACAGTGTAATTAAAGTCTGCTGTTACATTAACGCTTTCTGGATTCTCCCTCATCTTTTCTTCCTTTAGCCTAGAAAGATCTTTAAGAATTGTCTCATTCTTTATTTCCATATTTTTCTTAGAATACCAATAACTATGCTTAGTTTTCTTTCTCTTTTCCTTTTTTTAAAAAAAGCTTTTTTCATGCCTTGGTTCTTTCTCCTTATTACTGTCTCTACCAATGGTTTCAAATAAGGATGGTTTAATGACTTGGCACTCCATCAATGGTATTCTTCACCTCATCAGAGTGGGCTGATAAGCAACAGCAAACTCTGCTACTGGATTTCAGTCTGTAATCAAAGTACAGAATGCATAGAAAGGTGGAGTGAAGTCATTCATGGCTTCAATGGTTTCTATCATACACTATTTTAAAAGGATTCTTCTTATAGTAAACTAGTCAGTGAAATCATACCTGTTAGTTTGATCTCATGAGTCTAATAATGCTGAACCAATGCTGCTCCTGCCTTCCTTAGGCAAAATCCTAGTGTTAATGCCTGGACAAAGAGTCTCCAACCTTCACTATCCCTGCCTTAGCTCTCTCGCTCTCTCTTTCTCTCCCTCCCTATCAATGCTCGTAAATGCCCTTTTCTACACTGTCTGTTTTACATAATTAACCAGAAGGTGGCACCAGATCACTTCAGCAAAATGTTTCTGATGATCTAAAACTCCATTCCCAGCTGCCAGTGGTGCTAAGAGAGATATGGCCAGATATTCTTTCCTTTGATTTCCACTTGCCTGTATTATTGTATCACTCAGTAAGAGAACAGGTCAAATAGACACTTGTACATTGAGATGATTTTTATCCCTTTTTAACTCAACAGCAGATGCAGACTTTAAGCCTGACAGTCCAGTGGGCATCATTTGAAATCAAGAGGGCCTTATTCTTTTGAGAAGCGAAAGATTATTCCATGGAGATATTTTGCTCATCATTTTATCCAGTGATAATTCTTCTGTTACTTGAAAGAGTTTTGAAGATTCAGAAGGCTATTTTTCTACTGAAGGAAGAAGAACGGGAACAGTGCATTAGTCTTGAGCCTCATGACATCCTATCGACTTTCTCTATCAACATGGAGCATATCTCCATGTTTGACTGTTTTTACAGTTTCCACTTCCTTTTTAAGCTCATAGCAAATAAGACATACAGTTCAGTCCTTTTCACAGAAATCATTCTCCTGCCATTGCTTGTCACCAGAATCTCTCTCCTTATGGAATTTCCCAGATTTTACAATACCCACCAATCTTAATCTTGAGTGGGGAGACCATTGACTCAGACAATTGATTCAGGGAATGTGTTTCTTATGATGAGTTTCTGTAAATTAAATTAGATTAAATTAAATTAAATAAAGCTAAACGTTGCCCATCTAGCCCACAAACATTTATTTGAAATTATCAGGAGTAAACATGGTTGATTACATATAGACAACATTATAGTTTAGCTTTACCTTTTCATTGAGAAAGACAAAATCACAATCTTACCCAAAAGGCAGAGTTATTCCACCTGTGGTCAGAAAAGTTAATTTCATTCCTCTTAGTTTAATATATCAAGAAGACTTGGAATATAAATGCTATTTCTCTTAGCAGAACCACACTGAATTCAGTAGGAGCAGAGCCTGAATCTGTTCATATCCAGTTTCGTGGGAGAGCATTTTAATCTGAGGAAGTAAATCTATTTGCTGCCTCTTAAAAAATCTCTCAGGTTGCCTCGCTTCTTTTTCACTCACAATTTTAATAACAGAAAGCCTGGGTTACTACTGTGTCTTCTTGATCCAGGAATTCTTCCATGTTATTATTCTATTTATACCAATTGATAAGGTGATTTTGAAAATTTATGCTGATTGATATGATACTTCTGAAAATTGGGTCCAACCATGATCCAAGTAATTCTTTCCAGATTTTTCTATCTATTGTAGCAAGCTTCAGTTCTCTGTTTTTATTCTTAATTTGTTACTGAAAAGATCTTATATATATTCTTAGACTGTCCTAAATCAGAGTAGAGTTTAACCTCTTCTTAGATGCCTCTTTTGCATCAAAACAGGGGGAAAAACCTTTGCATAGTATCTGTTCTGTTTCTAGATTGTAGCTTAATTTTGATATGTGCATTAATGCAAAAGTAGAGGTTAAGGTCACATTGTTTGAGAATGTAATCTACAATATCTGTAGAGTGGTTAATATTTATACCTAAAAAACTTAAGCAAAGTAAAATACCCTATCATCACCAGAATTTTCTTTGAGTTAAGCATTACATTCTCCAGTATGGTGATCCTGCAAGTCTGATTGTGCCTAGCTGATTCTATATTCTACCATGCTTTGAGTACATTTTTTAAAATAAACTAATACTTTTTAGTATTAGAGAGTTAGTTTGGTGTAGTGGTTAAGGCATCAGGTTAGAAACTGGCAGTGTGTTTTTATCCTACTTCAGGCACAAAACCATCCGAGTGACTTTGAGCCAGTCACTCCCAACTATAGAAAGAAACCATGGGCAAACCATTTCCCAAAATCTTGCCAAGAAAACTGCACAGACTTGTCCAGGCAGTCATCAGGATTCAAGACTGATTCAAAGGCATATCTATTAACATTAACTATCTAGAACTTAGCTGAACTGCAGAATATTACCTATGAAATAAATTATAAGTGTTTGCAGAAGGGTGGAAAACTTCACCAATTCATTAAAGGTTTTTGTCACACAATCATGTAAAAAATCACAACAGCTAAGACATAATAAAATACTCAAATGTCTAAATGTTTTTCTCTAATAGATTCTAGTTGAGCATTTGAACCTTACCATATTCTTTTCAGTTCAGCTGTCTTCTATACTTGAATTATCCTTACAGAAAAAATCAAGAGGATATATGACATCAGCTACTAGGAATCTTGATGTTAGGGTCTTAACACAATTGGTAAGTAAACTTTTTGACAAAGGGGTTAAAAAGTAAGAAGATACATCCTCCATTCAGATCTCACTCACATATCAGTACATAGCCTTATGCAAATTGGTAATTAACAATCTTGGCTCTCCATCTCAGCAAACATAAGAGTGACAGAAGGTTTTTCTGAGTTTTCCTTTTTTTGCTCATACCGCTTTCACTTTCTATGAGCAGCTTGAAATTGTTTGTAACATGGTTGGTAAATGATGAAAGCTGGTTGAAATATCTGCTAATTTATTTAGGAGGCTGTAGGTAGTCTATTATCTTTCAGTATGAATGCAGATCATTTTAATAAATATTAATAAAGAATATGCATGAAGCATTTTCCAATGTAGAAAAATCCTGATGGTGTTCCTCATTGAAAGCACCCACTTTATGGAACAGCCTCTCTCTGGAAATGAGATTTCCCCCCTCTCAATTATCCTTCTGGAAGTTACTTAAAATGGAACTATTCCAAAGAACCCTTGAAGGTAATTGGGGTAATGCTACCTTGTTTATTTTTCTTTATTTTTTTAAAAAAATGTACTATTATGTTTATTTCTTTACCAAGGATATTTCAGTATTGTACATTTTGATGTCTGTTAATGTTGGTAATTAAGAGGATTGTTTGGAAATTACAATGATGTGGAACTCTAATAAGCAAAAATAAAACTTCACGTTTACAGTTATTAAAGATAGAGTGGAATTGGCTAACATATGTAATATTTGTCATTTCTGCCTATTCTCTGTTTCAGATGCAAAGTACAAACTCCAGATCAACAGCTACAGTCCAAATCTGCAGTGGCTCCATAAATCTTAAAGGAGCCTTAAAATGTAAAGCTTACATCCATAATAACAAGCCTAAAGTTAAAGATGCTGTTCAGGTATTTTTACTATCCCTCATCTTTGAAAAAACTGGTTGTTTTCATGTTCCAGTCAAGATCTCTGATTTTGCTAGCAATTAATATAAATAAGGGATATAATTGCAATAGTTCAAATTTCTTGACCAGAGGTTCCATGCATGCTTTTCTTCAAAAACGACAAAACAGAATCTCAAATCTATATTAACCCTCCCTAGTTTTGTCATTTATAGTCCCAGTATATCTTCAAACATCTGATTGTGTAACAATCATTTTGGGGATACTATTGACAAGGTGAGCATAACTGGAGTGGGGTGACGGTCTTAAACATTGTTTTTTAATGGAAGTGTAGCTAATTTTAAAAGTTTTTTTCCCTTCAAGTTAAGATCTGGGAGGTATTGTTATATGGGGGGGGGGTTATGGTAGTCTATGTCTAGTCATGATTTCTTTATGCTATGTTTGTACAAATAAGTCCTGGATTTGTACAAATGACTTTTCTAGCACAGTGTGATATATGAACATAGCTGGTGTCTGAGGAAATGAAAGATGATGAGAATAAGGAGCATTTCCTGTCTTTAATGTCAAACTATCCATATAAGATCCCCATGGGGAGTACAATCCATTTTCAGAATCTGCCTGATTCCTATAAAGTGATAGGCGCAGTCTTCCTCTGCTGAGGGAATAATAATCAGACAGGATGCACATTAGCAGGGGGCACTCTTCAAATAGTTTAATCTTTTAAAAAATTACTGTGGCCAAAAGACTCTATGCCATTTCTGTGACAATCTCCCAAACTGGCCAGAAATCTCGCCTAGAAGGCAGGCTGAATTTTCACAGTGTGTCATGTAACCTGTTTTTTTTTTTTGGTTTTTTTTATCACACACTCTTTTCTCTGCAAAGATGGATGCATTTGGTTTTCTTCAGAGTCAGCATCCCTGGCAATGACTTCAACTCTTTTATAGCAGTCATTAAGTTTATATTATAAGTTTTAAAAGGAGTGCGTATTAGGAATATATCAAAGTGGGAACAAAATGTTGCAGAGGAGTCCAGAGCACTTCATTTCTTTCCCTGAGCCCATGGATCTTTCCAAGGATTGGCTCAGAATGGTGGATTTTGCACATGCATAGCTTTCATACGTGTTGTTCTGTGCTTCTTTTGTAGGCCTTGAAGAGAGACATAATAAACACTCTCTCTGATCGTTGTGAAATATTGTTTGAAGATCTGCTTGTCAATGAAACCCCAGGAAAGAAAAGTAAGAGAAGTAAGGCGCCCAATAACCCAATCGTATGCTTTTAAAAATTTAATATCGTTTCCCCAGACTAATTTTATTTGAGCTTATTTCCACATAAGTGTGTGATTTTTTAGAAAGTGCATCAACAGTGCATGTGCATTATTCTATACATTTTCTCTAAAAATGCACTTTTTATAAGTATTTTAATTCTGGACTTCTCTGTCACAATATTTAGAAAATGGGTAAGGGATGTGTGAAGAAAACTAGAACCGACTTGGCATTTCTGACAAACTATGCTGCCCCATATCGAAGAAAATTATATTAAGCATCCCAAGCATTATACCGGGAATCCCCAACATGGTGAAAAGTGTGCCAACGTGTCTACAGGGAATTCCAGACACCTTATCAACTTAATTTACATTTATATTTTTCTCAGAAACTGAGGATCTCCTGTTGTCTTTGGAGAGCTGATCAAGCAGACATCTATGGCCTCTTATAATAGAAATTGAAACAGTTTCTCTTGCCTTTTTGTTTCCTTACATTCGTGTACTGAGTAGAAATAGACAAGTATTCACAATCCTAATTTACCTGTTTTTGGAAAGCGTTCATATTTAACTAATATGGCCAAATCACTTATAATTTTTAATTAACTCTTCAGGTAGCCTCTGTTGTGTATATATGCTAATGCTATTGCATGATATACGGTATATACTAACCACATTTACTGTTGAAACATAAATCTTTCAGAATTACTTTCCTTTTCTCAAGATATTCCACCTCCATCCATGTTTCCTTGTTCCTTAATGTCCTCTTTTGGTCTCACAGATTTCAATGGCAAATGTTGCCAATGACTTATATTCTTCTTTTGCAGCAAAAGTAACAAGCAGTCTTTTGATTCACTGTGTTCTAGCTTTTATGGAGAATATGCCTTTGATGACATGGATTAGAAAGATATTCTAACCTCAGTTATATGCTCTGCCCAGCAAGCAGTACTTGATTAGAAGTACCATTTTTTTTCTAGGAAATGGAAAAAACACTATGTTAGATAAAACTGTCTTTCTTCCCTCTTTCTATGATGAGGAGCATAGGGATGAGAATTATTGCCATTATAGTAAAATGGTGCAGACGCTCAAATTTGCTTTGTGACAAGAGAAGCCACACATTTTTAATAATATTGTAATAATATAATAACAAATCATATTTTATGGCCTCATCATAGGACATGCTTAGCAATCAGCTTCTAAGCACAATTAGTGTTTCACCGTCTCTTGGATCTGGATGCTGTTTTAGAGATTGGAGCCTTTAATCCAATCTTCCAATTTTTAGAAGGCTCGCAACAGACAATCCATGGAGTCATCAGAAGGAATGTAAATGTGTTTTCCCCATACACTCTTTGCCTTTTTGAGGGGCTTTTGAGGGGGGAGTAACTATCTTTACCATTCTTCCACTCTTAAAATTTCCTTATCTCCATGAAAAACACAATGAAACAAAAAGCCTGGACACAATTGTGCTGCTCAACTTCAAATTGAGTTTTGGCAGCATTGTCTCCCAAGTGCTACCTTTGCCTCAAGAGAAGAAAATATATGTAGCTCAGAGTTGAATTATGCTCTCTGGTGAATTTGGTTGTTTGCTTGTAGACATTTCATTACCCAACTAGGTAACATCATCAGTGCCTTTATCAATTAAAGATTCATGCAACACTCTTCAATGCACTCTAAAAATATAAGAAGTCAATTTAATGTAAATTGGATGCTGGGAGCTTGCTGGTGTATTATTATGCTTATTCAAAAGTAGTAGTGATGCTATATATGTGTTTCATTCATATATGAGATGTCTTACAATATTGAAAATTATATGTGTATTCATAATTTATGTGAGCGTGAACAGGATATAGCTCTTAATGCTTTTTATTAGTAATTAACAGGGATTCCCTTTATTTTTTTTTTAGATTCTGAAAGGGAATATCACATCTTACCTTGTAGAGTTTTCACTCCCATTATGGGATCCAATGTGTTGCTTTGTGATTATAAATTTGGTGATGAGACAATCAGGGAAATTCAGGAACGCTTTCTTGAAATGATGGATCAAGCTGTTCAATCAGATGATTTGCATATTGCTGAGGAAATGAATACAGGTAAATGTAGTTGCTAAGAATCAGATTGTTTTCTGTTGGGAATTACTCAGAAACAAAACTTGAAAGTGAAGCACATTTTAATTCCGAGTCCTATAAGTTCAGTACTTTAAATGGTTTCCAAAGGCACATGATGTATTTGTATGTCCAAAACATTTCCCTGTGATATTTGAAGGAAGTTTTTTTGGGATTCTTTCCCACTTTTGAAACTTGTAACCAGATAAGGGCATGGAATTATAGTTCATTGCAAAATAGCATTTTAAATGCATGCATTTTAATATGCAAATTATTTTAATTTTTTGAAAGGAATGTTTCTTAATCATTAGGGGGATTTTGCACTCTGTGATCAAAATATGTTTTATTAGTTTTCCTTGGAGCTAAGCACCAACTAAGACAATGTAGGAGATGTTCAACAAAATGGCCTAGGACAGGGCTTTTCAACCGGTGGTACACGTACCACTTGTGGTACATTAACAAGTGGCAGGTGGTACGCAGCCCTGCCTAGCCAAGTTTAGTGGGGGAGGGAATGAGCCAGCACAGGCAAGGACTTACAGTGAGAGAGTCCTCTGGAGCTGCAGTGGCTGGGGAGAGACAAAGGGCCCAGGCTCAGTTCTGGCTCACGCTCCCCCATGAGAAAGGAGGAGGAGGGGGCAGAGATAGGAGAGGCTATAAAAGGAAGCAGTTCGGCTGCACCGAAGGGAAAGAATTTGAAGGAGGAGGGTGGGGGAGGGGTTGCCCTCCAAGAGGAATGAAAAAGGCAGCAATGGCTGGAGGTGAGGAGGGAGGGAGGGAGATGGAGAGTGGAAGGATTCTTATGTGCTTTTGTGACTTTGAAGTTCTGGGATTTGTGCAATGTGGGCTTTGTGTTCTTAAGGAGTGTTTGGCAATTTCTATTTGGCTGATGGCTGATGTCTCGTGTTAGCTTCTATTGCTCTGCTATTGTTAGCTGTAAGTTTTGCTGCAAGGGATTTTGAAGTATTTTTTCTCCTGAATGGATTTGGCCTGTAGATTCCTTTACTTATGAATGGAGCCATTTGGGGAGGCTGCCTTAGCTGGCAGCCAATACTTACTACATTTTTTTTTTCTTCCTTAAGTGCCGGCTGCCGCTCCTTACTTTCCTTTCTAGCCAGTAGCTAATTCTTAAAGGGGAATGTGCCTTTTTAAGCTAGTTCACTCAGCAGTTTGTCTTTTCTGTCTCTGGAGGCTTTTCCTTCTTTGATGAATATATGGAAGAGAGAAAATATGGGGGGGTTTTTCAAATTCTTCCTTCAGAAGGAGGTGGGCATGAGAAAGAGGGAAGGAGGGAAGTCCTGCCTTAGCACTTGGCCACCAGCAGCCCTGCCATTGACTTTACTTGTCAAAAGGTTGCAAAAGGAGATCACATGACCCTGGGACACTGTGACCATCATAAATATGAATCAGTTGCCAAGCATCCAAATATAAATCACATGACCCTGGGCATGCTGCAATGGTCATAAGTCATTTCAGTGCAATTGCAACTTTGAACAGAGTTGTTTTTTTTTGGTCATCAAGTTTTTGACACCTTGCTAGGTGGTACTCGAATACTGCCATATCCTAAAAGTGGTACAATCGGTGAAAAGGTTGAAAAGCCCTGGCCTAGGATCTATCTTTTGCTTAAAATAACTTGGGAGACTCCTGTTTACCATAGCCCAGGGAAAAAGAAAGTTGGAATAATAGTGGTATTCAGTTTTTTCCATCTGGTGTCAGAAGCTCATTCAAGCACACTTATATCTGCCCTTTCATGAATGCTAAGCATGGGATGAGCTGTAGAACAATCTTTAGCTGAAGCATAGAAAAATATTTAAGATTTTTTTCCAACTAAAAACTGCATCTTTTATATCTTGTGTACCTTAGCCCTAAATGAAAACACTACAAATTCACTTTCTTGGCTAACATGAAACCAAAAAATTCAGAAAATGAGTTTACAATTCTCCATTCTCCCAAAATCCTTCATACAAGGATGGTGGCTTCTTAAGAGAATAAACATTTCAAAGGAAACAAATGCTAGGATGATTTTCTGGAAATTATCTCAATATCCCAATAAGTGTTATCTGCAGTTGTATAATCTTTGCAACTGCATAATAGTGCATGAGAGCAACTGATGACTAATAGAGACCTGCTTTTTCAGTGGATTGTTTCTAAGTTGAGCTCAGTGACCTCTGCTAGATGTAATTTATTGCATTGAATAAGACCTGCTAGTTTTAATATTTATTTAAAACATTTTAATTATGTTTGAACTATAGTTTTGTCAAACATGATCCTCTGAACAACTGATAATTTAATAGGTACTTCACAGATCTGTATTTTAGGAACTTCTGTTTCTTATCATGAACAAGTAAGATATACTGTACATTAAGTGATTTGACTTAGTCTTAGCCTCTATTTACCAAAGGCTTTGAACAGAGAAACACAAATCAGATTGTGGGTACCTCACTGAGGGCAATCTCTTCCCTTTAATTTATTCTTAATCTAGTTGAAGATTTAATGAATCCAAGAATGGGCATTCTGGTCCTACAGGACAGAGTAGCCATGACTTGCATTAGAATAGTTGTGATTAAGATGACTTCCATGGCAAGGCAAGCAGGATTGTTCCATTGAGTCTTGTTATGGACAAAAGTTGGATTTTAAAAAACTGAAATACATTTGGGCGATGCAGTGGCGATGTTTCTTAAATTTTGTTTGCCAGTTTCATATTTCATTTCTATTTCTTTGTTCCCCATTCTGGATATTAAACAAGTGTACAAAAGAAAAAAAGTGTAAAACCATTTGGTCAGTTGCTGAGTTTCCTTCATTTTATACTGATATTAATAGTTTACAGCATATTAAGTAAGACTATAATACTGCCAATATTAATAACACTTCCAAGTGTACCTGCTGTGACATCTGATAGCCACTGGGATATTCAGATTTGCAAAGGAACATTCTACAAAGTTTATTTCTAAGGGACATGTTACTCTAGGACACCATCCTAACATTTACATTCAACATTGTCTACTAGAAATTATCTGGGTAGAATTTCCAGTAGGAACACAATACTATGATTATGCCTCTTAACTGCTCTCCTATAAGTAAGCAATTTTTTAATATATTTTTGACTGGTTACAGTGACAAATACTCCATTGTGTCAAGTAAACTAACTTGTGAATTTTGTTGATTCTTATATTTTTGCAACTATAGAAACGTTGACTATTTACGTACAGAATAATTACTCCATGATTTTAGTAATCATTGTACTTGTTGGCAAGTCATAACATGGAGTTCATAGTTCTCTCTTCTTAAAAATGCTGTTAAATATCCTAAAATTCAAATCTGACTTGACTCCATAGTTGCCTGCACCTGCAGGTTGCTAAACAGTGACAGGAGGAGGAGTGGTGAATTCCTTGGGGGGGGGGGAGACTGTGGAATGCACGAGAGCCTTCTGTTGCCCGGCGAGATATTATCCACCAAGGTCAAGTTATGAAAAATGTTTGAGTGGCACAGACAGTCTTTCCCCAAACAAAAGGAATGAACTCAGTTGGTGAACTGTGAACTGTGGGTAGCCCGGAATGGGAAAAGGGGTTTTACCTATGGGGGTTTTCGCAGGAAAATCCCAGAACTGACTTTGCTTCTGCTGTGCCTAGATGGATCTTTCAATAAAGCTATACTCTTGGTCATCCTAAAGAGCCGGGAGTTTCTTTTATTGAATGTGCCAAATGGGACGGTTGGCAGAACAGTTCAGAAAATATAGCTTACATGAATTAATATAAAAATAGATTAATACTATCTCTATTTATTTGCTATAACTATGACTGTTAAGTTTAAATGCTCATTGCTTTTATGTTGTATTTATTTACTGTGAGCATTCAGAAAAATGGCCATAGATGGAAATATTGAAAAAAAAAATGACTTGCTTTGAGTGGGTTCTTTATTTGGAGAAATAATTGTTGCACATGTTGCCTCCATAGTTGGGTTAGATCTATGTAAAAGCTATTTACATAGTTTATACATCATCCTTTCAAATAATAATAATAAGTATAGCACAGAAAAGTTGCTGATGCTGAGTATTATGCAAGAAATCTTTGGGAGAATTTTGTGTGAAAGAAATCATGTATATTTGGCTATATATAAATGGGAAGGAAAATTAATAATACAAGACTGTTTTCATCTTCTAAATTTTTTCAAAAGATAGTGGAATTTTCAAAAGATAGTGGAAGTTCTTTAGTGTCCTGGGTATTTAATGATTACTAATACGTGTCTTAAAAAATTATTCTATATATTTTATTTGTATATTCTGCCTTGGAATGTGAGTTTAAAGGCAGTGGTGTCTAAGTAAGACCCAGGGCTGTTTATAACTTGTATGCAAAATTAAATTATGCAACAAGAGTTTGCATTCATAGACTTGGTGTTTCCATCCTGGGCTCTGAAAAAAACATTTTTTTTAAAGAGTTTTGATGAAGAAAAGAAATATTAGGTTAGAGATGAAGTTCAGGCAAGATACAAACACATGCTTTTGCCTCTTTTCTTTTAATTATAGTTGAAGTAAGCCTGCCAAAGGAATTCCAAGATAATGCACAACCAAAGCAAGTAACAAAAGAAATGCTACTGTTGAAACTACATCAAAATATGGGTATGCGTATTTTAGCTTTTGCTCCTGAACTACTTAAAATAGTCATTTTTAATATGATTTATCACTTTCCTTTAAGCATTCTCATGCAGTCTTCTTTACATTTATGTCTAATTGTTTTAGTGGTTATTTAAAATTGTTTTAATTATTGGTTTTATTGTACACTGCCCAGAGTCACATTTGTGAGGTGGATGTCTATATACTTAGGTAGATGGATGGACGGATGGATAGAAGGATGGATATATGAGAGAGAGAGAGGGAGGGAGGGAGGGAGGGAATCCATCCTCATTTAACAACCAATTGCAGTTACAACAATGATGAAAAAATGACTTTGCAATCAATCCTCATATTTATGACCGTCTCAAGCAAAGGAAAGTTGAAGTAAAACCCTTAAGTGCAATTGCAGTTTTATTTAGCAATCGCTTTGCTAAGCAACCAAGTCCTAAAGATTGTTATACGAGGACTACCTGTGGAAGATAGATAGATAGATAGATAGATAGATAGATAGATAGATAGATAGATAGATAGATAGATAGATAGATAGATAGATAGATAGATAGATAGACAGATAGACAGACAGACAGACAGACAGACAGACAGACAGACAGACAGACAGACAGACAGACAATGAATGAATGAATGAATGAATGAATGAATGAATGAATGAATGAATGAATATAAAGAACACACATTGTCTATTGACTCAGTTGCTTTGGTTCCTGATTTTCTAGCATTCTTTTGCTGGTGCAGTTACTCCTTATTTTATTAATATACTTTTCTCCTGCCTGAGGAAGCCCAGAATAGATCCACAGGAGAAAGTCTATAAATAATGTACTACCAAATTAAACTAGTAAAAATGCAGTAAAATCTAATTTGCATTATCTTTCAATTTTTTTTATTTCTTTTCAGGAGTGGTGATAGCAGTGGCAGTTGCCATATCTGCAATAGCTTTCTCCTTTAGCTACTTCAGCGATTAAGCTTCAGAAAACCAGAACAACTTCAGAACTCATGTCATTACAGATATACTGTAAGGATGCAAGCTTCTTGAACTGAATACGTTAAGATATCTTGTCATCTAACAAAGCAATACATGGCTCTAAAAAGCAATGATCTATTCTCTTTCTGCATGAAAGTAATGTAGGTGGTATACATTGCTTTTTGGGGAAAAGTCAGAGAACTCACACTGACAACTGGCACAAAAAAGGGATTAATTTTTCAGGGGACATCTGAAAGATAAGACACCGATTTGAACTTTCTCCTTACTTAATAAAGTGTATAAAAACCCTGCTGACATGATTACTTGTGCTTTTTTAGGAAATGCTGGAACTGTATGATAGATAATACAAGTTCCGTTTTTTTTAATGAACCCATAAGTGTTTTTATTTCAATTACACACTGTGATTATTTATCATCCTTGATTCATCTACACCTGTCCTAGAGTATATTTGAGTATACAGTATGTATACATATGTATTTATTTCACAGTGCAGATAGCCTGTGCCAACCATGATGGATACTGGTGACTCTGTTCTATAATAATATAACATGGAATAAAACACCTAGTTGCTGTGATGGAAACCCCAGCCAATGGCTCATTGGAATATGATATATTTTAATTGCCTGTGAAATGCAAAAAGAATAACTTTATACCTCTCAGAGAGATTCCGGAGATTGGGGTCTATTACAGAGAAGGTGTGTCATTATGCCCATGTTCTCTTCATGATGCTTTCAGAAGGAGGAATGTTTCATACACCTTTCCCTCCCTCCCTCTCCCCACTTTTTTTTTTTTTAAAACTGATTTATTTCTCTTTTCTATGGGAAAAACTCATATGTAAGTGATAGAGATTGTTCCTCTCCTGAAAATAAACTCAAATGTCATCCTTTATTGGCATATAAGCATGTTACAGGTTTGGATCATGTCTAACCTGCTGTGGTTAACTTGAAATATACAAACTTTATTTGCTTCCTGTTTTATGTCCCTTTCACATTGATCACAAGCCATAGCCTCAGGGGATTGAATAGTTTACAATATTGCAAAAATAAATGAGTTAAAAGAAGTAATCCGCTCTTTTATCTGAGTTGCTTTCAATGTATTGGATCAGATATTAACTTGGTTATGTTGGTCACCTGATTTGTAGGAACTTTATTACTAAAGTTTGTATGCTGCTCCATTTCAGACTCTCTCTTACACATTAATGTCTCTTCGACTTACAACAGAAAAAGTCAACAAGTAAAGGAACATCTTTAAGAGATTCTGGATGTATACAAAGATGCCCGTTACCAGGATTATGACTATGTGTAGTAAGAAGTCTCAAAACAAAATACTTTACAATGCTATTTTTGGAAGAAAGCAGTAAATAATGATGGAGAACACTCAGGAATGTCGTGGGTGTTCAAAAGCTTATTCACTCTGGGAGTGTCCTCTTGAGGAAGTGTTCCGTTTAGAATTCTTTCCCCATTCTCAGTGCATTATGTCTGCCAGCTTTCACTGGTAGTCATTGTTAAAACTTGATCTGAATTTTATATTCACCTGTTCTCAGATTATTATCTTTCTATTCTTGACTTGTCCTTCTTTGGAAATGGACACGGAGAAGTTAAGATAGCCTAGAGTAAAACATCTGATAGGGATTAGGTACCAGTTCTGCCACCCCTCCAAATTAAGGGCAGGAAAACGTAGCTCTTTTCTTCCAACCCCCTCATTTTTCTGCAGAAAGTGAATAAGACACCTGTCAGAATGCCTTGAGAGAACCCAGTTTAGAGCCATCCTACTCTGTTGAAGTAATGGCTTAAAACAAGTAAAGAGCAGGATCATGCTTGCCCCATCTTGGGCTTGCTTCAAGTTTCAATAGCTAAGAGGAAAATAACGAAGTGTTGCTTCATAAAATGACAGATTTTCCCATCTTCTCTGCCAATACAACTGCTGGTTTTCAGACTACAGGCTTAATAAATTAATTCATTCGAGATTCTTAATAGCATTAGAAATTCTTACAAACAAGATCTTTCTGATGCAATTGCCCTTCCATTCTCCAGGTCTTCTATGATGGTTCTGGTTAATACCACCTCTTGTTTCTTAATCCTGCATTTTCCACTGCTTCACAGTTTCCACAGTAGCCAAATGTAGGCTGCAAGTTTTGTTTTCCTGTGAGTTCTATTATAAGGCTACTTTAGATCACTGTTACATTGTAAGTTACTTATTTACAATAACAATAACAATCTTTATTGATTAGCCCATGAGCCATGTCAAGGTACTTATTTTCAAGTTTTAAAAATATGATTCCCTTTCTGGTAGTATGGTTAACTCATTTTTTGACGAAGTGGAATATCACACGTTGGGAGTAATGCTGATTGTTGATGGTGGAACCCAGGCTAAACATGGTAACTCAGACAAATTCTGTGTAGCCAGGATAAAACTGATCAATGATTACCTCTGATGGAGCCAGAATGAAGGTGATGTTTCTTGCTCTCTTAGCAGGTTGTGATATAATAATTCAGAGGAAATTGGATAAATCAGATAATTTAAATATTGTTCCATTGCTGCATATTTCACATTTGTTTGTGTGTTTGGGGTTCTTGTTCCAGGTACATTCACCTAAATAATGCATTAAACATGATACATTTATCCTTTGAGAATTTAGAAATTGCTGTACTTTATACTTCTAAATAGTGAAGTAGTGATGCCTCCTTTCTTTAAGATGGCAACCAATGCGGGCAGTACTTTGTTAGCTGAGTGACTTCATGATGGATTTAGGATATGGTGGAAGTTAGTGTTCAGTTTTGAGCTTTGAGTGTTGTAGTTGGGATTGTTTGTTTTGTTTTTGTTTTTTTGCAATGGAGGATGACTCCTAATCATCTTGCCTAGTTGCAGATGGCTTTGGACTCCTGATGGAAAGAGACTGCTGGGAATGAGCTGGCTTCCCAGCTGCCTCAGACAGTCAGAACTGCCTTTGGGGTATTTGCTGATTACTGGGCATCCAAGGAGAGGAAGTTGTGGTGAAGCCAGGGTGGACAGCATTGATGGTGTTGCAGTACTGCGGTTGGAACTGCTATTCAGCTGAGAACTCATGAAGCTACTGAGCAACACTTCAGCAGAAAATTAACTGGCAGTGCTGACACAGCACCTTTCATTCAACAGTAATTTGGGCCAAACATGTGTTAGTGTTTACCCTTGCTCCTGATAGAATTCTGGGTTCAATTCAAGATGCTGGCGATTCCCTTTAAAGCCTTACATGGCATAGAACTGGGTTACTTTTCCCAATAACTTCCACAGGAAAAGCATGTTCCAGGTTCCTTCTTTTAAATCTTGCCATCTTATGTAACCTAGGCAGTGTGGCTTTCCTGTGGACACTTTCCAGTGTGTGCCCCTGTTTTCTGGAACAATCCCCCCTCCCAATTACAATAGGCCCAATTCTTTTCACCTTTAGAAAAGCCATTAAGACCTGGGTCTTCCCTCAGGCATTAGGAGCCAGCTGAGTGGGAGTCCCCCTGTAGTTGTTTTGTTGTGCAGTTGATTGCCATTTTATGTTTTGTATTTTTATATTGTCTGTTTATTATTATATGGGAGGAGGTTTGCTTCTCTTTATGATCTATTGTGTGGTTATTAGCCAGCACTGTTTGAATTGGGCAGTGTAATAAATCTGAAAATAAGTAAATAAATGACTGATCTTATCATAGCTTCCTTACTTTTCCCCCCTCCTATAAATCCTTCAAATGCAGTATATTTCTCAATTTTAAAATGAATCATTGTGATTGGAGACCATTCTTACAAGATTCCTCTGAATCCAAATATGTATGTCTATGGAGATTCTAAGT
Organism: Azemiops feae; assembly: GCA_023970755.1. Taxonomy (NCBI): domain Eukaryota; kingdom Metazoa; phylum Chordata; class Lepidosauria; order Squamata; family Viperidae; genus Azemiops; species Azemiops feae. Next base: position 696,508 of record JALGBA010000434.1, on the reverse strand, counting down.
CATCCAGGTCTTGGTTGTTCCAAAGGTACTTTTTCAAGAATTAACTGGACTTTCTTGTTTTTCTTTGAAGACATTTTGCTTCTCATTCAAGAAGCTTCTTCAGCTCTGACTGAATGGTGGAGAATGGAAGGATTTATATTCCTTGCAGACACCTGGTCATTTGCATTCTTTTAGAGTCATCGAGGCCACTTTATCTGTGTCCTCAAAAACTTCAGTGTTAAGGCTTCTGTCTGCCTTAATGTGTACTGCACAGTCCAGGAAGGCTAGACTATTTTCCTTAACATCTTCCCGTGTGAATTTGAAGTATCTGTCCACAGAGTTGATATGTTTGGTGAATGTTTCCAAATCCTGTGTTTTGATCTTGACCCAAGTATCATCCACATACCTATACCGGTGAGTGGGTGGAATTCCTGGGAAGGAGTTTAGGGCTTTGATTTCCCTTCACTCCCTCACAGGAATTCCACCCACTCACCGGTATAGGTATGTGGACGATACTTAGGTCAAGACAACATATGTGCACACTTTAAACCCAAGAATACACTAAGGCAGAAACTTGCCCACTCCAAGAATAAAGCACCCAGACACAAACTGAGCAATGTGGTATATGCAGTATAATGCAGTGAAACGTGCAGATTTGTACATTGGGGAAACAAAACAACCACTTCATAAACGCATGGCACAACATAGGAGAATAAACCCATCAGGACAAGATTCAGCAGTCCATCTGCGTTTAAAATACAAAGTCCACATTTTGGACAGAGAGGACCGCTGGTTTGAAAGAGAGGCCAAAGAGGGCATCTATGTAAAAATTGAACAGCCCTCTCTCAACAGAGGGGGAGTGGTATGACATCATCTATTTACAGTCTACAACAGGGCTTTTCAACCTGTGGTACGTGTATCACTTGTAGTACATTAATGAGTGGCAGGTGGTACACAGCCCTGCCTAGCCAAGTGTAGTGGGGAAGGGAAAGAGCCAGCACAGGCAAAGACTTACAGTGAGAGAGTCCTCTGGAGCTGCAGATTTTACTTATGAATGGAGCCATTTGGGGAGGCTGCCTTAGCCAGCAGCCAATACTTACTACATTTTTTTTTCTTCCTTAAGTGCCAGCTGGGCTCCTTACTTTTCTTTCTAGACAGTAGCTAATTCTTAAAGGGGAAGTGCCTTTTTAAGCTAGTTCACTCAGCAGCTTGTCTTTTCTGTCTCTGGAGGCCTTTCCTTGTTTGATCAATATATGGAAGAGGGAAAGGGGGGGGGTTCAAATTCTTCCTTCAGAAGGAGATGGGAATGAGAAAAAGGGAGGCAGGGAAGGGAGGGAGGGAAGGAAGTCCTGCCTTAGCAGTTGGCCACCAGCAGGTCTGCTATTGACTTTGCTTGTCAAAAGGTTGCAGAAGGGGATCACATGACCCTGGGACACTGTGACCATCATAAATATGAATCAGTTGCCAAGCATCCAAATATAAATCACATGACCCTGTTGCTGCAATGGTCATAAGTGTGAAAAATGGTCATAAGTCATTTCAGTGCAATTGCAACTTTGAACAGGTTTTTTTTTGTCACCAAGTTTTTGACACCTTGCTAGGTGGTACTCGAATATTGCCATATCCTAAAAGTGGTACAATAAGTAAAAAGGTTGAAAAGCCCTGGTCTACAACACAGTCCTTTCAGCAGTTCCAAGAAGGCTCCACACCCATTTGCACTACTCAGGTGACTGAAGACACAGATAAATCTCCAAGTGGCCTCAATGACTCTGTAAAAGAATGCAAATGACCAGCTCTCTGCAAGGAATATAATCCTTCTATTCCCCACCATACAGTGAGAGCTGAACAAGCTTCTTGGATGAGAAGCGAAACGTCTTCAAAGAAAAATAAGAAAGCGCAGTTGCCTCTTGCAAAAGTATCTTTGGGACAAATGTGTAGGTGCTGTGTAACTCAGTGTGGAAATTGCAATTCTCAAGGGTATATAACTACTTTTTTCCTCACAATCAGCAAGCAAATCTAATTCAGATGATTTACTCAAGGTTAGTGATGCAGATTTTCTTTGGGTGGTTGATATGTGTATTGTAATCTAAGGACATTCAAATAGCTGTACATTTAGTTTGTTTTCCACTTTGCTTGCTAGATTTTCATTCCATTCTGTCAAAGGTAGGTCTGCATTCTTAAATATTGGGCATAAATTAAACAGTTCAATGTATTAAACGGGGTAATTTCCTTTGCAAATATATAAGATGATTAGTTTTTTCACTTTAACACATCTCAATGCCCCTACAAGTGTGGTGTTTCTCATAAACTACTATTTCTGTGTTCACTTGTATTGCATAGTCACAACATAATTCCAGGAAGTGCTGTAAAAGTAAATCAGTTTCTGGGCAGGCCCTCAGCTTTTTTGAGCAAACAAGGCATTTTTCCAGAAAAATAAAAGGCCGTGAGCTTTTTACACCTTGCACACTTTCTAAAATGACTCAACTTTGAGGGGAAAAGGATGAATCCTAGCCAGATTTCATTTTATGTTATCATCCTACTATGATAACATTAGGATCGGTTCCTGCCAAATCAATTTCTTCCAAGAAGATTAAGGGCAAAATTATTTTATATTCCTAGTCTAGACTTATTGCAATTTCCTCTTGGTCAAAAGTATATAATGATGTATCTGATGAATCAGAGCAAAGGTTCAAGATCTGTTCTGTGTCAGCGTACCATGGGTAACATGTCAGAAGGCTATAACTCACTCATAATACACATGGTTTGCATTTGGGAAACCCCAGATTAAGGCTCAGATAATTAGAAATGGGAAAGAATCCTGGAGAACTACCACTGATTAACAATAATCTGTTTGGAACTGTATGGCAGGCTGAGCAGATAATAGGTAGTACCAGAGCCAAAGCTGATGGGGGCACCATCTTTTTTTCTTCTTATATCTTCTTTGTTCCCCAAGTTGCTGAAAGAAATAGATAGCTCTTACTATAGGTGTTTTGTAACAGGCCCTAGAGCCCTTAGAAATTCAACTAAATGACTTAAATGCTGAGCTAATTGGCCTCATTGTGTAGAAAACATACATACTTCTATATACTGATTAACCAAATACATAGCTCTTTCAATGAGTTCTGCATGCAGAACGTTGCTGTCATGAGAAGATATGTTTCCATCAGGTTCTGTGACAAAGTGGAAAAGAAATTGGATATGTTTTCAAAGTTTAGTGTGTGAAGGTTCAGTGTTAAACAACAGCTCATGGCTAATGAATGCAAGAGAAATTAAGGGGAGAATATTAGCAAATATATTTTCTTTTGGCTTACTCTGCAGGGTTTCTTTAAAAAAAACCCAAAGAAATTAAAAATATATCCTTGAGATGTTATTTGGCCACAACTCCTGATTTTTCTTATCTTTGCTGAAAATGATAACACAGGAACTTTTTGAAGGCCATAAATCCACACTTGACTCAGTTTTGTTACCTGTCCTTGGTTGAAAGGAAGGAGAAAAAGGATTCTTGAATGCCACCTTTGTGATCTTCTCATTTTCCTGCAGAAATCCTGATGGAGCCACCAAGGCCTTAATTTAAGTTTGATTAATCCTATATTGTTACCTTGGAGAATCGTAATATGCAGAAGCTTGGTTAGCTCCATCTGGGTGAGTGCTGACAATTTCAGTTCATAGACTTCCCCAAGAACACAAGTTGCTGCATGCTTGGTTAGTTAATATGTTATTTTTATACACATTTATAATTAGATCTATTAAAATTATGTTATGGATACAATGTGATATAGTTAATGTTCTACATATTTTATATACTTTTTAATCTTCAGAGTCTGATATATGAAGCCTAGACGGAAGCCATTCAGTTTTAAATGAATAGCACTAAATCTTGTATAATAGACAACATTTTGTCTAAAAATAGTGTACCCAGTTCATTTCTACAAACACATATATGCAGAATAGTAAACTTTCTATATTTTTGATACTTTATGATTATTTCCAGTTTACAGCTAAAGAACGTAAGCCAGAAGATGATCAATCTAGAAATCCTATATTTGATTTAAGAAATCAAAAATATCATACATAGAACACTGTTTCAAACTGAGGTACTACCTATTCATCCATGAAATAGATAAATTGTCTAAAATATATATATAACAGGAAGCACGGCCACCAACATTTTGCCAGGAACCCAACTTGTCCCATCTATCAAATACTATTTGGAAATAGCCATTACATTAACTCCATTAAGGAAAAAACAAGAAGGAAAGTGAACAAATACCATTTGAGAGAAGAATACCTTTCTACTATAACTTTATTCCTCTTCCAGCTGTTTTTTTTCATCTTCCATTGCTTCTATGGGTCTGCTTGAATGGTTCACCACTTGCCATGAAAAGGTCTTGAGTTCAATTTTATATGTTAAATGCTTTTCTAAAATCTTGCCTTACGATGTTGACCTTTTTTATATTTTCAGGGATGGGTGAAGGTATTTTATTTCTTAGGACCAACCCCATTTTTTTCTAAGATTTGTCCAGGATTATCTACTTTTCCACCTTGTCCTCAAGATATATGATCACTGCATATTAATACTTTTAGAACATGTCTACATTTCAGTTTTTTCAAGTTGGCCAGTGTTTTTTTTAATATACATCTAAAAATGTTTTGAACTTGCAAGATAAATAATCCCAGGGGACCTGCCATTTTTTGCTCCCAAATCATTTATCTTTCTCTGCATTTCAACATTTCTAAGCATTAAGGCTTACTAAGTTTTGGGGGCATCTACTTCCTGCATACTTATGAATTATTTCTTTCTCTAACTTTTACTGATCTTTGAGGAAAGGAGAGGTTTCCTTGTCTGATACCACTTGGCAGGGTGAAAGTCACTGTTATCCTCATGTCTGTTATACATTAATTTGAAGGTAGAGTAAGTTGGAACAGAAACAAGGTGACAGTGGTTTTGTCTTTTGTGGTTTCACTTCTGTGAAATTGATTCAGTCTGGCAAATTCCAGAGAGATCCACAGCCTGCAAGGAATCCGAGAGCAACCCACCCATTGAGCCAGAATATTTTTCATTCAACTTTTTGCCTCTCGGATGTGTTAGACCACTGCTCAATTATTGCCAACCAGTTGAACTGGAGATTGTGGGGCTTTACTTCCAATATTTCTCAAAAGGAAGAGGGCAGCCTCAATAGAAGTGTATGTCAACCTGATATAGGGGTTGTTGTAACTGTCTTAACTATCTGCCTGGCTGTCTAACCCTCCTGGAACATCACTTAGAGAATAAATGTAACTTAAGTTCTCTGTCACAGGTACAGATATGCAATAAGAGTACAAAGAGTTCTGAAATAGATTTGTTGTAGTTAAAATCTGATTTAATATGAATTTAGTTTTCTCCCATTTCTCTTTAATAATTGCATACCTCTTGTCCTTTGTTTACTGTGAAATTAGTCACTCTGTTTAAGGCTGTTATTTAATATACATTGCACAACTGTTCCTGTTTACTTCACTTTTAGTAAATGAAATCTTCTGGGGAGTCACGCTAGATGAGAGTGTACTCTAATGGTTGTGAAGACAAAACCAGAAGAAGTCATTAACTCTTCCCTTCCTGTCCCTTCCCTTCCTCTTCCCCTTCCGTCTCCCACTTCCCATCCCCCTCCCCTCTTAGAACAGTTGTCTAGAAATAGCTCTCCTCCCAAAGAAAAGCAGAAACCAAGATTTTTTTTCTGAGTCTTTCTCACAACTATATACTGATCGTGCCTGGGGGAGAAGCATTAGCCCCAACTCCATTATCTCATCTCCCTCTGTCTACAAATAGGGAGGTTGCAGTGATGGTTTGTCCCATTACAGCTGCTTAAATACATGGAAAAATCAGTGTTTGCTTGTTCTTAATTGTTTTTTATATTGTCTGTGTGCACATATTAAAAAATAGAATGGGCCCATTTAAAAGGTATGTTTTAACTAGTCTTTAATTACATCAGCTCCAAATAGAAAGGATTAGTCATTGATAATTGTTTTATGAACACATTGTTTTAATTTACCAAGTGACATCATACAGTATTTAATAAAGAAGTATTTTAATGCATGCTTACATTTTATTTATACATTTTCCAACACTAACCTAAGTTACTAATTGCACACAATTAAAAGTGAGTTAAAATATGCTCTTTAATTTCTATACAGATTTGGAGAGATAATGTATTTGATTAGCAGTTAATGCCATATGATGCCTTCCAATCAGCACAAGCCAAATATAGTATTTTTCAAGTCTCTTTTTTTGGCTAGCATTGTCAAATTATAATCTTTAGTTAAGTTTCTGTAATGAAATATTGGAAAAGCACACTTCATATTGTGCCTGTTTTTCAGACAAGCATCAGGTGTTGCTACTAAAGTGACTTACTTTACTGCCCATAAGAAATGGGCAGACATCATAGAAATAGATAGCTCTTCAAATAACCAGACCCTGTGCTTTAAAGGGCTTTATAGGTGATCACTAGTCCCTTGGATTATACCCCCAATGCTTACATGCAATCATTACAGCTCACCAAGCAGCAGAATTATATAGATGTAATCTGGCATGCTCATAATCATTCCTGCTGTTGCAGTTTCTGGGTCTTCAATGAAAGTCCCATGAATAGCTCATGCAAGTTGGCCAAAGCATGAATGACTGTGAGGAGGGCTTCCTGGTCTAAGAATGGGTGCAATTGGTATATAAGATGAATCTGTGTAAAAGCCCTTTTGGCCATAGCTGCCACCTGTTTCTTGAGCAGGAGCTGTTAATCCAGGAGTCCTTACCCTTAATGTGGCAAATGCTTTGCATCTCTAATGAAATCAAACTTTCCTTTTGAGTATTTGCTGAAAGTTTTATGTTACTAGCTCCATCCAAATATATTTTAGGGCCCTGTCAACTTCTATATGTGTTTTACCTTAGCCAAATTCCTTCCAAATGAGAATTAAAACAATCTCGCTTCCTACTCCTACTCTTCCAAAGTTAATGTCATAAGTATTAATCTATCTGCACTGGTCTCTGAAAATCATTCATACTGCAGAGGCTATAGTTACAATTGGGTGATTTACACCTAATAACATCACATCCCCTTGGAAGGAAGATTTCACTAATCCTAATTTGTTAGTTCTCTTATTTCTTGTAAAAATGAAAAGAATGGGGGAAAATTAAAATGGGTCATCAGGCTAAGTCCTGGACATCCCTTATTTCTTTTATATCTTTCTATACTTTCTTAATAAGTCTTTTCTACTGCATCTATATGCAGCATTTCCTAAGTAAATTTGGCCCCAAATGGGATCCAAACTAAAAATTCGCTGAGCATAGATGATGAAATACTAGATAACTTATCTACTGTTCAATTTCTTGTTCATCCATGTCACCATTGTCAGGTTCTGGAATTCCTTTCTGAGGGAGTAACCCATATTCATTTAAGAAAGTCTCCACATCTGTAGCAGAAAATTCTCCATTCAACTGGTCAGTTACACTAATGAAATTGCTTACAAGCTCCCCACCTTTGTAGACAAGTAGTGTTGGAAGAACATCACTGGAGAAACGGTCTCCTGCCCCTGTGTTAGCAGCTTTGATTTTGCAAAATTTCACAGTGGAGTACTCAAAAGCAAGACTAGTAAGGCTGCTGTTGAGTGCCTCACACTCCTTGATGTCATCTTCATAGATGTGGACAATTACGGTGGTGGCTTTGTGTTCCTTCTCCACAGCTTCCAGGAATTCCTTCCCATCCTGCAACTCAGAAAGGTAGCCATGCCTTGGCGCAAAGCTCAGTCGCTCGTGCATGTTCTTCATGCAGCGCTTCCGGTATTGCTGTAAACAACCCTCATCTTCTTTGACATTCAACAACTCATATTCCTGCACACTCATCTGCAAATAATTGTAGGAATACGCTGAACTACAAGTGCTGATTTAATTGCCAAGCACAAAATGAAAGATTACACACAATCTCATGGAACATAAATAGAACACGTTATACTCAAAGAACAGCACTGAAAGTTCAAAAGCTTCTATGTAAATACATTTATTCCAATGGGCATCTGTTAGTAGGGCATTGATCCTGATGCAAGCTATCCATCCAATGTTGGCAGCACCATCAGGAGGATTATTTCTACTAGTATATATTGTCACAAAATGAAAGTGAGTTAACTACAATATAGGCACCTCAACTAAGAAACTGAATCAGGCAAACAAACATGCCATTGTTTGGTACAGGATATTATAATAAGCCATATCTAGTTCTGGAACAATGAGGATTCTATTCTAGTTGTGCACTGTCAAGAAACATCAACCTAGTTTTTGCCAATAATTTGGAGCCGGGTGAGAAGTTCCCATTAAAATTTTCCACAAGTTGGCTAATGCAGGGCATGGTAAAATTATAAAATGGTCATATCTCAATATTCAGTCTGATCTTCGAGAATACATTTCCCTTGTTCTTTGCATCTTTAACACTGCAAAAGTAGTAAAATATTAGTATAATGTAAAAGTAGGGGAAACTATTTTCCAGGAAATCCTTCCTATTTGGTTCTATGGCAGGTAAAAAAAACACGTTGTCTTCCAGATTTTGCTGTGCTCCCAGCATCCCTCTTCTAGGCTACACCAAGGAGTTGATGGCAACATTTCAACCGCTAAAAGATCCTCAACACTATTCCAGGTGTTTAAATGATCCCACTTACATGTTCCAGGAATATGTGAAAGAGGGAAACTGTGGAGTCAACACAGATTTCTCCTCCATACTTTCTAAGAACGTGGAATGTGTGACATGGCTTTTATACACAAACCATTATTAAATGGGATCCATCTTCTCTTGCCTGGAACAGTTCTGATTTCAAATCATGTATGATGCTATATCCATCTGACATCTGACATACATGGTGAAAATGTAATTGTTATGTGCATTAGCATAACAAGCCTACCCCATATTCCTTGAATATATGGAAAAACTATCTAAGACCTTCCCCCACGCGTCTTTTCCATTACATTGTCTTCCTCCCCTCATTTACCTTACGACTGACTTTTTCTCTGATGTCTCTGTGATCTCTGCTTTGACAGTTGTAGGGTGAGGAGATTTGCCTGATAAGCAGCTCTTTCTTGCTTGGAGGAAGATGGTCTCGGTCTTGGCTCTCCAATTTAAATTTTCTCCAGTCATTGATCACCCCTTTAGGTCCTAGAAGAAGAAAAATTGTTCATTTCGTATTCTTTGGGTTTACTTTCTTTTACTTTCTTTTTCTTTTTTAGTTATCAATTCCTTTGATGCTTCAACAGAGGTTTAAAGAAAGAAGGTTAGTGAGGAAAATAGAAAAGCAGATGCATAGGCAGATATCTCCCAATAGAGGCTGAAAAATATTGCCTTATTGAAAAGAAATATGCACAAAAGCTTTTCCAAATTCAAGTGTATTGTCAACTTCAGAGTCGCTTTGGATAGTGAGATGGGTAGCATATAAATTAGATGACAGATGATAGATAGATAGATAGATAGATAGATAGATAGATAGATAGATAGATAGATAGATAGATAGATAGATAGATAGATAGATAGATAGATAGATAGATGGATGGATGGATGGATGGATGGATGGATGGATGGATGGATGGATGGATGGATGGATGGATGGATGGATGGATGGATGAGGAGGTATTTGGGTGCAATGTGTAAAATTCATAATTATGGACCTTATACAGACTACAGTTCTACTGGGGAGAGTTAGTTACTTGAAGTGATTGTAAAATATCTGGCTTAGATAATTATTTCTTTTAAGACAATATGGGGAGAGGAAATGTTGTACAAAACTTTCCAAATCCTATAAATTTCTCTTATTGTGGATCAACCATTAGTGGAGTTCTTTCCAGAGCTTCCTGTTATTATATATTGGATGTCCCCTTATTAGAATCCTAGATGATGCTCTTTTAGTTTGTTTGATTCATACTTAAAGTATCATTTTAACAAACATTTTCTGTGGCCATACACTGATTACGTACCAACAAGTTAGTGTTGGCTCCTAATGATCATAGAGACCCCACACTTGATTTTAGCCAAAAGGCTGAGAAGATAGATTTTTGTCCAGGATAATCTTCCCCAGCCTGGTTCTTCAGATTTAGAGATGATGCCATTGTGTCCATCCATTTTGCTCTTAGTCATTCTCTTTTTAACTTTCCTGCTACCTTTCCCAAAATTGTGTGTGTGTGTGTAAATTATTTTGAATTTATATATACATTGAATTAACTCTGCATGCCTCCTCTATTCTACAACATGTTCTTGCTACTGCCATTACAATTCAGTATTAAACAAGGTGTCCAGAAAGCAGTTATTTCTCATTTGTACCAGGGATATTTTGACTTTATTACCTGTATGTATAGCTTCTGGAGCTTCAAATTCTTCTTCCAAATTAATACTTTGTTGGTGTTCCATGACTGTAACAGGCTGGGAGAGACTAGTAGTCAAACAGACAAATCAACAAACATTTACACACAGAATTTATGGGCAAAGACTATAGAATTTTAAAGCATACCGCTACATATTAACAAGCAGTGGCCGCAGGTAGTTCATTTTATAAAATCCTTATAATTCTCTTTTGAATATCTCAAGGATTACAGGAAAAACATGTCTAGTTCTTAAAAGGGATTATAAAAATTAGTCTAGACTGACATATAGGCTCAAATTGTTATAGTGTGATTAAATATTATATATTCTTGTTTTATCAAATATTCCATTTTTTAAAAAAAACAAACACCTTATATCATCTCTGCATCCTCCCCCCAGATACACAATATGCAGTCATTTCCAAACAAAATCTGGACATCAATATTATTTCCCTGTAATGTATCTTCATAAGAAACATAAAAGTGGAAGTATTCAGACAGAAAATACATCTCCATAAACTGGGTTGTTAAAAGAACAAACATGTTACTTTGATTGGACAAAGCAGTGATGAAATAGTATTTGTTTTAAAGCAAGAGTAAGCAATGTTTTGGGGGCTAAAGTTTATGTGGCATGCCAAGATCTATTTAGAAAATGAATGCAACCATATTTTCCAACAATAGTTACAATTTCAGAGTTTTATTCCTTTTGTCTTTTACATTACAGGTGACCACAACTGGAACCAGAATTCCAATGTTAAGTAAGGTGCCTGATTTTACAACCTTTTTTTTTTGCCATAGTTGTTAAGCGAATCACTTTAATTGTTAAGTGAAACAAGTGGTTGTTAAGTGAATCCAGTTCCCTCCATTGAATTTGCTTGTTGGAAATTGGCTGGGAAGGTTGCAGAGGGTGATCACATGATCCCCAAGATGTCACTGTAAATACATGCGAATTGCCAAGCACTCAAATTTTGATCACATGACCGTGGGGATGCTGCAACAATCATTAAGTGTGAGGACCAGTTGTTAAGTTACTTTTTTTAGTGCCATTGTAATTTTGAATGGCTGCTATGTGGATGGTTATAAGTTGACTTTTTTTTTCTTTTTACGACCTTGTAATCCCTTTTATTGGAATGGAGTCGGGGCAATTGAATGGAGCTGAGCATTTGCTGGTCAGATGCCCTTCCTGATGCCTACGTGGAGTTCACAGCAGATATTTTCTCTTAGCATCCTGATAGTGAAACATTTGTCGCTGCCTAGGATTGAACTCTCAACCTTCCAAGTAGGAAATGAGCATTCTTCACCTCTAGGCCACTGTGCAGCTTGAATGGTTGTGAGTTGAATACTACCTGCAATTCTATAATAAGGATGAAATTGCAAATATTGCAATTACATTGAAAAACATTTCAGTAAGGAGAACGAAAAAAGTTATAAATGTCAAACCAAGCTTGATGTCTCTTTTTTATAAAGCAAAGCTTATCAATTTAGAATTAGTATAAATAATTTTGTTCTCTGGTTTATTTAATCCTGTGTCCGGGTGAATATCAAACGGTAAGAAAGAATATACTGTTCTTTTCTCCAAGTTCTTTTGATGGAAGAATTGAGTAAATAAAAAATTAGGGAATGAAAGTGAAATTATATAATATCTACTCACTTGTTTGTGAATTAAAGTTTCCCTGGCATTCTAAATAAAATGACGTAAAAGAGCAGATGTATCTGCATTTGAGAAATATTTGCATTTAGTCTGAAATGGTTCTACTATTCCTTTGGCATGTATCTGGCTATAATTCTAAAGATATGCCATTTTTTTAAAATATTTTTATATCTGCATTTTTACTGTATTGTAAGCCATCCAGACTCACTTTGGATGGTGAGATGGGCAAAATATGCAATTAATAATTTTTAAATAAATAAATAAACATGCAGATTTAAAAAGCTCCAGCCTAAATCCCCGGCTTAACTAGTTATAGCTGGGAAAGGTCTCTGAGGATAATGCCAATCGGTAACGACATTAGATCAACTACAAATCCAATTCAGGGCAAGGCAGATTCCGATACGGTTTTCTTTTTTTAAATCAGAGATGGGCAGAATTCAGGATTGCAGGATCCAGTTAGAGTTTTAGCAGACTTCTGAGCTTTGCCACCAATTTCAGACAAACCTGATGGCTAAGGGAATAGATACAGCTTTTGAATTGCTCTCCACCACTAAGAAACCCTGTTACTTTTTGTACACATACATTGCATCTACAGCACGGGTGTCAAACTCAATCGCGCCATGTGACGTATTGTGACGTTTTTTGCCTTTGCAGAGCAGGGGTGAGCATGGCCTGCGTGTGACACATCCAGCCCGTGGGCTGCCAGTTTGACACCCCTGATCTAGAGGAATGAAGTCCTGCTGGAATGAACTGGTGCTATATAGAAGTCTTCTAATTAATAAAACATACCTATGACACTGTGTTCTGTTATCCCTCCCGCCAACTTTAATGCCTTCACTTTAATTTTTCCAAGCATATCGACATCTCCTCTTGGTGTATCAATACTGTTTTGTTAACAGAAACAGCTGGAACGATTAAGCATTCCTGTATTCGGTCATGTCATTCCCTTCTAATTTACACTGCAGTTATGTATAAGTGAAAACTAGCATATACCTGCACTAATTGCTAAGAGGAAAAAACTAAGAATGATGGCTTGAATTTATGTTTCACATGTGATACTTTTCAGGAATAGGGTCATACATTCTCCTCCATTTAGTAATGTGCAAAACAAACAAACAAACACTCAACCCTTAGGTAGCTTTCCCTACTTATGTGTTGTGGGTTTTTTTGCTGGATCTATATCTGCCACAATCAAAATGCCTTTTTGGAGTTTACAATGAAATCATAAAAAGGATAATACTATAAAATAATAGTGATATAATTAAATCAGTAGTTAAAACCAAAAATAAAACAAGTCCTACCACAAACAGAAGCCAACCACTGATAGCATCAATTCAACCTCCCAAGGCTGTCAGAAATAATTATGTTTTCAGTAACATATGGAAAACCAGCAATGTGGGGGCTGATCTACTCACCAAAGAGAGACTCTTTGCAATGCAGGTGCTCCAGTTGAGAGGAAAACAACAACAACAACAACAAAAACAACAACCCAACACCTACAAGATGGTTGCCGTCACCTCATAAAAATGGGGATCCACTAGCAGTTTTTCCCATATGAATCAGGAGGCCAAAACTGATTGGAGAAGACAGTCCTGCAAGGATTTTGGTGCCGTGCCATATATTATAATGTATTTTGCACATTTTTCTCCTACTGGATGCAATTTTCTCTGACAGGCACATGTTCTGAGCACATTTTGAGTAGAGAATTGTTGTGTAAGGTCCAGAAAAACTAGAGGGTCAAGTCCAGAATCCAAAGGATAATAGAACAAAATTATGATTTGGGAAATAATATTGGATCAATTCATTTTAAAAGATTCAATGAAATCCTTCAATATCACTAAGGACAGCCTACCATTGCTGCATTCCAAAATATTTAGAGAGAGATCTATTAAATGTCGGTTTATGCTTTAAATATAATGGCTCAACATTTCCATTGCTGAGTAGTGTGTCTATCATATATCCATCATGTCTTAAGATACTCTGGGTTGAATGTCCACCATAATAGCTACCACTGCCAGGACTACATAGGAAAACTCAGGAACAAATCATTTTTCATTTTTTACTTCTATATTGCAAAGTTGTAAACAAAGTTGTCTGTTTTACTTCAAACCCTTTGATGGTCACATTTATTACAATATATATATATATTGTATATATATATATCTCTTTAACAACTGTCTCACTTAGCAATATAGGTTTTGGGCTCAATTGTGGTCATAAATCGAGGACTATCTTAATCTCCCTTTGGCAGGATTGATCCTTCATGCAAATAAGTTTAGGGATCCTTTATGATTGCTAGATCCTCCTTGAAGCCAATGAACATTTTTTGCTCTAGCTATCTTGATATCCGAGAGACCTTCTCAGTACAAAGATTAATCTGATGATAGATTATTGTCTGATTCTATTAAGTATTTCTGATTCTTCCACAGTACTTGTTCTGAGGTATCGTAGTCAAGCTAGTCTTTTGGTAGTTTGTCCAAAAATTTTCTAGTAGACCATTAAGGGATTTCAGTATCAGTGTAAACCCATGGGCATCCTAGAGTTTAAGTCTAATTGGTTAATCTTGTGTTTACCCATTAGCAAAGGATAATATGGCTAAGACAAGCAGTGTGATTATATATACAGTTGTCCTATGAAGGCCACTAGAAATGTTATATTAGGAATAAGCTGTTTTGCTTATTTAAAATAATTGCCAATCTAGCCTGGCATTCTGTTTCTACCATAAGTCAAGCATAGTTTCTGGAATCTTATAAGCTAGATACAGATATAGAAGATTTTTGAAATGTGTTTGAATATTAGTAGGTTTATTAGAAGGTTTTGTTCAATTTTTGCCTCTGTGTCTACATAATCATGATGACTTGGAATTCATATACCTAAACGTGGAGAATTCATTGTCTATCTTATTCTTGATTTACAATGTACAACATTTGTTTAGTTCTTTTAGAACATCTCACAAATGTTTTCTATCATCAAAAGAGTTCTTGCTGGGCTGCATCTGTATGTCCACAGCAATCACAAGAATGACAAAATGTTAACTTCCTACCTCATTTAAATCACATTCCCTACCAAATAAAATTACCGCAGTCCGTATGAGGCCAATACATTCCATCTAATTTTGATAGCACTCTTTATCAGTATGTGCTTTCTTATCTTCCTTTCGTTACATGTTTGTCTTCATCAGACAACAGAAAATATCATTTGCATTTTGCTAACACCTATGGTTGCAAATAAATGTTTTGAAGACATTCCCCACCAAACCCATTTTTCTTTAAAACAAAATCAAATGACCCATTTAAAATACATATTACACTGACAATTAATTCTCATCACATATCCAAAGTCTCTCCCAGTTCTGAACAGCATCTGCTGTTTTCTGGTTGCAGCAGTTGAATGGAACTGATCCTTAACCCAGGATGCAAACTGTACATATTGCAAGATATGCAGAAAGATTCATATTCGATTAGGGAAAGAAGCATATTATGGAGAAGGAATAAATAAGCCTGGATCAGCTGATACTAGAATACTGTCAGGTTCATTTTAATTCACCAGGTTGACAGGAGGTTTAGTGGATTTATTCAATCTATCCTCTTTAGTACCGTTAATGCAATTCCTTATTTGGAGCAACGGAAACATTTTAAATAGGTACAGGTGAAAATTTAATTGATTGCTTTTGAATATGCCAGATTGGTGAACGTAACTGAAATTAACTACTTTGTTATTTGTTTAAAGTTACTTTTACTGGTCTTTGTAGCTGCATCACCCCTATGTGTATGTGGTTTGGTATTAAAATAGAGAACAAATTGTATTTTGTTCCTAACTTTTTAAATATTTAGAAGTGTTATATTTTACAATTTTGAGATATATAACCATTTTGTCATGTCATCTCTTGAGGTGAAATTTATTTGAAAAAAAGCATAGGAGGGTGTATATAGATAGGTGTTAGTGAAAATCGTCTCCCTGACTCATATTAGAAAATGCTTTAGCTGGATTTAAAGACCTCTTATTTTCCTGAAATTCTGCCTTCTGCAAACAGAAGGACCCCTTTAGGTCCAACTCTTTGGCCCATTTGAGTTTTAAAGATAAATCTTGTCCTTTCAATGTTTTCAAATCCCAAAGTTTCTCAAACCTCTTGGACTGGCCAGCAATCATTTCATTACTGCCATTCTGAGACAACTGGATCACTCCTTCCTGATGAACAATAGGAGGGCTTGAAAACTGGCATAAAGTCAGTGCTCCACCCTCAGTTAATTTAGCTTGATTTAAATGAGTTCGCTGCCAATTGCTGCGCCTCTAAGGCATAATTCTGTGGTTGATTTATTTAATGGAAGATAAATTAAAGCAAGAAAATTTAATGTCAGAAAGTAGGTGAGGCAAAGTTTTCCCCAAAGGGAAAACAGCTCACCCCTAAATTCTGCAGAACACCAGTGCTTCTCCTGGAAAACTGAATCCAGTGCATTATCTATTCAACCATAGATGCCTTAATTGCTGAACTGAGATTGTTTGTTCCCTCACTGGTGACCAATGGTGTCATCTAGACTAGTCATCCAACCAGCATGTGCCAAATAACAGTAATGAGATCAGGATTTATATTATTGAGTGAAGACTGGATGGGTGGAAATGCTATGGAATCAGGGACACACAGAGTCAACCTGGGTATGGCAATTATGACACGTATGAGCGTGCTCTATATTTATGCTTACATAAATTTGGTGCAGCCAAGAGGAAGAATTTGAAAGCTTTCATTTTTGTGGTAGAGTAACTACTTGTGATGACCGTCCTGATCCCACAAAGGAGCATTAGTACGTGGCTGGCACATTTTAGCCCTTCCTTTTAGCTAAACAACAAAGAAGGGAGAGGAAAAGTAAAAACCAAGTTTAAAAAAGTCAATGAGTCTGTTAAAGTAACAAGACGATATCAAAGGTCACAAGAAAAGAGCAAAGTCAAGAGAGAAACCAAGTCTGGGTCCAAGTGCTCAGATTTAGAAAATGACAAGGATGCTAGGATTCATTCACTGCTGCAAAAGAGAAAATATTCCCAACAGCAGGTTACCTTCCAATGGTAAGCTTTATCTCAAAAGCTGCATGCCTTCATCCTCTTACTTGATTGAATCAGTTATCTTTAAATCTGGGAGATAAACAAGGTAGTAAAACTATATTATTAACTTGTCCATTACTTTTGAGTTTATCAGCCATAAAAGCATCCTTCTAAAAAAAAAATGATTTGAGTTGTAAGGGTACCGTGATAGAATATTCTGAAATGGTATAGGCTTTCCTGCCTGAGCAGGGGATTGGACTAGATGACCTCCAAGGTCCCTTCTAACATTATTATTATTATTATTATTATTATTATTATTATTATTATTATTATTATTATTATTATTATTATTATTATTATTATTATTATTATTATTATTGTTATTATTATTATTATTATTATTATTATTATTATTATTATTATTATTATTATTATTATTATTATTATTATTATTATTATTATTATTATTATTATTATTATTATTATTATTATTATTATTATTATTATTATTATTATGTTCCTGCATGATCAGCTGATTTCAGAAGGCAACGTTGGGTGAATTACATTTACTGAGAGGAAGCTGAATGGTTGAAAACAAAACAAAACAAGCAACAGATAACAGATAACTCCAGATACTGCTGCTGAAGAAGGTTGATCCTTTGGTAGATTAATTTAATGTTTGTGAAGAGATACTTGCATAATAAATTAACACTGTGTAATATCTAAGCAGAGCTTCTCACTGTTTAACTGTCTGATTTTCTTCTTTCCTCCTCCTCCTCCTCCTCTTCCATCTCTTATTCTGAAGTCTTAAACAACTCAAGGCCATGTTCCCTGAAGGAATTGCTTTTCCTTCTGTGTTTAATGGTAATGAAGATACTGACTGGTAGATCAATATGTAATGATTAGGCTATCAAGCTAGAAACCGAAAGACCATGAGTTCTAGTCCTGCAAATGATTTGGAAGATAGATTTTGGACTTTCCAGAAAAGCAGCCCAACTGTTTTCCAGGCTTGTGTGGCTAAAGAAGGTCCTACTCTTTGAAGAGTCCCATTTGCTTCAATGAACGGAATCCGCAAAGCAGTGACTTCTCTTTCTCCAAACTTGTACTCTTGTTAGATAGAATACAAACCCAGAGTATAATAAACATTTTTTATAACTAGGAAAAGACCTCTATATCCCTCATGTTACAGTAGGAAATGAAAACAGAAATAATAAGTCACTGAAGGCAACCTATTCAGTTGTTCCCAAACTGTTGCCTTCTGGCCATGTTGGATATCAGCTTCCGAAAAGACCCCATCGACGTGGCATCACAGACTATTGCTCCATGGGGTTTCAAGCTATACTATATCAGGAATTTCACAATATTCTTACAAATGGTTTAAAAGATTACTCTCTAATGTCACACCTTGGTTGCAATGGATTCTTTAACAGCTTTTTTAGCTTTCCTGTGATGACAAACAATAAAGTTCCAAGTCTCTCAAGATACTACAGGATACACAAGACTCAGGGCCTTTCTAAGATTTGGGTGATCTGAAAGTATTTGTGTCTCCCCTTTTTTATTTTCACTTATTTAAGTTTATAGAGTTTTGAAAGGGAAAAGTAAGTTGCAAACTAAACAACTATGTAAGAAATCTTTGGGGCTGTTTATGGGATGGGGAAGAAATGGGAAAATCTCAAAACTCTAACCACAAGCAGCTAGATATTTTAGACATTATCTTATTTGGATAAAGGATGGATTCTAGAATATAGAGGTTCAAATAGCTCTTAGAGACCCTGCTTTAATAATTCACAAATAAATGAATCCCAAAGTTTTGGCTTACTCATTTTTTTTAAAGACCTCTTTACCTTAATCCCTTACATTCTTGATAGTAAACTTAACAAGACCCATCATCAATCTTTCTGTACTTTGCTATTAAAGACTTCACAAAATGGCCACCTTTTTGTGCTTAACAGTCATATCTGACCTTGGAAAAAGTCAGTGTTGTGCTCCAAAAATTGATTTGACCAAAACAAACTGGATAGGCTGGAACAATTTATTACATTTATTAATATCTTACTTCTATCATATTAACAATTATAACTGAAAGGCAACTTTGGAGGATGCTTGGAGGCTACAGCTAAGCTTTTTAAATCCTCTCCAGAACTATAAATCTTACATCTTGAAATACAAGATGTGTTAATCTAGATTATGGGTGTCCAACTTTCACAACTTTAAGACTTGTGGACTTCAATTCCCAGAATGCTGGCTTGCAAATTCTGGAAGTTGAAATCCGCAAGTCTTAAATTTGCCAAAGATGATGATGATGATGATGATGATGATGATGATGATGATGATGATGATGATGATGATGATGATGATAATAATAATAATAATAATAATAATAATAATAATAATAATAATAATAATAATAATAATAATAATAATAATAATAATAATAATAGTTGGAAGAGACCTTGGAGGTCATCTAGTACAACCCCCTGCTCAGGCAGAAAACCCTATACCATTTCAGACAAATGGCTGTCCAATGTCTTCTTAAAAACTTCCAGTGTTGGAGCATTCACAACTTCTGGAGGCAGGTTGTTCCATTGATTAATTGTTCTAACTTGTCCTGCCCTCAGGTGCTTTGGAGAATAGCTGCCTTGACCCCCTCTTCTTTGTGGCAACACTGCTATCAAGTCACCTCTCGTCTTTCTCTTCATTAAACTAGACATACCCAATTCCAGCAACCGTTCCTTATATGTTTTATATGCCTCCAGTCCCCTAATCATCTTTGTTGCTCTTCTCTGTACTCTTTCTAGAGTCTCAACATCTTTTTTACATCATGGTGATTATAGGTTGGACACCTATAATCTAGGGCAACATTTTCTATTACTGTTTCTTCCAGATGTGTTAAACTACAACTTTTACGGGGCCCAGCCAACCTGGGGAGGATCCTGGAACTTACCGTTCAATTCATTTCGAAAAGAGTTTTCTATTGGGAGGCTGGTGAACTGACTCCTACAATCCTTCTAACAAAGGGTTGTCTTTTTAAAGTAGATCTTATGGTGATCATTTGTATATCATTACTTATATTTTTGTAATTGTTTTTAATCCAAAGTAACGGTTTATTTTATGGAAAGCTAGGACTCTATACTAAATGTTTATTTTTAGATATTGATAATTATGATATTGGTAACTAAATATTTTAAAGAGTACTTGCTCCAACTGAACAGAAGCACGCAAGAATTCTGTTTTACATCAAGATTTCCCTACTTTTTAAAGAATTAATTTCTATATTTATCCCACAGAAAGTCATATGAGTAATTTCTGACATTTAGATTAAATTAGGTTTTATACAGTCATGAGATTACTCAGTTTTGCAACATTAAACACTACATATATTTAGTGACTTACGACTATTTATGTAACAACCATTTGAAGTTACAACAATGCTGAAAAAAATAATGTATTTATTTATACTTCGTTATTTCTTAACTGCTTCAAAGAGGGGCTCTAGGCAGTGACCAAACACTTATGACTCCGTGATCTCAGTGATCATGTGATCAAAATTTGGACATTTGGCAACCAGCATGTACTTACAATAGTTGCAACATCCTGGTGTGTGTGTGTGTGTGTGTGTGACATAATCACCATTTGTGACCTTTCCAACTGGCTTCTGATTAGTAAAGTCAATGGGGAAAGTCAGATTCACTTAGTGATTGCAGCAAAACAGGTTGTAAAATCAGGTGTGGCACATTTAATGACTACATTGCTCAGTGATGGAAGTTCCAGTCCCAATTGTCATAAGTAGAGGACCACCTATACAGATACTTGAGGCATTAATACATTTTATAAAACTATTTATTTACTGATTGCCACAGCACAGAGTAAGGTACCTGAATCTTTCTTTCTCTTTCTTCTATAGACAAAGCACAAAAGTTGTTAGAAATTTGAAAATGACTGCATTGTTATTTTTGTGCCTCTATTCACTTCAATGGATTATTTCTTGACTCTGTAGATTATAGCCCTGCATTAGAAACTTACAGTTCCTTTGATCAGGAAATATAGTAGAACGAAAGAAAAATTACAATACTAAATAGGATACATTTTTTTGTATATGTTGCCATCAAGTTTTAAACCTTGGAGCATTTTTCAGGTGCATGATCAACTTGATGACAGTATATATTTTCGCACTTTAAGGATCAAGTATAGTGACTGTCACATTTTGATGAGCAGCAATATTATTCATCTAGGTATTAATATTCACTGCAATATATAAAGTTGTACATAAATGCCAAAACTTTATATGGGTAAGTAGAGACTTTATAATGAGGGAGAAAGATGACAAAGAAAGAAAGGCAATCTAATGCATTTAAATTCTAGAGTTAATCTCTTGTTGATGTAACTACTGACACAGCTTCTTGATTTGAGAATGAATCATGGCAAATAGCAGAGGACCATCGGCTGACTTAGTAATTATTGTTTACAGACTTGTATCCCTGTAAAGCTTTAGCATGGGCAAAACAAAGTTGAAGTAAGCACTTCAATTCAAGCTTGACAGAATATTTTTAAATAAAAAAAAAGTCAGTGCTTTCTAAGCTAACAACTGTCAATAGCCATTGGAATGAATGAATCCACTGCAAACGGACAAATCATTGATAGGTATGTTCCATTGCTGTATTGCGCCAATCCTCTCCTGCTGCAGCTGCTTCTGTCAGACCCACCTTCATCCTGGAGTGCTGCTTGAATCTCTGCAAATGTGGACTTACAGCGGAGCAGAGGTTAGGAAAGTCCTGCAGAACTTTGCTCACACAAAAAATGACCATACCAACATGAGTGTTTAAGGTTTAATTCCAAGGAAAGGTAAGAAATTAATGTAATAATATAATAGTAATCAAAGAATATTCAATACAAAGAAGGGAGGGAGGGAGGGAGGGAGGGAGGGAGGGAGGAAGGAAGGAAGGAAGGAAGGAAGGAAGGAAGACAGACAGACAGACAGACAGACAGACAGACAGACAGACAGACAGACAGACCGACCGGCAGGCCTTATGCCATTCTGTCAGTCAGCGAACCTTAGAGATGTTGGTGAGCAAACCCTTAAAATCATCATATAAGCAGCATCCAATTAGCTTTGGATGGTTTGGCAGTTCTATACATCTTTGTATATTGCAGTGAATATTAATGTCTAATTAATTAAAGTCTAACTGAATAATGTTGCCACTCATCAAAATGCAGCAGTTGAAGTTCAATCACATGGGATTTCCATTGGACGCTTATACAGCATCCAGCCCATAATTAATCAACTCTGTTTTCAGTAATCTCAGCTCACCTGATTTTGCCAAGGCCAAAGAGGACAACTTGATCTTATCTTGCCTTTGAAATGCTTTGCTTATTCTTTCCAAGAATGAGACATCAAATTTTATTTATTTATACAATTTATTGGCCGCCCATCTTACCACAGATTAAAGAGTATTTGTTTATACCAGACCATCCCAAGGGTTTGGACTGATGATGAGAAAGATCTTCTTTCTTTACACAGGTATCCAAACAAAACAAAGCATAAGCCAATTATAATCCTTGCTTAAATTTGTCTTATATACTTAACCATACTTAACCATTACATGGGAATATAAGATTCTATGAACCATGCACCTAAGAGGTACATGTCACTACCCTGTTCCTGCTTGCCAATCTTCTAGCATTACAAGAAGAAGCAGAATGGAAAGAAAATGGCCAAAGACAAGAAAAGCTGTAACAGAATTTTATGAACCAGAAAGGAAGAAAACCAGAGGAAAGAGCAAGGCATAATTTGGAGTTTAGACAGAAATCTTATGCTTGCTTATTTGGGAATACAGTATGACCTTAAATGAGCTTATTTCTAAAACCAGTAGCTTTGTAAACCATACTACTGATAGCAGATCACGGCTTTATTTAGAAACTGTTGAGTGCTACTAAGTAGCTTTATTGGTCAGGGACTAATACAGCAATGAGCTGGCAATCTGCTAGCATTTAACAAAGGCATGATTTCTTGTTCTTTAAACGGTCACATCTCACTAAACAACCATAACCATTCCTTCTCTACAGCATTGTACATATAAATGAAAAGGTCCTCAAGTTTCCAATGCATGAAAACTTTGCCTCTAACCTTTTCTTTGTATGAGGAGAGGAGAGGAGAGGAGAGGAGAGGAGAGGAGAGGAGAGGAGAAGAGAAGAGAAGAGAAGAGCTCTAATACATATGTCTCAGCTATAGTTAATTGACTCCTATCACATACTCTTCCACTGGTGTTTTTCTGGGGAATACCAGTAATATATCCCTTGCCTCTACCTAAACAGAAGTATTAATATATATTGTGGATTAAGATTCAGTTTTATTTCTTAACAATTATGTTGTAGCTCCATACAGTAAATCACCACATCGTCCTGATCCACTCAGCTAGAGCAACCTGACATGAAACATTACTTCTTTTCATTGCAACACTGCTAATTCATTTAAGAGTGTGGTTTGATAAATCTTCTTTAAAAGGAAAGATGCCTACTTTTACATGTTGGCAAAGTAACAACCATGGATGACAGTCTTTGTTTGAACAGGAGTACAGTACATTCAAGATTATATTACACAAACGGAAAGTTTTTCTGAGTTACATTATGAGGACTAACTCAGTGTGATTTCATAAGCAAACTGTAATAACTTTGTCAACGTAGGTTGTAGCCTGGCACTCACTTATGTAGGGATAATGGTTACTGAATTTATTTCCAAACAGCACTCCATAGAATGGGACTACCACTTTCAAACATTTTGATACATGAAAAGAAATGAAATAAATATCCTAAGTGCACTTATTGTACAATGCTTTCTCAGGTTTACTTAGAAATGAGCTTCACTAAACTCACTGACTTCTATTTAAGCACCTTCAAATGGTATGTAGGAATGACGGTTGGAGACAGGAGAAAGAGTCACAAACTGGACTACCATCAGGCAAAAGGTATCTTAGCCCACAGAAGAAAAAGGGATGTGGGAAGCATTTCAGAAGTAATTGTCGCTAGTTTTCTGGAAAGCAAAAGTAAAAGAATGGATGGGTGCTTTTAAACTTGCAAAACGGATGCCAGCATTTGAGATCATCCAGGCAAGAAGTATAAACCATGAATACTAATGCTACCTTCATTGTAAAGTTACAGTAATAGAATATTGCAAGTGTTGAAGCACCTCTCCCCTCCCTGGTAATCTAATCTGTAGCCCTTCCTCCTTTTCTCCAAAGGCCATTTCCACATACCATTATAACATGCTTAATAGAAGTCAGTGAATTTAGGGAAGCTCATTTCGTCCTGTCTCTCAAGATCATCCCCACATACCATTATTTTACCATTTATTTTCATTGAATGTTTTAGTTATGCTTCCATGTTGCATCAATCACACAAGTCTAAGAATTAATAGCATAATATGCAATACAGGTAATACATTGCATTAGATTAAAAACATATCAATTATACTAGACATATCTATAATAATACTGTTGACAGAAATTCTATATAATTCTATATTATTATAAACTGTAACACCAAATTGCCAGATTGATCTCATTTCAAGTACATTGCTCATCTTCACTTCAATCCCCAAGTGCATGCTTGAAATGCTGTTTGTAAGAGTTTCCTGAATACTAGGAGTGAAAGATGGAGGTCTTACATTGCCCAGGGGAGCTTCTACTCATCTCTGAGTCACCTCTAATTGCACCTTAGGATTCAATTTAGTCATAGGATAAAAAATGATTGGGAAGGGGTACTTTAATAAGTGCTTCTCCACTTGGCAGCTTTAAGATATGTGGACTCCTAAAACTGTTCTAAACCATTTCTTTAGTGTGCCTCATTAAAGTAGCTTTTCTGAAGCTCACGCCGAACCACATCAAAACCACAGTTGCTTTAAAGAGGCACTATATTTGCGTTCGTTTGCATTCTGAATTTCTGCTTCTGAGTCAGTTTTGAAGCATTGCACAGCCTTAATATAAAGTCAAACTTTCTTTGAATGATTGGAGTCTCATAGTCTTTCAGCCTACAAAAACACTACAAAATCAAATCATAATCAAACTGTAGTAAAATTCCTGGTAACCTTCAGTAAAAGCCATTTGGGATAAAAATACTTTTTTATATAACTTTAAGTCTCATATAACTTGCTGGTACCATACTAGCAAACTACCTTGTGAATTCAGATAATCAGTCCCAGGTTTTCTGATGTACTCCCCAAGAATCTTGATCCAGTGAAGCTGAATGTTACAATTGAGGCTAGATAGATACAGATGGAGATTTACTTCTTTGGATAAGCATGACCCTTGCAGAAATAGCTCTGGACAGGTAAGAGGATTATTGTAAAAGGAATTAGCAAACTCTGTTAATTAGTTCAGACCAATGAAATGTGAGGCTTTCCAAAGATTTAAAAGATTTAATACGTAGGTACAGTTGTGAAGAGAAGCCAACCAGAATTCCGGATGAACCCTAAATATTGGGGTTAGCAGTAGGCTAAACTATCCGGAAGTACAATAGTTGAAAAATTGATGGGATGTGTGGCACCACTATTAATATCTCTAAGAATATGATTCACATATGAATTAAGTACACTTTCCCAATGAGCTGGTATTATAGCTTTCATTTTCTTATTAGATATTGAGGCCTGCAGTATTTCATACTTAGGGTTAATGCCAACTTTGTTGACTTGTCTGCTGTCAAGTTTTTCTGTTTCTGCCTTTGGAATCAGTGCTAAGGGAGTGAGAGAGGTAGAAATGAATATGATACTAATTTTTCAAGTTCTTTTGACAATACAAATGTAACTTATTATGATGGTGAATGTAAGAACGTAGAATAAAAATATTGTTTTGAGGTTAATATGTTCCAAAAAGACTATTTGATATCTCTTTGTTGCCACGGCTTCAACCTAGGATTGAATGTAGGCGCCAGAGAAGTCAGCCTTTTAAATTCAGCTATTGAATCAGTGAAGATTAGAGGAAAATATATTGCCATTCTGACTGGCTTGCAAAATTGACATCCCCAATGCTGGTTTGCAGCATCAGGAAGAAGACGTTTTGCTCTCCTTAGCCCTAAACTAATTTAAACTCAGTGCAATCAAGATGTATGATACCTGGATAGATGTATTTCTAGGTGATTATTCAGAATTGCACAAATTTAATGGAGACCAGGTAAACTTCAGGAATGCATATAGGGGATTTGGGGTAACAAAAGGATCTCTGTATATATGCGTTTTAAAAAGAATGTTTATTCAAGTTTAAAAATACAGAAATAGCAAACTAATGCAAACTTAAGAAAAAAGAAAATATGTGTGTGTATATGCACGCATATATATATATCTTAAAGAAGTAAATTAATTACATAGTTGTTTCATTTACCTTACACAGTAAAGTATTTCTATCTAGAAATACAAAAACTTTTCTTCCTGTCTTATATCTTGAAATAAATCTTTAAAGCATCATCAAAGTTGATCAGAAAAGATTAATCCCATCAATTAATGTCCCACAAATTAAATTCTTATAATCTTCTCTTCTGATTTATTATCTCTGTGTCCTTTTTATTTATTAAAACAACAGTTGGTTTCATTTGTAAATCCTATATAACATTTTGTCAATATCATTCTTGTATCCTGTCATTTTAAATCCATATCATCCAAAGCAACCTGATTCTTGGTTGTATATACTTCTATCTCTTTTGAACCCATTTTTATATAATGGACTTTCTGAAAAGAAAGTTGTGAGTACATTGTTGCCAAATATCCTTGAGTTCTCTAGAGTTAAAATACTTTCCTCTATTCTCTTAAGTTTTAGTTCTTTCTGGTTGCCTCTAGTAAACAACCTTCAAGGTCTTCACTTATATTTTTATCTAATCACAACTTTTCCTTAAGAAAAAATGCCTTACACTTAAATTCAAAATCTTCATTTATTTTAAAAGGATCATAAACAAACTACAGGAAATTATAATTATAATTATTTCCTAATCTTATTTCCAGTCAATATGGCCCCTTAATCCATTTAAAAACTTTCCAGCATCAAAGTTCTAATCATATTTTTGCTGCTTATTTCCAAAAAACAAAGTTTTTTTTACTTTAAGTTCTTAAACTTACACGAAACCTTTTTCACTGAGCATTGAAAAGAAAATCAACCAGTATAATCTTTCTGAAGATTCTTAATATCCAAAATGCAATTTACAAGCCGCATTCTGGGAAAAATAGGAGCATTAAGTAAGTTCACTGCCTTGCGCTATTTATAAAAATAATAAAGGTAGGATATAAATAATTAAATAAATTCCCAATGAAAGGGAGAGGACATGTGAGAACCCAGTATCTCTTTGAGGGTTCTGAACTGTGGTTTGGCCAAAGCTAACTCTCCCTGCTCCCTGAATAATAAAACCCCCTGGAGACTTTGATTTTATGGCCTCATTGCAGGGAACATCTGCCTAAAGCACTATAAATTCTAAATCCTCTCAATCTAGAAGGAGTTAGAGAAGCTGGTTCATTCACCAGCTCCTCTTTCCACTACAGTTGTCTTGTGGAGCTCTTTTTTGTTGGCCGTGCTTCCCAGAAAGTGACTATACATATCTTATAAGATGTTATTAGCTGAATATTTGTTTTGGAGTAAAATTGATGTTATGTCGTGGCTTAGCCAGTGAGTTTCTCAACTGAGGGTAGACCAGAACCTGCTCTTAGTCTCTTTTTACTATTACCTGCTCTGTAATGATTACACCACACACACACACACTCATATGGCTGCAATACACTGGATGACTAGATGGCAACAGAAAAACATTGTTAAAACTCCAAAATAAGCTTTACTCCAAGGGAACCCTTTCTTGTCAGTACTTGAGGTCCACTCAGCTTTTTGATGCATCACCTGGTGGAGCTGTTCCTCCCACAGGTTAAGACTCATGAGCTTAAGGCTACCATGTTAGGCTGCAGTGCTCTGTCTGATTACTAGCTAATTAGCATTAGCATCATCTATATTATTGCTGAGTCCTTTCTGCAGGATATTGTGCTCTGCAATGGATAGTGGGTGCATGGGTGGATATACTGACTACCCATTGACTACCTCTTTGCTTCTGGGGTTTAGCTTGGGCAGTTTGGTTTGGAGTTTTGTTTTCCCTTTTTTCAGCTTGTCTTAGAGATGAATGGTGCTTGTGAGCATTTTGTGTGCGTTTTAGTTTGTTCCAGTTGCTCCTTGTGATTATCTACAGCGTGTTGATATTTCTTTAGTTTGAGGTGAACATCCATCATATTTGGCTATATCCTTTTTTGGCTGCTTTGTTGAGCTGTTTTCCATCCAATTGTCCAGCTTATTGGAGTTTTGCATCCGACCCTGGTGGGCAGGGCGTGCTATTGTAGACATTCATGCAGAAAGAATAGTTGCCCCTTTGTGGAGATTTGCCTACATTCAAATTTTTCCCAGTTGCTTTTTTTCTGAAACATTTAATGCTTGTATGTGGAGAAATAGAAAAGAATATATGTTTCTTAGAACTGAACCCACACTAATCAAGTGCTCCATTACCAAAGTAACAACCTAATCTCCCACAAGAGGAGCTGTGTAAAAACATCTAGATGAGTGCAAATGCATTGCAGCAACCCAGTACACCAGAAAAAGGAAACACACCATCTACCCAATATCTTCCAATAAAATGGATACCCATGCAACTTTATAAAAAGACCCTGATCACTCAACTCATTATAAAACAACCAACATAAACTATGATAACTATCACAATAGCAATAGCACTTAGACTTATATACCGCTTCACAGTGCTTTACAGCCCTCTCCAAGCGGTTTACAGAGTCAGCATATTGTCCCCAATAATCTGGGTCCTCATTTTACTGACCTTGGAAGGATGGAAGGCTGAGTCAACCTTGATCCGGTGAGAGTCGAACTGATGAACTGCTGGCAGCCGTCAGTCAGCAGAAGTAGCCTGCAGTACTGCATTCTAACCATTGCACTACCGCGGCTCAACTATAACACTACCATATCAAAAACATCTCAGACTATTATAATCACATGGCATCACCATAGCACACAATTAGAGCTTTCCAAAACATCTAATTAAATGAAAAGATGCAGAAGTTCAAGAAGAAAAAGCAAGAGTCATCTGCCACAGAAAGTGTAAGGACTGTAACAGTCACTATGTAGGACTGACAGGCAAAAGACTAGCAGAGGGCATCCATGAACACCAACTTGCAGTCAGCAACATGATGGAAACTGCTTAATCTCACAACATACAGACAGATTGTATCATAGTTTCATCTGGGAACTGAGCATCCTAATCCAAGCTAAATCCAAAAACAGTAGAGGATTCCTGAAAACTTGATATTCAGACAAATCAACTATCAATAGACATATAGAAAAGAACTATATTTATACATCTTTCTAAAGAGACAATTAACAATCTAAGAAGGAAACAGAACAGAATGCATATTCTCCAGCAGCCTACACCCAGATAAGCAAGGATTAATACCAGACAATCAAGCAGGAAACAATATCCTAATCAGGGAACAGCCAAGGAGAAAACCACATCCCGATCAATGTGAGCAGGGCATTGAACAAGGAGAAAACCCCACATTTAGTAACACTGATGATGTTACCAAATCAAGTAAGGAAATGTCTGCAAGGAAACAATTAAGTTCAGAAAGCACCCAGGACTCCACAGTTTAATCTCAAGCTACAGATATTTTCTTCTATTGACTGCTAGGTGGCAGCAAATATTTACAGAAAACTATTTGCTGCTATCCAGTGATTGTCTAGCTGCCTTTGGCAGCCAGATCTAGCCTTAGCAATACATGCATTTTAAAAAAATAAAACATAAAATAAAACCCTGCCGTCAAATCTTCATAAACTTCTATAAACCATCAAAAATCCATCTTAAAGCAGTATTTCTTGGAAATAGGGGTCACTCTTAGAAGAATGAGCTCTTCATTACACCAAGTAAAACTGAGTTGGATACGTTTGTCTGAAACCATTAACAGTATTTATTTTTAATTATTGAAAGTGCCTCCCCTGAAGGGTAAAATAAAATGCTAAAATCTTCATGATCAAGATTTCCCTTCTCTAGTTTTCCCCCCTTTCCCAAGTGCACTTTAGTTGTAACACAGAGAATTGAAAGAGATAATTATTTGGCTGAGCTGTGATTAAAACCACTTTCCCCCGTCTTCTCATACAGCAAAGATCCTGGTTTACAGAGACTGAGATACAACTTAAGTGGAAACAGGCAAGAGATTAGTTCACTTTTGATGGAAATGCACTTCTATAACACTGGCACAAATTTGTTCCTCCCCATTACATTCTAGGTGGACAGACTTGCTGTGGATAATTGGTATTTATGCACTGTGGTTAATTGGTATTTACATGAGACGTTAGGGATGATCAAGCTTTCTTAGGGAAGACTTTGTAATCCTTATAGGGCCATATGGATGGGTGCAGTGCATCTGTGATGAGGCTCACACCTTGGCCTCTAGACATCATAGTAAATGGATGATTAAGCAGAGAAGAGATTTTGATACTTCCAGAAGATTAGTGAACAGGTAATTGATGTGCCAACTATTACTAGGCAACCCATAGAGCTAGTTATGACAACCCTTCAAGAATTATTATTTCTTCATTTATGCTTTACTCTGTCAACAACACAGGGACTTGCACTTGTTGTATCATGAACTCCTCTGGGCAAAATTAGCTCATTTTCAGAGAAATAAACAACCCCGTTGTTAAATGAGGAAACATTTATTGAGCTATTGCAAATCTGGTGTTTAAGTGTCCTTTTTAAAAAATCTGTTCCACATTTTCTACAACAATTTGAGATGGACTTCGTAGGGCAAATATTGGGCTGGACTTCCACTAGAAGTTGCATTAACTAGGTCAGGGTACATTGGTGGTACATTGTACATTGTACAATGTACAATGTACATTGTACATTGGCACCTGGCAGGTGGTACGCGACATCCTAGAAAAGTGGTAGCGGGGGAGGGGAATGAGAGCGCCGCCGGGTGGGCAGGCAGGTGTCTTGCTGGGCTGTGCCTTGGGGGGCACTTTTTTCAGTGCCATTGTAACTTCGAACAGTCACTAAGCGAACTGTTGTAAGTCGAGGACTACCTGTACTTTATCACTTTTTTCCTTCTTTTTTGGGGGGTCAAGTTTTTGACACCTTGCTAGGTGGTACTCGGATACTGCCATATCCTAAAAGTGGTACAATGGGTGAAAATGTTGAAAAGCCCTGAACTAGGTCAATGTTTGTGAGCACCAGTTTCCAATGAATGCATATTGACTTATACATTTATGCATAGAATTGGTTGATTCTATGTTCAGAAATTAAAATGTGGTCACTTTCAAGATGCATTTTGCTATTGTGAGGATAAATTGTTTAAATAAAGGAGCTTTACAGTTTAACTACCCTGTCATTTAAGGTTGCAGGGAAAATATAGAAGTGTTGTTAAACAAGATGCAGGCGCACATTTGTCTGGACACACAACCCACATATATAAGATAAAACCACAGAACTGTAGAGTTGGAAGAGACTACAAGGAACATCTAATTCAAACTGACAATCTCCATAAGTAAATTGCTCTACTGTTCTGAAGATCTTATTATCAGGAAGCTCATCCTTATATTTAAATGAAATCTAGATAGCTGTAATTTATAGCTGTTATTTTTTGTCTTGCTTTCTATGCCATGGAAAATAGTTTGCGACCAGTTTCCCTGCAGCTTTCTTTATGTACCTGAACGTAACTATTACGTATGTCTTGCCTAAGTCTCTTTTTTTCCTCTTCATACTACACATCCTTTCTTCAGCCTATTCCCATAATGCATGACCTAAAGCCTTGCCTAAACCTTATTGACCTTTTCTGAATCTGCTCTAGCCTGCCAATGCCCTTCTGAAAATGTCGACTCACAAAAAATCACAATATTCCAGGTGTGGTCACATCAGTGCCAAGTGGCAAGGAATAATGACCTCAGTTGTCTTTGATGTGATGCTTTTTTTAAATGTAGCCCAAAATTCCTTTCGCCTTTTAACTGATGTCTCACATTGCTGACTCATGTTCAGCTTATTGACTTTGACCACACCCAAATCCTTCTCAGATATATTGTTTCCAAGCCATGAATCTTGTACTGTATGTATAGCCATTTTTTTCTCCCTAATTATAATATTCTTTTTTAAAAAGCAAATTTTTTAAAAGCAAAAAGCAAATAATATTATCTTTTATTAAACATGATTTTTTCCCTTTAGGAGAAATCTCCTAAACATCAAACAGCTGTATAATAACTATGAGACTCTGCACCTTAAATACCAACTTTTGGTTCTCAGCTTCAGATAACACTATGCTATTCTGGACTCTAGGAGAGAAAAAATGTAAAATATTGCAATCTCATCTCTTGCCTTCCCTTTATAACAAAAATCAATTGGACATGGATGTCTAATGCATTATTAGTTAAAATTCTCATTCCAGATTGTGCCCTATAAACAGCCTACTTAAAACAAGAAAAGGCTTTTCAATTTTTGCATGGCTTCTTCTTAAATGTGTACCATTGCTCTCCTGCGGAGTCAAGGCAGCTGGTATGAAAACGTCCCATTTATTGCTAGAGTTAGATTAAGAAAGACCCAGAACTTGGTAACTAAAACTCTTCAGTTATAAATTAAAATGATTTTTTAAAAAATATAGTGGCCCAAGACTGTGTGTAATATTGGAGTGAATGGCTGTGGAGCCCAACTGGGTACATGTAATTGTGTTAAGGCACCATGATTTGAAAAGTTTGCAAATAATCATATCATGTGAAATTTAACCACCCCCAAAATGCTTCTTTCTCTTTTTAAATGAATATGTGCACACAAGGTCCCTTCCAACATTATTATTATTATTATTATTATTATTATTATTATTATTATTATTATTATTATTATTATTATTATTATTATTATTATTATTATTATTATTATTATTATTATTATTATTATTATTATTATTATTATTATTAAATGATTAGATACGCAGATCACCTTCATTGTGGGTGAATTTTATGATCTATCAAAACTGAAGCCTTATCTATCTTTCTTAGATCAAAATCTGGTGTTCTGTGGAATAATCCTGCAAGTATTGGATTGAGGTAAACAAACTCCCTGGGAGTCTCTGGATCCCAATCGCAGATATTTCTGAAAAAAGGCATGCAACTTTGAAAAGCGCTTTTTAAAATATATATTCATCATAGAAATATATACTTCGAAAATTTACATTTATGTTTGTGGGGAAAACATGAAATCACCTATGTAATTATGGTATTTTGCATGCAAATTTCCATGTAGTAGGGAAAGTTAAGTGTCTCCACCCTACCCCCTGGGAATGTAAATATTTGTTTAAAATCCCAGAACCTCTGATGGGCAGAACAGGCTCTTACTCATGGAGATAATAAAATTATCCGGAAAACATCCATGTAAGAGAGTCAATAGATTGTGATGACAAATTTGATGATAACAGTCTTCCAGTTAACTATGAAGAGCATGAAAACTGTAGCATGAGTTATTGTGCTTAATTTAACATTATAAAAGGAAGCCTGGAAAATTCCTAGTTAGTGGGATTTCTGCAGAATATGTATTGCTATTTGCTTATTTCTGTTCTTCTGAAAGGCTGTCCTGAATAAATATGGGCCTAATGTTATTTATTATTATGTGCCGTCAATTCAATGAGAACTCCGTCTGCAACCAGATATGTAAATTTTCTCCATAAAAATCGGACTATAACCTGATATTTCAGGTCTTCCAAAGTTGCACCGATCACCATTGTAACTGAATCCCTCCACTTTGCAATGGATCCGAAATACCCAGTTTAATGAATTCTAATTGGTCTTGCAAACAAACTCTGCCTAATTTTTTTTCTGCCTTGCCAAGCAAAAACTTCACAATGAATGCAGTTACTGGCTACTTCATAGAAGTAGCATAATTAACTTTCTTCAGCCATGGAAAAAAATTAGTCACTGTATAAAATGAGCGAATTATATCTTTCTACATAAACACATCCAAACAAGAGCTTTATAGTCACTGCTTAACTAATGTTAACAATTTGATTAAATGTCAGTTTGAGATAATGCTGAAAGTGTAGGACTAGTATAGGAGAAGCTTACTGGACAATTTTAAACCAGTCATTATTGCTCAGGATTTTTGTTCGGACTGTACACTGAAGGAATGAACTGTTCCCCTCTGTCTCCAGAAGCTTCTAAGTTGGAACAGATCTTGGAGGTCTTCTATTTCACCCCCCTGCTTAGTAGCAATAGCAGGCTTATATACCACTTCACAGCCCTCTCTAAGTGGTTTACAGAATCAGCATATTTCCCTCAACAATCTGGGTCCTCATTTTACCGAC
Source organism: Azemiops feae (assembly GCA_023970755.1). Lineage (NCBI taxonomy): Eukaryota > Metazoa > Chordata > Lepidosauria > Squamata > Viperidae > Azemiops > Azemiops feae. Next base: position 662,134 of record JALGBA010000434.1, on the reverse strand, counting down.
CTCAGAAGGATGGAAGGCTGAGTCAACCTTGAGCCAGTGGGAATCAAACTGCCAAACTGCTGGCAAATGGCTGTCAGCAGAATTAGCCTGCAGTACTGCATTCTTACCACTGCATTGTAACCACTGTGCCACTATGGCTCAAGCAAGAAACTCTGTACCATTTCAGACAAATGGCTGTCCAATCTCTTCTTAAAAACTTTTCTTTCTTTAGAGGAAAGATAAAATATAAAAGGGGATGTAAAATACAAGAGGGCTATTCATAATGACTTTTTAATTGATTTGCTAGATGTGCTCACTTCCTGACTGAGAAACAGGTAATAGATGCCCTATGAGATGATTCCACCTGCTCTGTTATTTGCTCTGACTGGTGAGGAAGGGAGGAGGAAAGGTGATAAATCCTTAATGTGTAACTGATGGCTAAAAAATTAAACAATCCCACTATCCTTTGCCCTTTGATAGATGTTTTCATATTTCCATTGTTTTCACTTTCTATGGCTGTCTAGTTTCATTCTCTGGCAGCACAACCTTTTGCATAGTTACTTGGAAGCTATCTTTTTATACAGGATTCACAATGGCTTGTTGTCTAATAACCGTGCTTAAGGGTGCTTTGCATTGCATTATCCAGGCTTTTGCAATTAAAATATGTGTTCCCCACCTCCCAGTGTACGATGAACTGCTTGATCCATCTTATATTCTTGTACAGTTTTATGGTGAAACATTTCCCTGTCTGTTTCCTTTTGGCTGCTGATGGCAACAATCTTTTTCAGTGGCAATTTGTTAGCACTTGGAGGTAAACCAAAATCTCCACAATAACTTCTGGAACTTTATAATAACATATTCTTGAAACTCTGCTAGATTTTCTTTCTTTCTATGCTCTCTTATTCCTGGCAAAATCAAGACAGATTTTTTTAAAAAAGAAACTCTGTTATAAACATATAGTCACTTTACATTCTTCAAGCTGATAGTAAAGCACAAAGAGTATAAATACAGGAAAATGAAATTTGGTTTAATTAATTTATATAAAAAAAATAAAACCTAACAAACATCTTAGGGATAAATTTTTGGTGACTCATTTTAACCTTCCCTTCCATTATCCCTAGCCTCTAATTACTACTTAAGAATTTGTACTTTTCTTGAAATATTGGACATTATTGCTTATAGAGGCAAAAACATTTTAAATGTCTTGTTTATGGTTACAGTACTACTTTTTCCAAGGCTGAGGTTTTCTTTATAGATTCTTTTATCTCTTAACTTCTTTTGCATTCCTTTGTCAGTGTTACTTTTGCCTATCTCTGCACAATAAGAGCTCTAGCAGGATGGTCCTTTTCAACAAGAAACTCTAATAGGGACCAGTAAGAATCTCTGCCCTGGATTTATAATATTGTCAACAAAAGGTGGCAGGATTAGATAGAACTTATTTAAAATGTTAAGAAGTGCCCTTTGTGCTTGTGGTATCAGGGTAGAACAAAGGCACAACAGAGCTGACTACATACAATAAAAAATATAATAAAATAAAATAATATGATCATAAAACAGTTGAAACACCAGAATTTTCAAACTATAATTACCATTTTGAATTGCCATATTGTTTGGCATACACAAGAATATCCGAGGTAGCAAAATTTTGTTCAGCTTCTGAAGCATACATAATATGCCAATAGCCCCCACAGAAAGAACTTGACTTGAACCATAAACTTTTTTTAATTAAAACACTGAAAAGCTAAAGTTATGAATTCCTACCCAGTTAGATTTCCTTATTTCTTTAGTGTGCAGATGACTTTGATCCGCTCTTTCTTCCTCAACTGTTCCAGAGTTCATTGTCTTAACTCAACAGATTTTCAGGCTGTCTACAGTTAATTTTATTTGCCCAAATTTTATCTGTTATTTTAATACTTTCTTGTCTTCTTTATCCTTCTAACGTGTTTTGCTTCTGAGCATTATTCTGACAACAACAAACATTTTTGGGAAAAAAATACAGCATGTAGATTGAATTATAATCAAAAGGTAACATAACATAGTTCACTATAATATGCTCTGCCACCCAACTGAACTTTATCTGCCCATTCTGTTTCTTTTTCCTTTATGTGGTATCTTTTAGATAACAAGATTGCAGTCCCTTTCTGTTGAAGCAGCAGGGTAGTAATCCTTCAAGTAGATTAATAAAGTGTGTGATGGAAGTTCTACAAAGAACTCCAAATGAGATCTAGACAATAGATGAATATTGGAACTTTGAGGGGTGCAGCAAGTTATAAGGAGAATTTTGAATGCCACAGGCATTGCATGTTCTGAAGCAAGTTTTTCAAATTGGTTTTAAATGCACACAGTCCTAATAGACAATATTATGGATTATATATATATATATAAGTCATCTCAACAGTGTACCAATCTTTTATCACCCCAGAATGTGAAAATTATAGCTATATGATCAGAGCAAATTTGTGATTAAGTTCTGTCTAGGCAGTTGTGATTTCATACATTCAATTGGAAGGACTGCTTGGTTATTTTCCAATCCTTAAAATTGTAGAGAATAAGGGAGATGACCTTGACAAAAATATGCATGAACATTAGCTAGGGAAAGAGGGCTGAAACATCCTTTAAGTCCTGGAAAGCAAAATGATATTCAGAACCAACTCAGAAAAATACCTCTCTAATTCACTAAGGTATAAGGAGAGAAGATAAAGCACAATCAGACTTGCATGATTCTGTTATATTTCCCTAAAGTATAGTTCTAGTTATTACTGGCTTAGGAATTCTGGGAATTGAAGTCCACAAGTCATAAAAGTCATAAAAAAGTCATAAAAGGGCCATTGTTCATCAGAAGATGTTCTATTTGGTACAAAAAATAATGGACATCTTTTGAATGGATAATACCCCCATTCAGGGTTGGAAACATTCCAGAACATGACACCTGGGACAGATACAGATTTTACAAACCACAGTTTGTTTCTAAATGGAAACTCAAATCATCAAATTATCACAATGAAATGTATGCACTCATTCAGTACCATTTCTCATAAAAACTAATCATGACAACTCATAAAGATGGGATTCATTTCATACCTCTGTTATGATTCTCTCAGAATTTCCCAAGTGAATGTGCTTTGTTGACTTTATCTTTTCCTATGGGAAAAAAATGACTTTGTTCAATACTAATCCTTTTGAATCACACCTGACATTTCATCGAAACTGAATTTTTGTGTCATCACCATTACCCAGAGACATGTCATTCTATGTCTGACAAATGTTAAGCCTGTTCGGCTCATGAAGAAATGTGAAAACAAACCAAATGGCTATTAAATGTACCACGGATATGTGAACGTAACATGTATGTATACATATTTTATATATCTATAAAAGCTTGAGAATGTGAGTTTTGCTGGTACTGCAGCTGAACAGCAGTGATGTATCTGTAAGCAAGATTTATTCTAAGGGATTTTTTTTTCTTCTAATATACTAAAATGATGTAGATAAAGGTATGTATGCCAAAACCATGTACAAGCACATAAAACCTTTAGACATAAAAGATAACTTTTTTGATACACTCACATTTGTGCTTCTTCAGGCAAGAGTAATTTGTAGCACCATATTTAAATAGTAAGCTCCTTAAAAAAAAAAAGTCATCAGTAATAACACCTCCAGGTAACAAATCTTTTTGTTGTCCAAGTCGTCTAACTTTAGATTTCATTCAAAGCAGGACTGAACGGGATGCTCGGACTATTAAATTTATCAGGGTGCCACGAGCACTTCTGTACAAGAAATTTGTGGTGGTTGCAAAGAACTGAGAGTGAATTAAAATGTTCCCTATCTGGCCCACGATTAAGCCTTTCTCTCTCTCAGGCAATCTATCTTCAGATGTTGATCAGTTAACAAAATGCTTAGCCCAGCCCCCTCCATTTCACACTGAAAAAAGAAACTTCTTCCCCATATGTAAATAAATAAACATCAGCAAGAAGAGTGCGAACTGCAAGACTTTCCTCTGGACCCCTGGGAGGTGTTTTTTTTTAATTGCCACCTTGTCTCAACACAGCAGCTGAGAGTGGGGGCAAATGTGCATGTCTCCCCTTTAATGACAGTGTAATGGAATGCCTGCCTTTCTGCTTCCAGATGGAAGTTCTCTGTTTGCAGAAATTGCAAAGTATATGATGAAGTCCAGATATTAATATTGGCTCATGCACTAATAAGCTTGTGGAGCTAGACTATAAGCTGGGGATTATGTAGAGAGCCTTAATGACCTAAAATTTACCTCATGGGCAACTTTTTTTTTTCTTGTTGCTTAATACCATGCTTCTAGTGCCCTTTGTTTAACCTTTATAAAGCTACTTCATCCAAAATAGGAATAGTAATAGACTGCTGTTGCCGAAGTAGAATAAATAAACCATTAATATGTTTGAGCGGAACATTTTCAGTGGTACAGTTTGATTTTTTCCCCTTGTTTTCATTTTCTTCAGAGAGGGATGTAGTTTATCACACACAGTTGCCAAGTTATAATCCTCTATGTTTGTACTCCAATATAAATATCCAGCGCATATACTGGAACATTAAATACCTACGGAATAAATGGGAAAAAACCCCTCCAAAACAGAGCAAGGAGAAGGTTTCCAGAAACTTTTATTAGTTCATAAAAGTCCTAATGAGAATGCAGCAGAACATTTTGCTAAACCAGCTTAAATATTTGAAACTGAATTACTAGGAAAGTCATGAAAATGTGTACAGATAGTTCTCCACTTACAACTGTTCATTTAATGACTGTTCAAAGTTACAACGGCACTGAAAAAAGTGGCTTAAGACCATTTTTTACACTTAGGACCATTGCAGCATCCCCATGGTCATGTGGTCAAAATTCAAATGTTTGGCAACTGATTCATATTTATGACGGTTGCAGTATCCTGGGATCATGTGATCTCCTTTTTGCGACCTTCTGGCAAGCAATGTCAATGGGGAAGCCACATTCACTTAACAGCTGTGTTACTAACTTAACAAAGGCATAGATTAACAACTATGGCAAGAAAGATTGTAAAGGGGCAAAACTCATTTAACAAATGTCTCACTTAGCCACAGAAATTGTGGTTGTACGTTGAGGATGACCTGTAGTAGGTAAAGTCACTATGTTCTTCCAGAGAGGGATGGGATTCAGGGTCTCATGGACTTACAAACTTGTTTGTTTTGCCTCCAGGCAATGATCGGCTGGAGATCTTCAGAGAGGCAAGCACCTCAGCAGAAAAGATGCTTCCAGACTGGGCCTGATAATCAAGCCCAGTGTCTAATCATGGAAACAAGAGATATCAAAAATTCCACCTTTCTGTTGCAATCTGATCATCTGGATTTTGTCAGCCTATGATCTAGTAGACTAACCAATGTTCCAAAAGCTCCAGGTGAACTGGAATCATCAGGATCATCCTTAGCAAACTAAGGATACTTTTTAATTTTTTGGTCCAATTAAATAGTTTTTCATCTGCTCGCAGTCTCTGTTGCTTGTTTGCTCAGGATGTTTGCTGAGCAGTGATTACTAGTTTAGCTATACAGATCTAGGGCTCATACAACCTAGAATCACTATATTTTTTCCTTTTTAAAGAATAAAAAATATTGTTTGTTATTCCAATGGTTTGTACTAGCACCATACACTCTAAAACCACTAGGGCTTGGGAACTCTGGCTTAGGGGAAGCCATTTATTTAAAAACTTGGGCTAGGGAAAGGAGAAATCTATTCTGTAGTGAGTGGGGTCATCTCCTTATTCAAGAATATATTATGGCAATGTAACTATCCGCTCAGTGTTTCTCAATTTTCTTTTAAAAAAAAATCCAAGTGGCTTTTTAATATGATAAGTTCCAAAGGCAATCATTCTCCTCTTGCAAGCATCTCCCATTTGCTCTGATCAATAGTTCACATGTAACTGCAATCAGGTCTCATGGAAGCACCACGTTGCACAAACTCTGATAAAGAAATAAGGGATTTATGAAAGGGGAACCTGTATACAACATTCAATGGGAGGCCTTTCCTTAACTTTCTCTTTTAGCATTCTTTCCATTAAGAAGCAGCTAAAATCTTTGCAGCGAATGGCAAGCATACCGTGTTTTAGCAGCAACAAAGCTTTATTGATTTAAAATTTTAAATGCCTGCCCTAAACATACTCAACTTTCTCTTTTCATCATTATTTCCCATTCGCTTAGGATATAGCACCTATCTAAGTGAATCTATTGTCTATTTATTGCATCAGCCAATGTTCTCATTCTTTAAATATCTGCTTTTTCTCTTCATACTTCCACAAAACACATACAATACAGTACATGTTTTTAGGGGGTTTTATTGTCTTTGTTTTCAGGAGCTGGCTGCAGCCATAGAGAGATTTTGTTTTGAGTTTGTCACACCATATGGGACTCTTTTGATTGGGGGACTACCTTATGTGGACATCCTAGAACAGGGGTGTCAAACTGCCGGCCCATGGGCCGGATGCGTCACGTGGAAGCCGCACCCACCCCATTGCCGGCAATGGCAAAACAGTCCTGATACATCGCGCGACATCACATGACGTCACGAGTTTGACATGTCTGTCCTAGAAGGTGGAGATCCTGAGATGGGGCTTGGGTCTGTGTTTTTAACAGCCTTCCCCTTCTATTTACATGTACAGTATGTGAGTGATAGTTTGCTGTTTGATTTAGGAACATTGTATTTATAATTGATATACATTTCAATTCAAATTAAATTAAAACACAATAGCTATATTAATAACTGAAATTCATGCTTTTTCCCATTAAATAACTGATTATCTCTATCTATTTATTATCTATCTATTGCCTTCAAGTGTTGACAGATGAGTCCTTTCAATTTAGTGATACTAGGATTGAGAGAAAGTGACTGGTTTAACGTGATCCAACTGGCTTTGTGCCTTAAGGTAGGATTAGACCTCATGCACTTCCAGTTTCTAGCCTGGTGCCTTCACCACTAGACTAAACTGTCTCTTATCCATATGTATGAGCTCTCAAAATCTCAGTTTTACTAAATATGTAGATTTCACCTTGGAATTGCCCTTGGGCTTATTCTCATTTGTGATCTAGGGTGAATGGAAAGATGATAGCATATTTAAAATAATTAGAGGTTAATCATGTATCCAGAATAGATGGGCATCAGTCGTTACAGTCGCTATATTGTCCCTTACTACACCATTTCATTAAATATCTAGGCATGTATAGAGGGCATCCAATTGCAGAGAGATCAAAGGATTCTGACATTATTCTTGCAGTATGGCAAGGAGTGGTGTTTATTCTGCAACCTCTGAAGCCAAGAATCCAGTGTTAGTTTTACTCAAGGAATTCTGAATATTTACACAGCTGTGTTTCAGAGAATAAACTTTATAATAGAAGGTGAAAACTGGAGAGTTGTAGTTATAACTGTCCTTACAATAATATAGCCTAGAAATTTGCAAGGCAGTGTTGTTTCCATATTCTTTTTCATGCTGATGAAATCTGCAAAGACAGCTAGAAAAATAATCTTTTAAAAGTAATCAAGCAGTAGAAAAGTTAAAATCCCTTTTCGTATCTATCTATCTATCTATCTATCTATCTATCTATCTATCTATCTATCTATCTATCTATCTATCTATCTATCTATCTATCTATCTATCTATCTATCTATCTATCTATCTATCTATCTATCTATCTATCTATCTATCTATCTATCTATCCATCCATCCATCCATCCACTATGGGTAAGTATTTCATAATTTGAATGAATGATTTAATTTCCTTCCTAATGGACCTTCCTATATTTCTTTCTAGGTAAACAATTGACAATTGCCTTCCTTCTTGCGGGCAGGCCTTTCTAAATTTATACGCTTCAGTTTGTGCATGTGTGGAGGGGCTTGGTGCCATCAAGTCAATCTTGATATCCAGCAACTGCTTGACAAGTGCCTGAAGTTTTCTTGGCAAGATTTTTCAAAAATGGTTTGCTAAAGCATCCTTCATAGGATAAGAGGGAGTGACTGGCCCAAGGTCACCCATTTGGCTTTGTGCCTCAGGTGGGACTAGAGCTCACGGGTCTATGACAATTCACCACAGCCAACTTGCCACTGCCAACTGGCCACAGCCAGCTTGCCACAGCCAACTGGCCACAGCCAGCTTGCCACGACCAACTTGCCATAGCCAACTTGCCATGGCCAACTTGCCACAGCCAACTTGCCATGGCCAACTTGTCGTAGCCAACTTGTCATAGCCAACTTGCCATGGCCAACTTGGTATGGCCAACTTGCCATGGCCAAGTTGTCATAGCCAACTTGCCATGGCCAACTTGTCATAGCCAACTTGCCATAGCCAACTTGCCATGGCCAACTTGTCATAGCCAACTTGCCATAGCCAACTTGTCATAGCCAACTTGCCATAGCCAACTTGCCATAGCCAACTTGTCATAGCCAACTTGCCATGGGACAACTCACCACAGCCAACTTGCCGCAGGATAATTCGCTGCGGGACAAGAGTTACACAAATACCAAAGAAATGGTGGAATAGAATCATTAAAGAACGGATGCGAATGAAATGAACAAAATGAAATGTGAATGATGAAAATTAAAATATTTTTTATTTATTTTAAATAATTAAGTTTAATTGTTAAATTGGCCTGCAATGAGTTGTCCCGCAGCGAGTTGGCCATGGCGAATGGTCCCACAGCAAGTCGGCCGTGGTGAATAGACTGCAGTAAGTTGGCCGTGGAGAGTTGGCCATGGTGAGGTGGCCACAGCGAATGGCTCTGGTGAGTTGTCCCATTCCGCAAATTCACAGCTTCCCACTTTCTGACTTGGTGTCTTAACCGTTAGACCAAATTGGTTCTTCTCTGTGTGTATGTGTATGTGTATATTTATGTGTGTGTGTACATATATGTACATTTGCACAGAGTATGCACATACACATACACATGCACAGGCACACATAGTATGTATAGACATGTACCTGTATGCAGGCACAAGTAGTCTTAAAATAAACATTCCTTTCTTTCCACTCTGTTCCACTTGAATAGGTTTTATATTTTTCTCCTTGTTCCCCCCCCCCAATATGGCTGGCTTGCCAATCTGGCAATAAGGGTAAAAGGGCAACGGAGATAAGCCTTATGTAACAAGAATTTAAAGGACTTACAAATACTGAAGTTCATTAATTCTCTTCAGAAAACCTAGCTCAATTTAGAATCTTTCCAGACATCTAAAAATGACAAAAGGTTGCTTAAAGTAAGAACAACTGGAAAAGATTTATCTGATGACAGTCTTCTAGCATTCAGCTAATTACACAATTATTGTGTATTTTATAGTTGCAGTGACTTCATATATATATTATTTCAAGCAATGTGTATGGTGTCTCTCTCTCCCCCCCCATTTAATATTTGATTAATTTGGGAGACCTTTTCCATCTCATTTCCATAAGGGAAAATAAATAAATAAAAACTTTCTGATCTTTGTGATTGACCCTGGGAATTTCAGGGGAGGGGGGTTTTCCGAAAAAGAAGTTCCACTTCTTTTTAATTTTTGTCTCATGACCCATGTAAAAAAAGGGGTGGACTTTGATAATATCAATGTATTTGCCACCTTGACTTTTATTTGACATTCCACCAGCAGAAGTCCTTTTTTCCTATCCCAAATTTTATGACTCAAAACCATTACTGGTACAAAATGTAATGTTCATATTTTCATGCATCATATTAAACATAGATCTAAATAAACTGTCTATTTATTTGTATTTGCAGTTTATACTGTATAAGGATGGACATCTTCTCTAGACAAATCCCAGCTGGAATCAGGCTACTATGGCTTTTGAAGGTGTTGGAGTTGAATTTGAACCTTCAAAGCTTTAACAATCCTTCAATTAATTGTTAACTATGTCTGCAAAAATATTTTATTTATTTTTATTAATTTATTAAGTTTATATGCCACCCATCTCAGAGTTTAATGCAAAGAATCTCTCCTCTCCTCTCCTCTCCTCTCCTCTCCTCTCCTCTCCTCTCCTCTCCTCTCCCCTCTCCTTCTAATGTGAAATATAAATATATGAAATGGGCTAATGAGGAGAGTACTATCAACAAGAAAAAATCTTGCTCTAGATATTCTCATTAATTTTATGATTTTGCTGTAATATGGGCTAATTTTAACAAGCTGATAATAATTATAGTAATCAATGGTACATTTCATTTGTTTAAGATGTAATGAACTGAAATGCCATCAAAAATGAAAGACAAACCAAAGAGCATTTGGTTCTGCTCCCCCCCCCCCAATGTTGCCTTCCAAGATTCTTACTGTTGTATATTCTGGAATAGCATTAAGGCTAAGCTACTCCTGAAAAGCACTCAGCAAAGAAGTATATAACCATCAGGATTAAGAACCCATTAATTTCAATGATTAACTTAGTCTGAATGGTGCTCATAAACTTTGGTGACAAATGGCTTGGAAAGGTAACACATAAGCCTAAGAAGTTAATCTGCTCTATTATTCTTCATGTTATGTAACATACAGTGTCTTTGTATTAAGTGTTTAATATGGTACTTTGGGAAAGTTTCAGATAAAAAGACTTCTCAGATAAGAAGATTCAGAAACTATGCTAGGTTCTGGAAACAGAATTAGCTCATGAGCAGAAAGAACCATGAATCAACAACCATCTAATAAATACATAAAGTTGCAGTCATTAAGCAATTGCCTTGAGATCAATACCACTGAAATACAAAATACTTTAAGGAAAATTTGGGTTGATGGTGTGGAATATCCACTTCATCTTTCACAAGAGGGAGAATCACCTCGGAAGGATGACTTTTTTTCTCAGATACTAATGTCTAATAATAATTTCAGTTCTACTCTTAGGCATTCACATATGAATTGCTAAAACATTCTTTCTACTATGCCTTAATTTCAGTTTCATCTGAAAGCATTTCATTACTTTTCTTTATACATTCCATTCATTAGTTAGAAGTTCTTTCACTCACTTCCAAAAGAATTTTTAATTTCAGTAAAAAAATTGTTTTACATTTACCTTGAAAAGAATTTTAATATATCGCAATAAATTAACTATTTTTGTTTGCTATACAATGCTTTTTATGGTAAGAGCCACAGAAGTGTTTTTTGAGGGCAACCTGTATTTATTCCATATTCTCAAAAAAGGCACATCTAACATAATTTTTAAAAATCTACATTAATCTTAGCTTTATCATATCACAAATTCCTATGCCACACAAATCTCAGATCATGTCCTTCTAACTGCAGTATTCTTCTATTTCCCTGCAACACTTCACCAAATTAAACACCAACAGAGAAGTAAAATTTCAAATCAGGCAAACCCAGTCCTCTTCTTTCCTTAGTATCTTGTAATATCTTATATTTAGCCCATAGCTAAACATACTCAACAGGTAGATTTGATTTTATCCATGTCTTCCCCATTTTTTCTAGCTTATTCAACTAGCGTTAAATAAATAAGTAAATGTGGCTTGCTATCCATGCAGTATTTTTGTAAGCAAAGATTAGCTTTTCCTCAAAAAACTGATATACTTTTCAATATATAACAATTTCTGAGTATACCTTTTTAATGTTTATGCTGGCCCACACACCTCTTTTTAACCCTACTGTGTTTTATTCTTATTCTCAATATTTCATGGAAGGGACTTTTATGTGCCTTATATATTTGGGGAATGACTTCTATTGACTTCTATTAATGACTTCTATCTAAAAATTCTTCTTTCTGTGTTATATATTCAGTATTGTGAATAAGTTAGTTAAGTATTCACTTTAATGCTTGAATACTTGTGAAAAGATTATACAAGGTCACCCCAAAGGTACTTTCTCAAAAGGCAATTGGACTTTCTTTGCTTTTTTCTTGAAGACGTTTTGCTTCTCATCCAAGACGCTTCTTCAGTTCTCACTCCAGTTGTCTTTTGAAAAAGTACCTTAGGGACAACCTTGACCAAGATGACTGAGAATCTCCATAGACATAATACAATGTCATAATTCAACCCAGAAGTGATGTGTGATGGAAATGCACTCATAATATTTTGGAGAACAGACTCAGGAATGCTGCTGCCTACTAGACTGAATAATCTTCTCTTCTCGTGGATGTTCGGTTGATTTTGTTTTAAGTATAGCATTTAATCACCTGCTGTTACTTGTAATCTCTATTAACATGTTACTTTTGACTCACAGCTATGCATAGCCATTTATAGCATAGCCAAGATTCTGATATAAATTATCAACCCTCCTAGTTATGTTATGCAACCTGTAAATTCTCTAAATAGTTTTAGAGCAAAACTGCAAATATATGTTATCCAGCCTAATATTTGCTTCTGACCTTATTAATTGCATGCTGTACATAAGTGCATTATACCAGTTAATTAATATGCTCTAGGGAATTCTACCTAGGCACTGGAAGATGCAAAGCATGGCTCCTTTTAAGTATTTTGCAATGAAATGTATAATTAGACATAACATTTTTTTGGCAGAAATGCTAGACTTCCAATTCTAAACATTTAATGAGCATGCTTTCAGCTAATTGAGTCATTCAATTTCAAATTATAAAATTCCACCAGCAGTTTTACCTCATCCAATATTTATCTGTTTATAATCTCTTAGCTAGGTAACAAGCAAACACTCAAGGCAATGTCTCATATTATTTTATAAAAATATCAATATGCATTGAGTGTTTGAGCATGTTTTGCATAGCAGGGTTGTTGACATGAGTTATAGTAGTACTGTTGGATACACCCATCCTAAAAAGAACATGTAAAAAGAGTTATGGACCAATCTTATGCAATATGCCAGCATTGGTGGGGCAAGCTACTATATATAATACTGTATATAATTTTATATTATATAAACACACATACTACTAAATATAAATCAACAGAAATCCCACATGTTCTCATACGGATGGTGTTATCTAGTTGGGTAATGAAATGTTTGCAAGTAGACATTTCAGAGAGCACCACAGACTCCACTTCAATATAATTTCTGCATTTCTTTGGTTTTCCTATGTATCACTGCTTGGAATCTGACTCTAGAACGTTTAAAGGAACACATAAGCATGAACGTTCCATAGAAATGGGAATTTGCTGCACTGATTCAGAAGAATATATTGTTGCCAGAGGCATGCTCCATTAGTTCCCAGGGCAGCAGAATCTTATTTTTTTAAAAAGAGAGAGCATACCAAACACAGTGTCATGGTTCCAATAGATGAAACCCATCAAAAGAACTTTGAGGCAAAATTCTTCCTTAAACAACATTTATTCGGGAAACAAAGTATCGGCACTACATAGTTGAACCCAAAAACTAAATTCCCCTTCTCCGGATACAAAGTAACAAAGTACTATTCCCACCCCCAATGAACTGTCATAAAGCACATTCCCCAATTAGCTTAAAGCACGGGCTTTCTCCTCAGCCCGCCAAAATGTTATCAGCTTTCCTTGGGTTCCCACAGCAGTGTTATTATTATGGCTACCTGAGCTTACATCTCAAACCCCCCCCCCCCGGCTGCACTTGATTTCTAAAAGCAAGAAAAAGCATATTAAAGGAGAAGAGAAAATGGCTGCATTTTCATCAGTTGTCAGAGCAGGAACATCCAATGTTAGCAGCATTGACACACAGGAGCACAATTACAAGTTCCTATGAAGAATGCCACAATAATATTTCTTGCATCACTGTCCCTACCATAACACCATAACAATATTTTGTATTATAAAGTCAAACAAACTACAAGTAGAAAATTGAGCAAGTTCCAAAAGAGATACAAATGTCTGGGCGTCCCACCAAGTTCAGGGAGTGAAAGTTCAGCTGAAAGTAGTTACTTTGTTGCAATAGGGATGTCTGCGCTTCACACCAAGTTCATAGATACATTGTAACCGTTCAATCCACATGAATCCGCCCAGAGAACCGAAGGATTTTTTTTTCCTAAAGTAGACAATAATGTTCAGAAGGGGGGGAGGAAAATAAACACTCCACCCCCCTCCCTAAAGACTTCCACTTAAGCTAAAAACAAGCAAGCAGAGAGAGAGAGTCACAGTAGGATTTTTTTTTCAGGATCCCCGAATTCCAACAGCTCAAATAGACAATAAAAATTAATTATTTTTTTCAAAGCCCATTTTCCCGAGTATCCGAACGCTGCTTTCTCAAGGTAGGGAAATAGTTTCTAAAAGCTTTTCACAGGGAGGTAAATAGGGTATCAAGAGGGAAGGAAAGATCTCACCTGGATCTTCCACGGTGGTTCTTTTTGCTTAGATGTTGCTGTGACTTTCGGCTGAAGCAGCTAAGTGATCGGCCATGTTACTGGCTGATCTTTTCCCGTCGGCCCAAAGGTGATTTCTCGGACCGCAGAGGGAGCTGCCACTCCCTCCGCGATCAGCGAGTGTCCTCCTCCACGGTGGTCGCCCCTCCAGGGCAACTTTCGATCCTGTCCATGTTCTACCGGCGGGGGGAAACCGGTAGGCAAAGAGAACATACTCTTTGCGCGACCGCAGGCGCTGCGACTGGAACCGGAAGTCCGGGTGGTGGTGATCTTAAGGGTAGAAATGCAATTAGTTTTGCTCCCAGAGGCCTCAGTCATCTATTCTAATTTTGCAAGCCAATGAACAAAAAACAAAATTAATTTTGCCACCAAATTTTGGCAGGATGATCTTGGGACAAGAGATACGTTTAAGCCACAAGTTGCCCATCCTCTATATATCATGGTACAGCTTGCAGCATATACTTTAGCTTTAACAATGGGTGGGTATAACAAAGGTACATCTATCATGGCTTCTCTTGTTAATATAACATTTAAAAAAAATATGATTGCCTTTTGGTGCAAAAAGCCCCCCTTAAAACTGTATATTTAAAAAATAACACCAGAATCCATTATATATTTATTTAATTTCAGCAGCTTGTATTTTATTATCCTAATTATGGGACTATTTTAAGATAAGTAAGTAAATAAGTAAGTAGATAGATTCATGTAATAGTTGCACTGAAATCTGTCTATAGCAAAATATTTTACTGACACTTCATGACCGATTTTAGATTTAAGCAAACATAAGTCAGTTGCAGTAGTTTCTTCAAGAAATACTTCAGCTATCATTCATTATCCTTTGTGAATGAACCCAGTAATTACCTTATAAAATATTGTGTGCCATATTTAGTATTAACATTCTATTATTGCTTACTATTGCTTTGTTGCCATTTTTAATACATATTCAAACATACTGTCCCAGGAGAACCTATAAGATTGAAATAACAAAGAGCAGAATTTGGGGGAAAACAGTAATGATAAGAATACTGTTACTTTCTTGGGTGGTTACAGTCTAGACACAATATTTTTTTACAGCTCTTTAATTCAAGAAGAAATTGGAAAGTTTACTAAACAAAAGAAGAGAAGGTTTTGAGAAGAGTTTGGATGATATTCAGAAACTGAAATACAACCAGCATCTTCATATGACAAACTTGGCAAAGAGGAAAGCAGATTTTTGGGACGTAATCTCTTACATGGTCCATGGCTCTGTGAACAACGAAATCTACTTTTGGAGGGGGGGAATGTTATCCTTAAAGTTAGTAAAACTGCAATAGACAAACTGACCTGAGTCACTAAAGTAACACAGGAAATCACATGAGTCATGGGATTGGATGATAGACTTTCTCCCCCAATTTAGAAATAACATTCAGTTCAAACTAGCAATTTTGTTGCTGGTGGTATTATATGTCCCCAGTAACACAGTTGCCTCATTTGATCCAAAAAGCATTCTTACAGCCCACTTCCTGTTTTTTTAATGACTCTTAAATAGTGACAGTCCCCAGCTGCGGTTAAGTGGATAAAAAGCAGCTTGGTATGCATTAAACATCTATGGTCACAAAACCTGCCTCCGGCCATTTTGTCCTACGCCATTGTTTATGAAGTGCAATCATAGGAAAATTTTCCTTCAAGTGATCTCTTCCTGGAGAACTGCCTAGCCAGTTATTGTTCCTTCTAAACAGATGGAGTTTCCACTTAGGATATTGAAGACCTACATGCCTCTTTAAGGAGAAAATCCTCCATTATACAAAGACACACTTGCATATGGATAACCAGCCAGGGGAAGAAAGCTCCCTATTCCACCCATTGTCCTAGTGTCAACTAGTTATGCAACATGTTTTTGCAGAGAGGTGTAGTAATTTTAAGAACTTACAAGAAAAATGTTTTTACTGAAAAATGACACTGATTTAAAGCAAAAAAGGCAGTGAACCCCCTAAGATTATAAGAGGAGACCTGCTGGATTAGGTCAATTGCTCATCTAATTCAACATATTATTTCAAATTGCCTTGAGAAATTGTGGGTGCCCCATCACTGGAGACTTTTAAGAGACTAGATAGCCATTTATCAGAAATAGTAGAGGTCTCCTGCTAGAGCAGGGGGTTGGACTAGATGACCTCCAAGGTCTCTATTACTGTTACTGTTTCAACATATTGTTTCTTATAAGGGGTAGTCAAATGCATTCTAAAAAGTCATAAACATGGATTCAGGATCATTAACATTCTTCCACTATAGCTTCCAGACATCTCTTTGTTTATTACTTTATTTAACTTATACAGCTGCCCATCTCACAGAAGTGTCTCTATGCAGAGTACACAACAGAGGTGTACTTTCTACCATTTCACATGGTATAGACACCTGGAACTCATCTGATGATTTTCTGGTCCTTAAGAAAAGTTGCACCTGTGTTTTCCTAAGAACATCTGCCAGTTTGTCTTTAAATGTGTTTTGTTTCATTTTTGGTGAAAACCATCTAGATCCAGGGATATATCTGCTTTTCAATTTTTCATCTAGACTTCATCCATACTTTTTGTGAGCATGGATCAAAATTCATTTGATTTATCTCCTGAAAAGAGCACGGCTTTTATGACTTCAGGGGTAAATTCATTTCGATACATTTTCACTATCTTCATTAATGAATCAATGGTCCAGTGGTCCCGTGACTTCTACGATTAGATTCTTGACTGAAATATATTTGAATCAATTATAATTTTCATTGCTTGTCATAAAGTGGTTTGTCCTATACTCTTCAGTCCTTTTATTATTATTAGATTAGATTTTTATCCCACCTTTATTACTTGATAAGTAGCTCAAAGCTGTGAAATACCTCACACTCCTTCGTTCTCCTATTTTCCCCACAACAACAACCCTATGAGGTGGGTTGGGCTGACAAAGAGTGATAGCCCAGGGTCACCCAACTGGCTTTTGTGACTAAATGGGACTAGAACTCACAATCTCCTGGTTTCTAAGCCACCACCTTAACTGCTACATCAAACTGGCTCTCTTTTAAAGAAACTTTTATTGAATGCTTGTATTTCTTTGGTCAACAATTATATTACTTTTTTTGCTTTCATTTGGATAGGTTTTCTAGTTTTTGAAGGAAGCCTTTGGACTTCCAGTTGCTTTTTAACAATTTAACACTGATCATTCTGACATCCTCTTGATCTTCATTGTATATTTTCTAGTCAGAGATACACATTTTAATTCAATTTGAATTATTCTAGTTTTGAATAATCTTCTAGCATTTTGACACATTATATTCTTCATTTCTACACATTTCTACTCTTTTCAACTCTAAGGTGAGTTGGGGAGGGCAGGGGGGATAATTCCCGTATTCAGTAACCATATGAACATAATACTTGAAATGAATGTTACACAAAAATGTTTCTTTTTTTAAGACAGCAAATCTTCATATGAACTTTGTGCCCACTTCTTGACTGCTGTACCAAACCATTATCAGACTGTGACACTTACAGCAGTCCTTCTGTAATGGTCTCAGTTGTCTACATAATTTTGTAACGTACGTCCGGTAATACAATGCATGACTCCTTCATCTGTCATTTTCACCAATGTGGTAAATATGAGATTATGCTTAACTTTTTTTTCAACATACCACAGTGGCTGGCACCTAAGGAAATTCAACTACACTTTTACCACCCACAGTTTCTGCTGCAAGATCAAAATTCACAAAATATGGACAAGCTAAAGTCAAGTGATGTAATATTGCCATTGATCCAATAAAATAAAGGCAACAAGGTCATTGCTTTCATTTTAACATGGAAAAACTGTTGGCCTGGGAAATATTAATTGTCTTTTGGAATAAATCTTAAATACATCTGGTCCTTTCTGTAACTTATTAGTACCAAAATCAACATGACAAATGCTTCTGTGCATTGCTCAGCAGGATGTCAACGAATAAGAACACCTATCATTTATGTTTTTGATTTTAAAAGTTTTCATTTTTACCTGAACCAAAATTAGAGATGCTGAGGAAAGAAAAGTTACCTTAATTTTCCTTCAGACATTTTTTGCTTATTTAAGATCTTACTTATTTTGCCTCATTTTTTTATTCAGTCATAGATTGTTTGCTTGCTTGTTTGCTTGCTTAATTTGAAATGATACTGGCTATTGTACTGAGGTTTACAATAAAAATAATAATAAAATTGAGAATTAAAAACAACAGATATAACAATTAAAATAAAAGAAGTACAATAGGATTAATAATTAAAATTAACAGGTAAAATCAGCAGTTAAAAACTAGTATTTTTTAAAAAAGTTTTAAAAGCCTTTTAAAAAGCAGATTGTTCTTGTTTGTCTATTGTACAAGAAGGGTATTTCAAAAAGCACAATATTCCGGATTGATCCTGAGGAAGAATTTGTAATATATACAATCCAAAAAAGGGGGGGGGGAAAGAGGCATAACAAATCTGAAAGCAGCCAAACTATCTTGGGAAGATTATTTCATTTTCTTTCGCAATTCAATACCTAGCGTAGATGTTTTCACTGAATCAGGGGCAAGACATAAAAATATATGCAATCATTACTAAGGCAGAGATCACCAGCTTGTCAAAATGTTACAAGCTTGGTCAGAAATGTATTCATTTGAGAGTCATAATTTGTAAGAGATGAAGCAGCATTACAATTCATGCTACTGTAGTTAAAGAAAGGTTTGGGAATGCCCTTCCGCAGACATTTACCCAACTGCTTATCTGCTTGCTGAGGAGGATGTGTTCCATCTGGTCTTTTTTATTGCCTCTTTTGAATGATGTGTACATGCGGTTGATTTCTGTGGGTCTATTGATGGTTGATAAGGGATTAAGCAAGGATTAACACCAGAAAATAACCAATACCACAAAAGTCTGATGATTTAAACTCTTTTTTAATTGAGTTCAGGTGACAGTTCTGATAAGGATAACATTTTATACACAGGACCATGGTGGCTTGTGTGGTTATGACGCTGGGTTGACAAACAGCAAGCCTGCATTCAAGACCCAAGTACTGCTGCATGACGGGGCAAGCTCCTGTCATTTGCTCCAGCTTTTGCTGATCTAGCAATTCAAAAGCAAGTAATCATAAGTAGATAGATAGGTATCATTTTGGTGGGGCATATTAACAGAGACACGAAAGGAGCCCCCAACGGGTGTTCCCGGGGCAATAGTGATGTCACCAATCCTTTCAAAATAGAAGCGCCTCAGTGCTGCCAACATGAATGCGAGTAAACATTTTATGCCAGTGTTTCTACCTTTAAAAATTCTGTAAATTCAGTTAGGACTCTTTAGTTATGCTGAATAAATCATAGTGAGGCCAAAATATTTGGAGAGACAAAGCTTCTGCAATAATTTGCAAGCACTGTTAACTTTTGAATCTATAGAAGAATATAGTAGTGAGAAAAATTGCAGTTTGGATGTATGTGCCTTTAAGCAATAAAATAGGAAAATATTTAATTTTGCATTGAAGTAAACAAAATTTCTCAAATATATTCCAACTGAGTGATTAACTGTACCCTGGAAAGGGGTTTAAGTATTCTACAGTTGTAATGGTAGCAAGCATCTTCTGCCAAATTCATACAGAAAAAACAAAAATGATATTTGAAATCAATATATAAACTATATACATACTGTATATAAATGTATATATTGATTCCTGTATTTTGGTATGTTATTCCAAGCTGAAGAAGCTATTATTCAAAATCTTAATATCCTGAAAGATGAAATTGCCTCTGGAACTGTTAGGAATATTTTATTAAACCATTGGACATGCTTGAGAACAAACAAACAAACTTTCCAAAATCAGTCCAAGACTTTTTAATCAATTTTGTTGCATCAACATTGATCAAAATGCTGGATATTGATGGTTTTTCTGAAACTGTTCCTGTTGTGTGCCTTGAGAATAAGGAGTAGTTGTTTTTCAAATTCTCCATCCAAACCACAAGAGTCAAATGAATAATCACAGTTTCCACCACTTTTTCATTTTGTAAAATATTTATTACTCATCCCATGTAAATTACTTTCACGTGGTTAGAAAAAAAAAAATCGAGTTTAGAAACTTCTTAGGGTAGTCATCAGGATACGTCACAGTTGGAGTATAATATATACAGAATACATGATTAACAAATGATATAATAACTTGTAGAATGAAATTGTCACATAAATTACATAAATCACAGTGGAATTTGGTCCATTCTATGCAAAGTCCATTGAGAGTTGTTGTTTATAAATTATACATCTAAATGAGTTGAAAATGTTGCATGTACTTAACTGTGGCAATGCCCAATACATCTTTATCCAAAGCTTCTGAAAAACGTGGAAACAATTAAACAATTGAACAATGTTCGGTAATTTATTCCTGCTGTTTGTTTATTGTCTGTCTTTCCTAAGACTTAAAATGCCCTGCAGCATAAGATTCTTTAAGATGTTTTTGGTTGCCACAAAACTTGGAAAATCAAAGTACGTCTTTCTTTGGGTCGGCGTTATTGAAAAGTAAGGGAAATTATATTGGCTGCAGAATTGAAACAGTAGCAAAGCTTTGGCAGCCCTGAAATTATTTTTGTTCAGAACTAGTCACCATAATTTCATACTCTATCCTCGGTATGTTTTTAAATCATATATTAACAATGCAGTACAAATGGAAGGGTGCAGCTTTGCAATTGAATTTTAGATTAGAGGCTACAAAACAGAGCTGGGGATGCCTGAGATTTGAGGGTCAGGAGCTACCTGCTCCTAAAACATTGAAAAATTTAATTACTGATCCCCCAAACAGCCTAATGTAAGTTGTTTTAATCTTTGGCCAACTGAACATATTATTATATATGTAATATATAAATAGATATAATATTGTACTCATATGAAGAGCAAGCCTTAATTACCAGCATAAGCGTATCTGATACTCATTATGCCAACCTGGTGTTTCGCCATACACCACTGTTTCTTAACCTTGCCAACTTTGAGGTGTATGGATCTCAAATCCCAGAATTCCCCAGCCAGCCTTGCTCTTAAGAAGTCCACACATTTTAAAATTAACAAGGTTGAGAAACCCTGCTCTACACTATATTTTTTTCATGGCTGTGCTTTACCCTCTTCTTCTAACTCTTAGCCCAAATTGACTCATAAGAAATCCATCCTCTAGATGGAGCCAGATATTTCTGAAAACATCAGCCCCATAATAGTCTCTTCCCTTCCGCACACAATGAGTATTGAAATTGCCCCGTGTTTCTTGATTAACGGAATGGAAAGTCGTAATGTTACCATCTCAGTGTAGGATAATTTATAACAAATGTCCTGGACTGTGTGGAATGGAGGAGAGGGCAATCCCCTCTTTGCTATTTTCAGCAACAGCTCTGCATTAATCATAATATGGATATGAGCTCTCCATCATCACTTTCCTAAATGAAAAGAGTCTTCTGGCTTTCCCACAGCAGCAGGACTGGGTTGTTGAGTTTATTTTGCTCCCATTTCATTTAATTCCTTCCCTGAAGTATGGCAATCAAATACAAATACAGCCCCACAACAAAGCAGTCCCCAGTGTCAGTTTCCTATGTCTGCTTTTGAAATTTCCTTAATAATGCAATCCCTTGCATTGCCTGGATAGCTGCTGTAGTGACTCATTCATTGTATCATCAGCTATGAGTCAGAAAATATTCTTTGCTTTCTGCTTACCAGTAGCCTTACCCTAAGTTGGTCTTCCTCAATTTGTTTCATTTAGAGTTTTTTTTTTTTTTTTACTACAATTCTTTCCAAACCAACCTTAGGGGATTTATAGTTCAATCCATCTGGTCGGCATTAGCACTTAAGCTTTTCTAAATCTGGTTAATCCATCAGCTTGCATTTACATACTTTTACTGGTATTGTGTATGCCTGCACGCAGGGCTTTCTTTCTCATAGAACGCTCAGAATGGAGTTCCGGCACCTTTTTGGGATGGAACCTTGTAGGGTAGGCAAGGTGGGTTGTATGACATGTGTGAGTTCCGGCACCTTTTTTTTTTTTTTTTACAAAAAAAGCACTGCCTGCACGTAACCCCTTCAACTCAGACTTCATTCCTGGCAAGTGCTTGAAGTTTTCAGAATTGCTTTGCCATTGACACTTCCTAGACAGAGATAGAGCTAAGAGGCTGAGAGGCCACCCAACTCAACAGTGTGATTCTGAGCAGCAAACAACAACAACAACAACAACAACACGAAATACAATAAACCAAGCCCCAAAGCCTCCAAACTTAACATTAAAACATACCCATTACAGGTAGTCCTTGACTTACAACAGTTCATTTAGTGACCGTCTGAAGTTACAACGGCACTAAAAAAAGTGACCTATGACCATTTTTCACAGTTATGACCGTTGCAGCATCCCTGTGGTCACGTGATTTACATTCGGATGCTTGACAACTATGTTCATAATTATGATGGTTGCAGGGTCCGGATGTGTGTGTGTGTGTCATGTGATCACTTTTTGTGATCTTCTGACAAATGGAAAAGCCAGATTCACTTAACAACAGTGTCACTAATTTAACAACTGCTGTGATTCATTGAACACATGTGGCAAGAAAAGTCACAAAATGGGGCAAAACGCATTTAAATTTCTCACCTAACAACATAAATTTTGGGCTCAGTTGTGGGTCTTAAGTTGAGGACTACCTGTATATAAATTTAAAATACAAAATAGAGCAATGACAATCAAGCAACTTAATAGAAACCCCCCCCCCAAAAAAAAAGAACTTCTCTCAATTGACCATAATGCCTGGTGGAAGAGTCAGGCCTCAGTAGTTTTTTCTAAAGATGAAAAGAGTTGTGGACTGTTGTATATTGGTGAGTGGGGTGGGGTTAGATTGTTCCAGAGAACAGGGGCAATCACACAAAAAAGGTACACTTCCCAGGTCCCATAAGATGGCAAGATTTAAAAGAAAGAGTCTGAAGCAAGGTTATGGGGCAGACAGATATTCTTGGAAGAGGTAACCTGGTCCCATGTCATGTGTAAGGCTTAACAACTTAACCGACATCTTGAATAGCACCCGGATGTCAGTGCACTGACAGAGTAACTGTGTTACATGAGCGTAATGAAATACACCTATAATTACACAGGCTGCTGCTGCACTGTGGGCTAACTGAAGCTTTCAGATGGTCTTTAAGGGCCAGCCCTGTGTAGAACAAGTTTATTATTTGTTTATTTGTTATTTTTCACATTTCTGAACTGCCCATCTCCCTCAAAGAGGGACTCTGGGTGGTATACAATACAATGTCAGAATGTAAAAACAGTACATAAAAATTAAAATGTTAGAATTAAAATTAAAAAAAAAAAATTTAGAGGGAGGCAATAATAATAAAGCCTTTCCCCCAAAAAAAATCAATTGAAAAGATGAAGAGAGGGCTCTTGGGGCACCGACAAGGCCCACAGCTGCGTGATTTTTTGGGGCTCTCCACATGAGGTCACAGAGCCATGTTTTAACTCCTTTTGGGAAGGCCAGGAGGGTAGGGACCTGACTCATCTCTAGGGGAGCAATATTCCACAGGGCAGGGGCAACAGCCGAGAAGACTCTGTTTCTAGACCCTACCAATTGGAAGTTGCAGTAGTCTAGCTGGGAGCTGACCTAAGCAGCACTTCCTGGTCCAGGAACGGGGGCAATTGGTGCAAAAGATGCTGTTGTGCAAAAGCCTTTCCTATCCCCAGTTGCCTCCTGCTCTTCAAGGAAGAAACTGTGAGTCAGAGAGAGTCTAGGACAGGAGTGTCAAACTCGCAACGTCACGTGGCGTATCGCGAAGTATCACAACTTTTTTTCCATTGCCAGCAATGGGGTGGGTACGGTTTCGGTATGATGCATCCGGCCTGTGGGCCGACAGTTTGACACCCCTGGTCTAGAAGAACCTTTCAGATCATGCACCAACGCTGAATGGGATAGTGCCCCTCTATCCAGAACTAAAGATGGAAACCCCCCAACTCTCAGATGTATGGAACCCAAAACCATTAGCCTCTCAATCTTGGCAAGGAACAAGTAATAGTGTCCACCACAGGACATTTCTATTTATGTCCATACACGAAAGAAGGATTGCCTCCTTAATTTATTTATTTTTAGTAAAAGATAAAGGCATTTCTCCCTAACTTGCTTCCAGTCTCCATTTCTCTGTTAATAACCTAGGGGGCAACATTT
Organism: Azemiops feae; assembly: GCA_023970755.1. NCBI lineage: Eukaryota > Metazoa > Chordata > Lepidosauria > Squamata > Viperidae > Azemiops > Azemiops feae. Next base: position 637,740 of record JALGBA010000434.1, on the reverse strand, counting down.
CAAACTGTTATATAATGCCAATCAGGAAATTGTTTGTTGTTATAAGGAGCTTGGCCAAGATAAAATATTTTTTTTAAAAAAATAATAGAGTACTTTGACTCTCTCCTTCCATTGCCTCAATGGAGTGAAGGAACTGTTTCCTTTTGCATGGACACGCTGTTCCAAATGATGGTATTCTTCACATTGTGTCAGAGTGTGCTATTAGATAAAGAGGAAATGTTACAGAATATAAAGCACATCGTTGAGATAAGGTTTTGCAATCACATGAGCTCTTTTTAAACTAGCCTCCACCAACTTGATGTCCTGTAAAGAAGGTTTTTTTCTCTCCAAAGAAACCCTTGGTTCCCTTCAGATTTTCCCCCCACTGGGAATGCAATACATCTGGAGGATATTAAGTGAGATAGACTGAACTACAGCATAGTAACTACAATCTTGTTCGCGGGATCACAATTCCATCCTCATCTTACATAAAGAAAATGGGGACATACGGCATCACCAAACATGTTTGGTTCTTCGTCCACAGTCCAGCAGCCACCAAGAACTGCTGACAGGGGCTACAAAAACCAATGCTGAAACTTTTGCGGGAATTGTCTAGAATCCAAAGGGGTGGTAGTGAAACTGGGAAAAATTGTGACTGGAGAATCTAACCATTACCCCACATATTTGCATTTGTGTGCAAATTGTGTCCATAACTTACTTTAGATCACAAATTTCTAGATGACTCAAGAAGGGCTGCTCACCAAGATGGTACCTTAATTCATGAGTTGGCTCCCGAGGAGTATAGTTCCCATATATTTTTATACCTTCCAGTAAGACTTGATCTTGGCACTTTTCTCTTCCTGATCTTTTTCTATAGAGTACCATTGCATCATTCAATTCACAAGAAAAATTATTTATGTTTGTAGAACTGTATTTTCTCATCTGTATTCTCTGAATGTTTCATTCTGGCATTTCCTACAAGCTGAAATCTTTCTTAAAAAAAAACACCAAAACATTTTGTTCTGCTTTAATACCCAAAGGTTTTTTTTCTTTGAAGACGTTTTGCTTCTCATCCAAGAAGCTTCTTCAGCTCTGACTGAGTGGTAGGTTGAGAAGCGAAACTTGGATGAGAAGCGAAACTTCTTCAAAAAAACCCAAGGAAGTCCAGTTGCCTCCTGAAAAAGCACCTTTGGGGTAACCATGACCTGGATGACTGAGAATCTCCACAGATGTCTGCTTTAATACCTTCTATACTTTTTCCTTCTCCCACAATATGGCACATTATCATGATATTATGGCCACGTACAAGGACTGGCATTGTATACTAGAATGCCTGGCCTTAATATTATTTATTTATTTATTTATTTATTTCTACATTTATTATTTTTATAAAGAACCCAAGGCAGTGAACATACCTAGTGCTTCTTTCTCCTCCTATTTTCCCCACAATAAATGAGTTGGACTCAGAGAGAGAAACTGGCCCAAAGTCACCCAGCCAACTTTCAAACATACAGTGGGACTAGAACTTTCAGTTTCTTGGTCTCTAGGCCAGCACCTTAGCCATGACCAAACTAATTAATTCACTAATCTGGTTACCCATCTTTACATAGTCTAATAGAAAAATTAATAACAGAAAAGAATTCTCAGAAAAGAGTTTTTAATGTATTTTAAAGGAGCTAGGCATGTACATGCATGTAGGTTGCTGGGAATAGCTTCTAAAACAGCTATGCAAGTCACAAAAACAAGCTTTAAATATTTGGGGGTGGGGAGGAAGTGTTAGTATACACAGTGTGTTCCAATTGATTTGAGGCCTTTAAAAGGTCAGTCCACCTTAACAAGCTTCCTGACTTTAAAAACCTTAGTAGGAAATGAAAAATTCTTCCAGCTATATATTAATACCAACCGATTTCACATAAAACCATTCCTTACTATCAAGATAGACCACTAGTAAAACCAGCACTGGCAGCAGCAGGTTAGGAAATGTTTCTGTTTGGAAAACAAATAGAAATGGGTCTGGGACTTTCTGCATGTAAAATTTGCTTTGCAAATTACCTGTAGCTTTTTCTTGGAAAAAAACAAACAAAAAACCTGTAAGCAGATGTCATCACTGAAAATTTCCTGCTCTTCATAAAAGATGGCAAACAACTGAAGTTTTCCAAAGAAGCATTTTCAAGATAATCTCAATGCATAAGAAAGAAACATAAGGAAATGATTGCCATGACCCAGAGCCTGACTTAGTCTGAATGAAGGCTAAAGGACAAATTGACATTGGTCCAACGGGTAGCCGATATAGATTATCAGTGTTAGAATGGATGTCAACAACAAAAAAAAGTGAAATGATTTTGGTACACAAGTTAGCTGCAGAGTCCTTCGAGGGATTGTATAGTTTGATCTAATGGTTAACCTACCAGGCTAGAAACCAGGAGACTGTGAGTTCTAGTCCTGTCTTAGGCATGGAAGCCAGCTGGGTGACTTTGGGCCAGTCAGTTAACCCACCTCACAGGGTTGTTATTGTTGTTGGGAAAATATGAGGAGGAAGGTGTGTTGGATATGTTCACCACCTGGAGTTATTTGTAAAAATATAAAGGTGGGGTACAAAGAATAATGAAACAAAATATAAAATGTTGGCAAAGGTATTGTTCAAAAGGCAACTGGACTTTCTTGGTTTTTTTCCCTTGAAAATGTTTCACTTCTCATCCAATAAGCTTCTTTAGTTCTTGGATGAGAAGCAAAATGTTTTCAAGGGGGAAAAAATCCAGGAAAGTCCAATTGCCTTTTGAACAATACCTTTGAGACTATTACTTGGATGACTGAGAATCGCCATAGACAACAGAATGTTGACTAAAAATAATGGTATTTCTCTAGTAATGCAAAGCCACTCCTTTAAAGGGGAAATGATCTCATCAAGCACCAGTTTGTCTCTTCCTTCCCTCTTGTTAGATTAGACACCTTTTCATAATCAATTGTTGACTTATCTCAGTCAGGTTCCTGTTTATCCACCTTCCACTCATTCACTATTGATCTTAGGCAGTCATTCCTTAAGGACATAACTATATAAGTGGATTGCTTATTCTAAGAGAAAGGGGAATTATTGCTGACCGTTATCAGCATCCAGATAGCATTTAATTATGTCTGATATAGGAAAAAATAGAGATAGAGAAAGCTCGAACAGCATTCTTCAAAATGAAAAAGGTCTTCTGCAGTCACGACATAAGCCTAAGACTGAAAATCAGGCTTGTCAGATGCTATATTTTTTCTATCCTGCTCTATGGAGTAGAGAGTTGGTCTCTGACAGAAGGCCACCTGAAGAGACTAGAAGCATTTGAAATGTGGATTTACAGGCGGCTGTTACGTATAAGCTGGGTTGACAAAATCAGAAATGAGGAGGTGATAAGCCGCCTGGGAAAGCCAAGGGAAATCATCAAAACAATTAAAAAACGAAAGTTAGAATATTTTGGACATGTGATGCGACACCCAGAAAAATACGGCATACTCCATTTAATCCTCCAAGGAAAGATTGAAGGCAAACGAGGTCCAGGCAGAAGAAGAACATCATGGCTTCAAAATCTAAGGGACTGGTTTGGACAAAACTCAGCAGCACTTTTTCGTGCGGCTGCTGATAAAAACAGGATCGTCAACATGATCGCCAACGTCCAATAACGGATATGGCAGAAGAAGAAGAAGATAGGAAAAAAAGGTGTGAACACCAGCTTTTATTCAAGTATAATCCACTTTATTTTAATACATCTCAATGCGGGCTACAGTCAAATAAAAAAGAGAGGAAAAACTATTGAACAACTTGAGTTTTGGTGAGCATTTTTTTGTCCCTCCTTGGATGTTGGTATCTTCCAGCCTGAAACAACAGCAAGGTTATGTAGGTACAAGACGATCTAGTCTAGCAATGTTGTTTCAGCCAAAAGTTTTATTCTCTCATCAGGAAAGAATGGAAATACATATATGCCCCACCAAATCTGATTAGCCTTGCCTGTCGTTCATGAGCTGTTCTTGTGGAATTCTGTTACTTTTTATTTGCTAGATAAGGAAGGTGATAACAGCTGGTTAGAAGCCGAGGATGTGATAGAACAGATAACAGGAGCACCCAGACTGTTTGAGAGGAACCACAGTGCCAGTCTGTTAGGTAACTTGCCTTGGGCTTTGGTATTTGCATCACTCTGGTTTCCCGCACTGCAATAAACAGAGACAAGGGTGTACCATCATCAGCTGATGAGAGGAGGTAATCTTATAATGATATTACATACTTTTTATAACTTCAGGAACTGGGATTCCTGACTAATGATCTCAACAGGGTCTTGATATCCTTTATTTGAAATTTATCCTTTATTTGAAATTACCCTGGGGAATCTTTGGAGCACTTTCATAATAATTGGGGCACCTTATAAAGTTCTTATTGTCAAAGCCCTGGGTGTTTGAAAAGGAACAAGGGTGAGGCTGGTGACAAAATGTATGTTGCAACACCAGGTCTGCCCCTTTCTTTGCAGTGTCATAAACATATAAAGGGATGGAAGTTGTGTCATGATGTTATGACACATATTTCATTATTTTGACAAAAGCTTAATTTGCTATGGATACCATTAACCTAAGCTTTCGCACGCAACAGCCCACTTGTTCAGATGCAGAGAGTAGATGAAAATACATTGTTACATTCATTTCCTATAGCATGTACAGGCATATAGAGTGGCCATTTAGAGTGGTACCTTGGTACTCAACTGCTTTGAAACTTATTGTCAACGCTGCAACGATCTTGGCTGAAGCCATTTCTACTTCCACAATAATGGGAGGGGGGATGAGTGATTTTTAGGTTAAACTAAACAATAAATTGTCGCGTGGGAACCAAGGTCATTGCTGCCTGGGTTTTGGTGGGCTGAACCTTCCATTAGAAAGCCTGCCAAAGTAGTTCATTGGGGAATGTGATAAATGACATAGTGCTTGGGTGGGAAGTTCAACTTTGTAACATTGTAGCTTTTGGGAGGGAACTCCAGTCTTGGTTTCACTTTTGACCATGCCAATACTTTGTAGCCAATAAATATGTTCTTTAAGGAAACCTCTTGCCTTGGAGTTCTGTTTTTACTGGTCTCATCTATCAGAACCATGACACTTATCCAATTTGGTACTCAATATATTTTGATGCAAAAACTTTGTCCTACTCATAGTTTGTTTGGTATTCAGTGCACAAGCTAGAACTTGTCGCTGTTGGTTGCCTTATGACTCACTACATTATTCCTTATGGGAAACTTTTGTTTGGTACTCATCATTTTTGGTACTCATTGCAACTCCTGGAACCAATTAATGATGAGGCACTACTGTATATGAAATCCCATACACTGTACATGAAATTGCATGAAAACTATAACACACAGTAAGGGTTGGCAAATATTTTGTAACTGTTGGCTACAGTCAATATTTCTGCAGGACTGAAAGCTATAATACATACGATGTTACAAAATGCGCCTTCACCTTAGGGACATGTCTTTTACTGATATGATTGCTTTAGGATATAAGCTATACTTTACATATTTTTTTGAGTTGAAAGGGTAGGTGTGCATGGGGGAAGGAGAACATAGATCTATATTTATATTGAGTGGCCTGTCTACAGCCAAGAAAAGAGGCATTCACTCAGCACTTGCATGGCTTCCTTTCTAGCAAAGGAAGATCAGCTTGGTTTCAAAAGAAAAAAAGCCAGTTAGGAAATCACCATTTTTTTTCAGATGTTGAATGGGTTCATTCATTGCACTAAGCTATGGTTTGCTTATCCATGGCTTACTGAATAAATCATGATAAGTTGATTTCGTACAACTAGCTGCTGGTCTTTTTGGTGAACTTTGGTGTGCATGCCAATCACTCTGCATCTCTATATCTCTATATCTATGTATCTATATATGGGATGTGATGTCTCAGTGGTTAAAGACACTGAGCTTGTCAGATGGAGAACTGACAACTTAGGTTTGAGATCCAAGCTCCATGCAACAGGGTGAGCTCCCATTATTTGTCCTAGCTCCTGCCCAGATAACAGTTCAAAAGCATGCAAATGAAAGTAGGTTAATAGGTACCACTTCAATGGAAGGTAACAGCGTACTAATACAATTATTCACCAGCTGTGTATTCAATATATTTCTTGAAATATCTGAAGTTTGTGCCAATTTTTTTCAGACACATGTTGAAACTTAGCCCTCAGTATGAACATTTCAACCATGAACCATGATTTATAACAAATCACAATGGCTGACTAAATATACTGTTGTTTAGTATAATGTGTAATTCCAAGCATTTACAAATCCACCTCTTTTGTGCTCTTCCTGCTGCTTCCCTGTAATGGAAGACTTCCAAATGTTCAGGTATGAAAGTGTCAATTGGTCTAGGTTAGTGTTTCTCAGCCTCAGCAACTTTAAACTGGGTGGATTTCAACAACATGCTGGCTAAGGAATTTTGGAAGTTGAAGTCCATACAGCTTAAAATTGGTGAAGTTGAGAAACACTTAGTAGGCAGAGTCCAGGAAAGTCCAGAAAATTTACATTCTAAGCCAAACATCAGAAGCTGGAAAATTTCCTATCTCACAGGTGAGCTTTTGAAAACTGAAGTGCACAGCTCCATTTTCGTTCTTTATCTTCTGTCATGGGAGGAGAGAATCCACCCCAGCTGACCTCTATCGAGTATGGAGCAGCTGTCCTAATGCTGGAAGGAGGATCGATGAATCAGGAGAAAGGAGTCATCTAGGCAGAATGTAAGTTGTGAGCAGGCGTCTCTTCTCATTCAGTTAAATCTTCCCATTCAGTTAACAAAAGAATTCTAATCCCATCTCACTCATTATTCTGGCACATTCATTCTGATGAGTGCTCCTTGAAGCTCTGGTGTTAATGGAAATGAAACGAGGATCTTCTACTTCCTTTCAAATGCCAGGAGAACTTTTCTCTATGAATGGAAGGAGCAGTGGATTGGTGGGAATTTGCAGCAATGGGGCTAGTTAGGTCCCTTTGCTTATGGATGTTAGAGCAGCCAAATCATTATATCCTGTGTGTAGGTATGAGCAAGTAAGTACCCTAGCCAAATTCCCACTACATGTTTTTAAAAGCTAAGGAAGCCTTAAGAAAGAACCTGTGTGATTTGGGAGTCCTCATCCTCATATCCCTCTAACACAGGGGTCTTCAAACATGGCCCTTTTATGACTTTTATGACTCAGCGTACCTGATTGAGAAATTCTGGGAGTTGAAGTCCACAAGTCATAAAAGGGCCTGGCTGAGGAATTCTGGGAGTTGAAGTCCACAAGTCATAAAAGGGCCAAGTTTGAAGACTCCTCCTCATATTCCTCTAACAGTAGGAATGAAGATGTCTCACAGATCATTTTTTCAAGACTTATCCTCATGAATTTGCCTTTGGCCTGTTGCCAGCCCACGGGGGAGATGGCTCAACCTTTTATTTATTTGCTGAAAAAAAATTAAAACTCTTTTCCTAGTCTATTCTCACAATCCTTGTTGTGTGAATGAACTGCAAACACATCAAGGGTAATGTAGATGCTGGTACTTTCAAAGGCTGTGATCTGCACATTTCCAATTGGCACTTTAGACTGGTGAAGCCTTGCCATCTTGAAGCTGATCACTTGGCATTGAAAACTTTCTGGGTTTTTTTTTGGCTTGGACTAGACAGAAGGAGAAAAATGAGAAGGTAGGAGCAGCAAAGCATAAATGACTCCATATTTAAAATCAGTTGATTCTGTGCATGCTCTTTAGCCTTTGGTGAGGAGAATGGATTTGCTCTTCTTTTATTTCAAATAAAAATAAATGATACTAAGGTAGTGGACAGGGAGAATAGGTTTATCTGTTGGTTGGAGGCTAAGAAGATCTGGCATAGTCATCTGCAGGCATTAATTGATTTAAAAGAATCTTCCCTCTCCACACTATTGTCTCCCACCACTACAAACCAATATTCTAAAAGCAATCTCTTTTCCAGGCCCAAAGTTCTCCATTGCCATCTGAAATTGATCAAACCAGCATATTTGATATTTCCATTTTAGCTTCCCAGATAAGAAAAAATAAAATTCTTCCAGCCAACTTTCTGGGCAGGATGGGGGCAGTTTCATGGAATGAAATGACTTGGTAGATTAAAAAGCCATCTTCCCCTCTTGTCCCTCCTTCTTAGATTTGTGTGCCTTCTTTCCAATTTTGACAAAAGACTCTTCAAGAGTGGGAGAGCTGACTATTTATACCCCCCCAAAAAAGTAGCACAAAAATAAAAAGTCACAATAAAGTTAGTTCTAAACATTTTGGCCCTACTTTAGAATAATGTCATACAAGCGACACTATTCCAGAAGAATGGAAGAACTATGTCTTGGAACAGCATGTGCAAAACACACAGAAACTGATAAAATCTACTAATCAGACAAAATGTTCTCCCCAGACCACCCAAGAGTATAATTGGTGGTAGTTTTTCCTGTTTGCCAGTGATATTTGGGAGGGCAAAGAGGAGGAGGAGGAGGAGGAGGAGGAGGAGCCACTAATTATTTTATCTAATATGCCCTGCATTAAAACAGTAAGGCCAATGAAGAGTGCAAAGCAAAATTTACGGATGTATTTTTCTGCTATTCAGGGGCGCTTTAATATAGCCTTGAGGAAGTGCCCTTTGACTTCTTTTCTTAATAAGAACATATGATCATTTCTTCAAGATTAATGAGGTAGAAGGAATGGCCATTGGCCTGTTTTTCTTTCCTTAATAAGAACATACAATCATTACTTCAAGATTAATGAGGTAGAAGAAATGGCCACTGACCTGGAATCTTGAAGGAGATCTTCTATCTTTCATCTCCAGTTTATGATGCATATCACAAGGCTTCATAGGCTGACATGACCTCGGCTTGGCCATCTCAAGTGAAACAAGTTTATTATAGAGGAGGATGCTTCCAATATCTGGACATAATTCTGGTTCGCTTGTGTGCAAGTTCCCATAGCTAAGAAGTGAGAGGAGAAAATCAGTGGGAGAGGCGAAATGAGTTTGTGTTCTTCTTATAAACACTTTGCAAAACATGTAAGGCGTTTATGTTGGCCAGCATGAGGATAGGAAGTATTTTTTTCCTTTCTTTGTTGTAGTGTTTTTTTCCATTCTCTATTAAAAAAATATTTTCTTCTCAGTAGGAAAATCATTTATGCCAGCTCCATGCTGGCACTGGACCCCAATTCTAAGACCTCCGAGGAAGATAAAAGGACTGCAGCAATAATACTTAAACTTCAAAAATAATTTCAATGACAGAAAATTGTAATGATCCAAGCCCTAATACATTTAGTTAATTTATCATATTTATTTTTGTCTTGTGCATTCAAAGCAAATGGTACTTTAACTGCATAACATCTTGAGTCTTTTGATGTTACAAGCGGTGTGGTGGCTTAGAAGTGAAGATGCTCGCCTCTCATTTGGAAATTTGAGAGTTCAATCCTAGGCAGTGATAGATGTTTTTCTATCAGAGTGCAAAGAGAAAATATCTGCTGCGAACTCTGCATGGGCATCAGGAAGGGCATCCGGCCAGTAAATGTTCAGCTCCATTCAGTTGCTCCAACCCCACCCCAAAGCAAGGGATTACAAAGTCGTAAAAAGAAAAAAAATGATGGGCATAAGGTCTAATTGAAATGAACTTTAAAATGTTTAAACTTTGTTCTTCCTTCAAATGTTGATAGATTTTAATTTAGTAGAAATTTATTATACTTCTGATTGGCTGAAGGCATATAAACAAACAAACAATAAATAAATAAATAAATTCAGCAGCTGGTTGAATATGTAGCTATTTCATTCTAGCTATCAGGCTACAATGTTCCTCTCATTTTGAGAGTTCCTTGGTACTTTCTGAGCTTGGTTGTTCTTTTTGTAGATGTTCCATTTACCCAGTGGTGCGATTCAAATACCTGGATGCAGGCCTGGACCTCTGAGGCCTAGAACAGATTTCTGGAAATGGCATCCATGCATTTCCTGTGGGCCGCTCTAGGCCTAGGAGGCCTCCTCCAGGCCTCTGAGACCTAGAACGGACTTCAGGAATTGGCATCCACGCACTTCTAGTGTGCCGTTCTAGGCCTGGGAGGCCTCCTCCAGGCCTCCCAGGCCTAGAATGGACTTCTGGAAGCAGTGTGCATTCAGCCAATTCTCTGAACTCAGCAAAATTTAACTACCGGTTCTGCTGAACCGGTGCGTACCGGCTGAATCCCATCACTGCATTTACCCAAACTAGGTAACTTTATCAATGCACTGATGATGTAATCTATTTTGGGTAATGAAATGTCTGCAACAAAACAACTAGGCTCAGCACTGAGGATGTTACCTAGTTTGGGTAATGAAATGTTCTTGCTTGACAGTCTACAAAAACAAAAAACAAAAAAACAACCAAGCTCAGAGAGCAAAGGAGCTCTCATTTCAACCCTGAGTTACAAATATTTTCCTTTATTGGTCTCCTCATTTTCAAAATATAATCTTTCAATTGATCCAACCATGGCCTAATATATCGCTGAACTATCATAGAAATTCATGCTTCATTAAAGTTTACAACCTTCCTAGAAATCATCTTTTTGGTTTCTTCTCAGGCTGAATGAAGCACGATTTTTTTTTGGTTTTCTCATCCTGGATCTCAATAGTGCAGAGCAGTGCAGTCTCATTTCCCTTTATTTTTTTCAAAACAATTTGTTAAATTGCAACATTTGTTGTGTTTCTCAAGTTTTTTTTTTAAAAAAATCATTTTTTTGCTTCTTTGTTTTTATGATACGGAACTTTCACTTCTTCCTCGCTACAAAGTTCTCATAGATTTGCAGATTGTGGTGGGAAAGGAAAAACAGCCTGTTCCCTATTGCTTTGATTACTGCAGCACAGGGGTGTCAAACCTGGGCCAGACGCGTCACGAAGAAATCGCGCCCACCCCGTTGCCGGCAATGGGGAAAAAGTTCCGATATGTCGCATGTCACGTGACGTCACGAGTTTGACATGTCTGCTGTAGCAGCAGAGCAATGATTGTGCCACAGGTAGTCCTCAAATTACAACAGTTCATTTAGTGACCATTTGAAGTTAGAACAGCACTGAAAAAAATGAGTTATGACTGTTTTTGCACGCTTACAACTGTTGCAGCATCCCCATGGTCACGTGTTCAAAATTTAGACACTTGGCAACTGACTCATGTTTATGATAGTTGCAGTGTCGTGGGGTCATGTGATCACCTTGTGCGACCTTCTGACAAGCAAAGTTAATGGGGAAGCTAGATACACTTAACAACTGTGTTATTAATTTAACTGCAGTGATTCACTTAAGAACTGTGGCAAGAAAAGTGGAAAAAGGGGGCAAAATTCACTTGACAACTGTCTCACTTAGCAACAGAAAGTTTGGGCTCATTTGTGGTCATACGTTGAGGATTATTTGTATAAGAAAGAAAAAAGGGGGGAAAGGGGGCTGCTTTAATGTTACAGGAAATGATTCCGAGAAGATGGTGTGATGGCATTTATGCATGAAACAAAGGAAGAACACTAAGGACTACATAGTAAGAAGGGAACAATCCCCCAAATGATGATACAGACTACTCCATACAGGAGCCAGTCAGACAGCCTTGCATTCCCTGCAGAGATGAAATGGCAAGAAGCAGAACCAGGAATTTCTGAAGCTAGCTTTAGAAACAACTAGAAACAGCGTCAGAAACAAGAAGCTTAGTTTAGGTGCTCCAGTGGGTCTTCTGCAGCTCCTGCATTTCTCAAAACCTTTCAGTTAACCAAGGAGCACCCTGGAATTGGCACACACTATACCAAAAGTATATGACTTTGCCAATATAGCTTAACATAACATCTTCTCTTATATTAGCAGCAAACCCTGAACCACTCTGAAGAACAGACCAACATTTCCCAGGGCTATGGATCTGCTGCAAGTGGGAGTGTTTTTACACAACGAAGATTAATAATAATAATAATAATAATAATAATAATAATAATAATAATAATAATAATAATAATAATAATAATAATAATAATAATAATAATAATAATAATAATAATAATAATAATAATAATAATAATAATAATAATAATAAATAACAACAACAACAACAACAATAACAACAACAAGAAGAAGAACAATAATAATAAATAACAACAACAACAACAATAATAAATAACAAAAATAATAATAATAATAATAACAACCCCCAGTGAGGCACTACCTTGACGTGGTTGTGGGGCTTGTGTACTCTGAGGAAGATGAGAGCTATGCCAAAGGTTCAATCATACTGGACAGGTCTCATCAGAGGAGTCAGACAAAGAGTGTCTCTCCCATAAAAAATATGGTGAGACGTAAATTTCAGAATGCCATACCGGCTCGGATGTCGCCCGGGTTAACAAGGTCCGCGCTAGATGTTGCAGTTCCTGGATATCTGGTGAAAAATGGGTTACAGGACTCAGGACTGTTGGCTGAGCAACCAGGGCCAGCAGCTGCAGAACTACTGGAAGAAAAGGTGTTTACCCGTCACAAATACACAGTGATTGAAAACAAAGAAATAATGATCTGTTATTACAGATCAAGTCCAACAAGAAGAGGATATCTAAAACGAATGCACCAGTTCTGGAAAGAACAACATCCAGAATCAGAAATAACAGAACAGAGACTAGCAGATCAACGCCAATTTATAATACGAAATAAAATATTCACAGAAACAGAATTGAACGAACTGCAAAGGTTTACCCAGGGCAAAAAAATCAAAGCCTTGCCAGAAGTAATTCAGAATGTAGAGGCAAACCAGGGGGAGTTGGCAGTGAAGGAATCCAGCAGAGATATACAACTGTTCTCATTTGGAAACCAGGCACCTCTTCCTCAGGAAGAACAAAGCCCTCTAATTAAAGAAATAAAAGAATTGAAACAAAGAATAACTGAGCATCTAGAACAGCACAAAAACAACAGAATAAGGCTGCCTGCATTGAAGCTTGTTCCAAAGAAACAGCTAGCACAAGCATTAAAAGATGCAAATACTGTAATATCAAGTATAAGCACCAATTCACTGCAAGAAACAAACCAACTAATGTACAGCACAGCTGCAGTTATAACTGAATACCTGGGATGCAAAATCAACAAAGAAGAAAAACAAACAAACAATGCACCACAAAAATGGAAGGTTAGGCTAGAAAATAAGATCAGCAAATTAAGATCACATGCAAGCAAGCTAGAACAGATGAAAGAAAAGAAGCTGAAGAACGAGAAGACCAAAGAATACCTAATCAAGAAATACCACTTAGAAACAAGGAAGATCAAGGAAGCACTGGAAATAATAAAGCAGCAAATAACAGCTATAGCCAGGAAAATCAGTAGATATGAAGCTCGAATTGCAAATTATAGGCAGAACCTCCAATTTCAATCCAATCAGAAATGTTTCTACCAATCCATCAATGGAGAAACTGCAGTGAATCAGTCAGTACCTGACAAGGAAGAAACAGTGCAGTTCTGGAAGCAGATATGGGATAACCCAAAGAAATACAACAAGGATGTGGCTTGGTTAAAAGAGGTGGATGCAAATAAAACAAAAGGTGAAATGAAAGAACTAGTAATAACAACAAAAATGGTAGAAAAAAGAGCAAGGAAGATCAAAAATTGGTCAGCACCAGGTGAAGATGAACTGCATGGGTTTTGGTTGAAATATCTAACTGTTCTATACCCATCCATTGCCAAGCAGTTCAACAATATACTACAAGGAGGAGAAATTGAAAAGTGGCTAACAACTGGGAAAACCTACCTAATAATGAAAAATCCAGCAAAAGGGGCAACACCAGGCAACTACAGGCCAATTACCTGCTTACCAACAACTTTCAAATTGCTAACTGGTGTGGTAGCTGATGCAGTACAACAGCATCTAGTTGAAAACAATATCTTTCCACCGGAGCAGAAAGGAAACCGCCCCAATAGCAGAGGAACAAAAGATCAACTCCTAATAGACAAAATGATCTTGGAAAACTGCAAGAAAAGGAAGACCAACCTGAATGTGGCATGGCTTGACTACAAAAAGGCATTTGACTCTCTGCCACATGACTGGATAATCAAGTGCCTAGAAATAACAGGAGTCAGTAGAAACATTAGAAAATTTGTGCAAAGATCGATGGCACAATGGAAGACACAGTTGCAGATCAATGGTGAGAGACTGGGAGAGGTTAACATCAAGAGAGGAATATTTCAAGGAGATTCATTATCACGATTACTATTTGTTATTGCACTGTTTCCTCTGTCAACAATACTGAATAACTCAGGACATGGCTATCAAACATCAAAAACATCTGCCAAACTATCCCACCTCCTTTACATGGATGATCTGAAGCTGTATGGAAAAACATCATCTGAAATAGAATCGCTGCTCAACACTGTCCGTATATATAGCCAAGATATTGCAATGGAGTTTGGCTTGAACAAATGTGCCACACTTACTGTCAAACAAGGAAAAATAGTGAAAACTGAAGGAATCAAGATGACCCACGAAAATAACATTAAGAGTCTGGATGAGGAAGATTACTACAAATACTTGGGTATCCTTCAAGCTGACAACATCAAGCACACTGAAGTCAAGAAAAAGGTTAGAGGTGAATACATCAAGAGAGTGAAGAAGATTTTATAGTCCAAACTCAATGGAGGAAATACCATAAAGGCAATCAACACCTGGGCAATTCCAGTCATTAGATACACAGCTGGAATAGTGGACTGGACTCAAGCGAAACTAAAAGCAATGGATAGGAAGACCAGAAAAATAATGACAATGAATAATGACCCTTCATCCACGCAGTGACATTGACAGACTTTATCTACCAAGGCAAATAGGTGGGCGTGGAATGCTGCAAGTACATCAGATGGCTGAAGAAGAAAAAATGGCTTTGGAAGAATATCTGAAGGACAGTGATGAAGATGCACTGAAATTATTATATCAGGAAGGCTTACTGACTACTGGAGAGACCAAACTGGCCTACAAGAAAGACCAAATGAAGAACAGAATAGAGGCATGGGAAGACAAAACACTACATGGCCAGTACATTAAAAAAATAGCTGGGAAAGCAGATAATAACAAGACCTGGCAATGGCTAAGAGCAGGAAAATTGAAGAAAGAGACTGAGGGACTAATTCTGGCTGCACAAGACCAAGCCTTAAGGACAAATGCCTATAAAGTCAAAATTGAGAAGATAGCAACAGACAGTAAGAGCCGCCTATGCAAACACACTGAAGAAACAGTGGACCACCTGGTAAGCTGCTGCAAGAAGATCGCACAGACTGGCTACAAGCAGCGGCATGACAAAGTAGCAACAATGGTGCATTGGAAGATCTGCAAGAAATATCATTTGCCTGTAAGCAAGAACTGGTGGGATCATAAAATAGAGAAAGTCATAGAAAATGATAAAGTTAAACTGCTGTGGGACTTCAGAATTCAAACAGACAAGCACCTGCAACATAACACCCCGGACTTAACAATTGTCGATAGGAAAGACAAAAAAGTCTGTATAGTGGACGTGGCAGTGCCTGGAGACAGCAGAATAGACGAGAAAGAACTGGAGAAGATAACAAAATACAAAGACCTACAAATAGAAATAGAAAGACTGTGGCAAAAGCAAGCAAGAGTAGTACCAATAGTAATAGGCGCCTTGGGTGCAATCCCAAAACAACTGGAGCACCACTTGAACACCATTGGCATTGACAAATTCACCATTAATCAATTGCAAAAGGCGGCCTTACTAGGAACTGCTTCCATCCTGCGACGATATCTGTAATAACATCAAACATCCACATCTGCCTATCCCAGGTCCTTGGTAAGGACTCGATAGGTAGACAAAATATCAAATCCAGTCTAAACATCTGGCTGACTGTGCGATGATCCATAATAATAATAATATAAAGTTGGAAGGGATCTTGGAGGTCTTCTAGTCCAATCCCCTGTTCAGGCAGGAAACCCTATACCGTTTCAGACAAATGGCTGTCCAGTTTCTTCTGAAAAACTTCCGGTGTTGGAGCATTCACCGCTTCTGGAGGCAGGTTGTTCCACTGATTAATAGTTCTAACTGTCAGGAAATTTCTCCTTAGTTCTAGGTTGCTTCTCTCCTTGAGTAGTTTCCATCCGTTTCTTCTTGTCCTGCCTTCAGGTGCTTTGGAGAATAGCTTGACTCCCTCTTCTTTAGGGCAACCCCTGAGATATTGGAACACTGCTATCATGTCACCCTTAGTCCTTCTCTTGATTAAATAAATAAATTCATTATCCAAATATATAACCTGGATAAAACTTAAAGCTATACACACAGGTACAGTATTTCTCTTCATATGCCTATGGATCATAGACCAACTGGTGTTCTTGCCTAAAGTTGGTTGTATTTTGGAAATAATGGTGTAGAATGAGTGTATCACCTATATAAATCTCTGGAGAGCAGAGTTTGCTGTGCCATTTTCTAAGGACCAGAAGCACCAACCTTAGGAGACGGGGCTTGATGTGGGAAATCTGTCCAAAGAATGGTTCGGCCACAATCCATTATGAACAGCTTCAGTAACTTGCTCCCTTTTTCTTTTCTCCACGGCTTTTTCATTAAATGGACTCATTGCTTTAAAATAATGCTGTGATACTATTATGTGGAAGCAATAGACTTGATTAATGGCTCTGGCAATTTAGCCACTCATGTAGATAAATTGCACAATGTGCTTGCAATCTGATGAATTAATGATTGGCAATGATGACGTCAATTGCTGCTTTGGGTGAGAAAGATTCAGCTCTAAAATGTACCAATTCATGAAATAAAGATGGCTGATATTTAAAGCAAGAGAATACAGGAGGAAAAAAAATTGAGCAGAAAGTTGTCTGCAATCAATGTGAACAATGTAGCTTGACCAAATGTAACTGGAATCATCTACTAAATACCAAAAATATTGACATGGAAAATATATGTGTGGGGTTCCTGTTATTGAGTGTGCCATTTCAAATTATTCGCAAATGAATCCTTCCCAATGTTTGAGTTCCAATATTTGAGAGGCTGCCACAAGGAAGAGGGGGGAGAGGGGGTTAACCCATTCTCCAAAGCACCTGAAGGTAGGACAAGAAGCAATGGATGGAAACTACTCAAGGAGAGAACCAACCGAGAACTAAGGACAGATTTTCTGACAGTGAGAAAAATTAACCAGTGGAATTGCTTGCCTTCAGAAGTTTTGGGTGTTCCAACACTAGAGGTTTTTTAAGAAGAGATTGGACAGCCATTTGTCTGAAATGGTACTATAGGGTGTCCTGCTTCAGCAAGGGGTTGAATTGGAATACCCCATGCTTTTACTGCAACAACTTTATCATTCACATTTTGCTCTCCAAGACAGGGAGGCTTTAAAGATCAAATCTGAGTTCACCAAGATTATATAGCAAAAAGTGTCCTTCTGTGTACACTGAAAGACGACTAACCACGTGCATTCTTTCCCAAACTGTTTTGGAAAAAGTCATTTGAAGGATAGGGCTGCTTTCCACATTGCTCATGCATAAAAGCAAATTGCAGAATGATTTGCTATTGCGCCACAACATTTGAACAAAGTGCAGTGTTTGTGGTTTAAAAAAAAAAACAAAAAACCAAGACTTCCCCTTCCCCCACATCCCTTTTAAGCAAGAATTACTGCTAAGGTAATGCTTTCCTTGGGGCGGATATTTGGAGGGAAATTTGGGAAATATTTGAGAATTACAGTATAATATTCAGTTTTGTATATGAACAAAGGCTGTACCCCATTAGCTCTGTATGCTTTGACTAAGTGACTATTCTGTTTGGCCTCAGTTACTGAAATATTACTGGACTTTTGGTACAAGACACCCACTTTTTCTGTGTGATGTTCTCTTTCTGCGTGGCTGCATTAGCAGGTTGTCTTCTGCATGCTTCATAGGGGTTTAACATTTTAATACAGCCAAAGAAGTTAGCCCTCTGGGTGTTAATGCATTCTGATTTGGTACAAGTTATTTCATATTCTATTCTTTATTTTTAGGGAAGCTAAGAAATCATAAGGAAGAGTGGTTTCCTCCCCTGAACTGAATGTTGCAATTTCCCTAATTCAGTTCCGAGGCTGGTGTAAGTTCTGATTTTGTTGAACTTTGTACTGTTTAGCATGAGTAGAAACGTGATAAGAATAAAGTTGATTGCTTCCTTGGAAAATGTCCTATGTTGGCTTTTTATCATTCTTAGAAAATAAAATTCTGGCAGAGTCTCCAGTTCCATAGTGGGATAGCAAAATCAGATCATCCACACAGCAGTGGAAAAGGTCATGTTAAAGATCTGAGTGAGCTACATCAGGAATCCCCAATCCCCAGTCCATGGACCAGCACCGGTCCATGGCATGCCAGAAACCGGGTCCCGCAAACAAGTGAAGCCCCATTCACAGGATGCAGGCAGCATATGAAACCCCGCCCCCCCTGCTCCGTGGGAAAACCTCTCTCCATGGAACCGGTCCCTGGTACCCAAAAGGTTGGAGGCCACATAAAACAGTGGTGGAATTCAGCTGGTTCGCATCACTTCGGCAGAACCGGTAGCTAATTTTTTGTTGCCCAGGCCCAGAATGGACTTCCGGAAGCAGCATCCACACAGAGAAATGGTTGTTCACATATTTGAATCCCATCACTGACATAAAGCATCAGCTGAGGGCTGCTAAGACACCAATACTTTTGGCCCAATACTGGAGGATTTTAGCTTACAAGATTGACTTGGGGCTTTTGAAGTTCTTTATTTCCTGCTACCCAGCTTGCTAGGCATCCTGCCTGAATTAGTTATGTAGTGTCTAACTAATCTGTCTTTCCTTCATAAATCTCACTGATTTAGCAATATTGGGGTTTTCTTGCCTAGATACATTATAGCACCATTCATTTTCCTTGCAAATTCTATGCAGGCATAGAACTGAACAGCTGATAGGCTTTGTCATGTCTTCTCCTCTTAGCCTCTTTAGGCTTTCTACCTAATTCCACCAGCCATACCAACTTTGCTACAGTGGCAGAAATATAACAATGGGACTTCCTCCCTATTCAATGTATTTCAGAAGTTTATCCTATGTATAAATCATATATTTATGCATCATTGTATCAAACATTCAGGATGTGCAGACTATCAGTTCTATTTCAAGAGCCAAGTATGGAGCCCTATAGATAATATCATTGTCTCCAAATTACTGCAAGTCTGATCAGATTCTTTTTAGTTCTTAAGCAGAAACAGAATCAGAAAATAGAACACTGTTGTCTAACACTGCTTAATAAATGAAAACGAACTGTTTAGAGCTATGGGCTGGATTAATTTACTGAAAAGGAACTGTTGTTTCCACATAGATCAATGATAAACAGAGGATTTAAGAAGGCTGGGATAAAATCCTTTTAGTTCTTCTGCACCTGATGCTGCCTAAATGTAAAGAGCAAGTGACTCCTTCTAAAGCTTTAGACTTCAGCACAGCTACTGAATACAGGTAGTCCTCAACTTATGACCACAATTGAACCCAACATTTCTGTTGTTAAGTGAGACATTGGTTAAGTGAGTTTTGCCCCATTTTACGACCTTTCTTGCCACAGTTGTTAAGTGAATCACTTCATTTGTTAAGTTAGTAATATGCTTGTTAAATGAATCCGGCTTCCCCCTTGACTTTGCTTGTCAAAAGGTTGCAAAAGGGATCACATGATCTTGGGACACAGCAATGGTCGTAAGTATGAACCAGTTGCCAAGCATCTGAATTTTGATCACATGATCATAGGGATGTTTCGTAAGTGTGAAAAATGGTCTTAAGTCACTTTTTTTCCAGTGCCGTTGTAACTTTGAACGGTCACTAAATGAACTCTTGTAAGTTGAGGATTACCTATATGTGGACTCACTTGAATGAAATGGAGGGTTGGAACCTTAATTTTAAGTTTAATTTTACTGAGGCAATTTGTACAGGAAGGGAGGGAATTACTATGAGTTCAGATCTATGAGGGATCTGTGCGAGACACAAAATCCAGTATATCTGTCTGGTGTATGAATGCTGTTTGTCTTCACTGGGATCTACTTGTGTAATCACAAATTATTACAGAAGCTCATCATTCTTCAGTAAGGTAAGGAATGAAGGTAAGGTAAAAAATGCTGCCTGGGGTATTCATAACTACACAGATGTTGTAGAATATTTACCAGTATTTTAACATTTATTCATTTGTAAATAACTGTGAGAGATGGGATATGTCTTTCAAAGAATAAAGTAAGAGATTATTTGACAGAATTCTTAGAGAGCTTGAGAACTTAGACATAGATATGTTCTCATGGATTCTTATTGCTCTATGACTTTTATCAATATTTCTCAGAAGTCCACAGTTATAAAAAAAAAAGTACACATCATGACTCATTCCACTTATTCGTTGTGGGGTATCCAGTAAATCCTGAATAATGCTGAATCTTGAAAAATCAGGATTCTGATATTTTTTTCTTCTGCAGAATTAACCTAATAAAATACCTTATTATTACTGTATTATAATAATAATGCAAACGTGAAGCGTGGTGGGAGGAGGCTGGTGACATTCTTCACATTATTTTAAAAAGTGGCAGAGACTTGCAGATTTTTCTTGGGGAAGATATTAGCCTTTTAGAAAAGCTGTTTAAATTCCACGGTGTGATGTTTCTTGTGTCACCAAGTTACATATTAATAATAAAGAACTGATTAGCTCCCTGATATATATTATTCTCAGTTATGGAATTGTACACATGAGTGGCTTTAATGAATGAAGCTTGCAGTGGCAGATGCTTGGCTGACGCAAAACACTGATATTTGGCTCAAGCATCACATTTAAACTTTTGTGAAAAAAGAAATGTCAAGAGAAGTTATAGGGAAGTTGAGTATACACTGCAGAGCAGAGGCCCTGTTCTAGTTGGTACATTCTGGATATAAATTGCCTTCCTGTCAATCTGTATTTCAGAGAGAGATGCCAGGAAACACATGTTGACTCCAAGTAATTGCCTTTAGAAATCCAGAGTATATTTACTATTCTCAAACTCATGTTGAAGGCATCAAGGCTCCTATTGCTCTTAATTTTTGATCCCTTGAGACCATTTATTTATTTGGCGTACCCGTGTGATTTATTTTGGAAACATACATGCTGCTATCCAGAACCAAATTTTCCCCGGGTTGCTCATAATCTACAGTTGCCTTCCTTTTTAATACCACAGCCAGTTGTTTAGCACATCTAGAAGGTCACAGCTGCTGGAAGCTGTAGTTCAGCAGCATCTTTGAGGGCTATAGAGTGCCATTTGCTATGTATGTGCATGAGCCATAATCTTATCCTCTCTTCGTTTTTTGGTGCGTAGTGAGTCAATGCTTCCTTGGTTTGGAAGAAAATAATTTTGCTGGTTAACAAACACATCTGACAAAGAGTGACTGTCAATGTGTGATGAGTCACAAACCAGGATTATCAACCACAGTTTAATTCTCATTTGTAATTCTGCTTTGTGGGCACAGCATGGTTTTCTGGGTTACAAGAGACTGGCTAGGATTGTCATCTATTAATTTCTGTGCAAGGAATAGAAGTAGAAGAAGTTAAGGGAGGAACATGGAAACTCAAAATTTCTCTCTTAGGCTCAGAGGGAAAACATTAAGATTCATCTAAAAAGAAACTTGTGGTTTCTGACTAGTCTATGGACTTAAAATTAATCAACAATTCACAATGCAACATGCTTCCAATATTTTCTTTAAGGTAAAATTGGTTCCTTGTCAAATCCATTCTGATCGTGATTAGATTTGAAATGTCCTGTGAAATGAAATATTATCACTTCACAAAATGATAGTTTATTGTTATTGTTTTTCATACCACTGTAGATTATGGGTTTTCAAACTTTTTCAGTTTTTGGAACCTGTCAGATTTTTTTTAAAAAAATCTCAGAACTCCTAATTAAAAGAAGCAAAACTCTTTCAGTAATAGACAATTGATCAGAGCTTTTCAAACTTTTTCAGGCTGTGGAACCTGTCAAGTTTTTTTTAAAAAAAAATAACATTTACATTTATTTTTAAAATTTCCTGCAACTCATAACCAAGAAGCAAAATTCCAGAGATAGAAAATTGGCTACGTTCCAGTTCACTTTTCAGTGTCTTTAATTTCTCACAGAACTCCACTAAGATCTCATGAAATCTTCAGGTTCCGTGAAATATAGTCTCAAAAACCCTGCTATAGTTGCTTCTGTATTTAATAAGAAGATACCACATCTTTCCTCAGCAAAAAATCTGTCACAAAATAAATACAAAATGAGAAGGAAACAGCCTGGCGTTCTTTGCAAATGGGACTCATTTAGATCAGTTGAAAGAGATGATAGAGGTGAAAAGGAGAAGTGCCCACACATCAAATGAGGAACAAAGGAAGGCAAAACTAAGATCAGCATGTGAAATCCATAGGAAAAAAAAAAACCTCTTCAGAAGGCAAATTATTTGGTCTCATCTGTCCAGGCTGCAAATTTGTTGAGCAACATACATGATGTAACAAGAGCAAAAACAAATGTGGAACCATGAAACCAAATGCAGCCACCAGCCATGCAAATGGCCTGTGATTCGTTACAATGTTAGCTATTGTTCGGCTTCTTCATCTCAACATATCAAGTTGTAATAATAAATTAGACGTTTATTCCATCAATTCAACAAGAGCTGGTGCTGAGAACCTCCAGAGTCTCAGAATCAAGCTGCTGTGGTTCAAGAAGGTCAGATTGTATAAATATTAATGGTTCCGTATGAGAGCAATTTTGCTTTCTGCATATCAGACAGATAATAAAAGTGCAATATTTGGAAAGCTTGGTGACTTCACCATGAGCTAAGTGGTGTTTACCCCTCAGCTGCCCAACAATAGAATGGCTACAAGATAATCTAATCGGTGTTTCCCTTTCTGAAATGCTACAAGCCATGGAATAACAAAAATCCCATCATCCCTACATCCAATCAGTCAATCTCATGTTTTTCAGAACATGTATATGTGCATATATCTGTCCAGTGGTTCTTAAACTAGGAATCTATGCAAAGAAATGAATATTGTAACAAAATGTTAACAAAGGCACCAAACTACTCCAACAGATTCCCAGATATTTGGCCACCATTCTTTTGCATTTAAAAGCTTACATGCTGCAGTCAGGTGGTTAAGGCATTGGGCTTGTTGACCAGAAGTTTGAGATAAAGTACTGCATGACAGATTCAGTTCCTATCCTTGCTCCAGCTCCTGCCAACCTAGCAGTTCGAAAGCATGTAAATGCAAGTAAATAAATAGGTACCACTTCACTTGGTAGGTATCAGCGATCCATGCGCCATTGGTGTAAAGTCATGCTGGCCACCTGACCATGGAAATGTCTTCGGACAATGCTGGTTCCCTCGACTAAGAAATGGAAGTGAGCACCAACCTCTAGAGCTGGCCATGACTGACAGGGGAAACCTTTACCTTTTTTTTTTTTAAGAGTTGTGAAGGTAAAATGCTAGTAGGCTAGCAATTTTGTATCTGGGCAGTTTTCTTAATTGCTGTGATGATGGTGGCATGTTACTATGGGGAAGGAATAGATACGTTCTGAATGGGCCCAGAGAGTCGAATTCCAGGAAGTAATGTTGAACTTTGGGGATATGGGAGATGGGAAAGGCAGGGAAGAAGAGGGAGAGAAAAAGAACTCCAAAGCACAGAGTTTGAAGTAGGAGGTAGGAGAATTGGAAAAGGAAAAATGTATCACCCTCAAAGTCTGCAGAGTCACAGCTATTCAAAGAAAGTACACAACTGTTTTCAATAAACTAGAACAGAACCAGAAATATATCAACACTAAAACCCGATGATGGTTTTAAGATCTGTTGGAAGGGCAGTGAAGACTTGAAGTAGCTTTCCAGGTCTCAGGAAAGAATCTGGAAAATGGTAAGAGATTCAGGGACTGATTCTGAGATTTTATTTTTCTTTTGTATGCAAAGCAGATGCCTGGGCCTTTGATCAGCAGCATTTCCCATGCTCCTTCCCAAATCCAGTCTGACTTATCATTCAGCTGTGTGTTTCCCTCATGTTTCCTTACAGAGAAAGTGGGAAAGAATGAGCAGGGGAGAAAATAGTGGCAGTAAGAGAAGAAGGGGTCAGTCTGAAGCCATTGAAGACTTCATGAATTTTGCTCCTATCTTCCAGAAGCAGTAGCAAGGACTCAACCATCCTAGTCTGTGGCTTATTCAAATTTCTCTAACAAAATTAGAATATGTGGCAGAGGTTTTTTTTTTATCCATGCAGTATAAATATTCTGTTTGAAATGGCATTAAGTTGCCATGCATCTGCACCCTGGGTTCTAATCAGAGAGCAATTAGCAAATATCTCCAAACATGAGACTACATGCTATACAATACGTCACAGTGGTTGTTGATAAAGAGCTTGATAAAATTGTTGCTAGGAGGGAAACAAATAAAACAGGACCATTATGAAAAAGAGGAAAAGAAGGACTTCTCATTTTTATCTTAGGGTAGGTAGGAAGGAAATCTAGACAGTTTCATCAATCTCTTCTGAAATATTTTTGTATTGTTTTATTTTTATTAATAGATGCAATTTTTAATCATCACAATCATCAGTAGTTCTGTTGGGTTTAGTGAGATTCTTGATTTTAGGTAAAGAAGATAAAAACAACAACAGTTTCCAAATCATAGAAGAAGGAACTGATATATTTATTACTTTTATGGAAGGCAAGATTAGAACTAATTACAGAAAAAGAGATGCATACATATTGACCTTCATATTGAGTGGAATAGTCTATCTTGGAAGAAACAAAATCTCTGTAATGAAGAATCTGGCCAGTTTATTTTTCTATCACAAGATACAGAAAGTGGTTATAGCATTAGTATTATAAGTGATTTGATGAAACAGCCAAGGAAAATTAGAAAGATCTTTTTTTCAATTCATGTTATTATTTGTCTGAACCAACAATTAAGTTCATGAAAACTATTAGACTCTTGTTCCAGTAAGAGGATGAACCAAATAATACAATGAAATGTTTCTTTTTTAATTTCTTGGAGTGTAAATAGTAGTTTAGTAAAACTATACAGTAGACCAAAGATGCAAAATACAATGTCAAATCAGGTAAACCCAAGTTCCCTCTTTCCTTTCCATCTTGTAACACCATATATTTCATTTGTCTTTCCCCCCCTGCCATACAAGTTTAGATATATTGTTCTGTCACTCTTTAAATGATGTGTCAGTTATCAAACAGATATTGTCTAAAACAAAAACATCATTCTTAAGCAAGACATTTATTTTTATCACAAAAAATCTTCCTGACAATGATAATTTCTCCCATCTTAACCTATCTTTTTTAACCTTATCCCATGTCTTAACAAAATTGCTTTGAATTTGCATAGAATTCACATTTGTACTTTCTTCTCAATCTTAAAACCCATTTTATTCATCAATTTTTTCTTTTCTTTTCTTTTTTTTTAGCATTTTTGGTTAACATCTTTATCTTCTGTTTATGAATCTTGAAACCTGCTAATGCACAAAAATCTTTTGATTTGTCCATTAATACTTCAATTCCTTTTAGAAGCAGAATTTTACAACCCTCCTCGAAATCACTATTGATCTGACAGCAAAGAGAAAATAAATAATTTCCTCTTCTGGGCTTCTATGGTTAAACTGATTTCTATGCTCAGAGAAAAGACAACTATTATGCTAATTACTGACTGGAAACATTTGCAGATATTTTGCATAAAACAGAAACAATTAATGTATGAGTTATGGTTTTAATAATTAGTAGATGAGAGAAAGAGAAGAGTCATATTATACCCATAGAGTAAGAGATAAATTTGTAATTGTCCTTATAACTGCTGTAAAGACTGGAAGCTACTTCTCTGTATCTTTTTCTTTCTTTCCTATTTCCCTAAGGTAGAAGAAGATTCTCATTTTGGAAAGTAATCCCGTTGCTATCTAACACATGTGCTTGCATATGTGCACATGCATGTGGTTGGTTGTGGGCAACATGTGGATAGGTGCTCTGTTTTCTTACATTCATGTTACCATGTTCCTAAAGCTCTAGTTACTAATTCATTTTACTGAGACTGCAAGTATTATAGGCTATAAGCCTGTAGGAGGTGAGCAGGCTGAGTCCGACAATGCATCATCAGTTTGGAATCACTAAACAGCCACAAAACACCCAATTCCAGATCCCCTTCTGCTCGGGAATTCTGTTGATCCTTATGTCTATGGAGATTCTCAGTCATCGAGGTGGATGACTGAAAGCTTCTTGTATGAAAAGTGAAATGTCTTCAAAGAAAGTCCAGTTGCCTCATGAAAAAGCATCTTTGGGACATGTGGATCCTTATCTAATGCTAATTTGGCTTGACCATTAGTAGATCAGATACTTGTGAATAGGTAGCATGGGAAAAACTTTTAGTGCTTTGAACTCAACTCCTGTTTCTGGTTACTTGTACCTGACAGAGCCCACCCCACATCTATGGGTATTTTGATGGTCTTGTATCCATGCTATTTGTTTTTGGTTTGTCAAATAGTGGAATGCAGTTGTGAGGCAAATATACCCATGGTAGTCACGGTTTCATGTATTCCAACGCAGATGATATGTGACCTATTTCATATATGCTTCGTTTTTCATTTTTGCAAGTCTTGCACGCAAACCCGCTTCCTCTACAGCAGAGTGAAAAGGGTGCAGCATTCAACGCACAAGCAAAGGAATGTATAAATAGAAGAAAAAGAAGAAAATGAATGGGTGTTAAAAATAATTAGCTAATAGGGCAGGTCTAAACAAACGAAGAAGGCACGCCTATGCTTTCCTCTGTTTATGTCTAAATAAGGGGATCCACCTGGTTACCAGAACAGAAAATACACTTCAGTTATTAATTCAAGAAAACAAAGCATAATTTAAATAAACGGGGTCATGATTCCCCCTTGTGAGAAGAACCACAGCTTACTAACAAAGTACATGTTTTGCGTACAAAGGTTCTCAAGGGTAGTTTCCATTTCACAGCTGCAAAATGAAAGGACGACATTTTACTCCCAGTATTCTCAGGGAGAGTAGACAATTTTAGGTGAAATGATTCTTGTTGGTTTTTTAAAAAAATGAAATAAATTTTATTTACATAAACCATGATAAATTTGCTACCCCTCATACACAACACAAACATGTGGATCATGTATTAAAAAATAGAAACTACAATGGTCAGCAATAGCAACTGAGCAGATTTTTTAAAAATCCTTCCGAAAATCACCACTGATCTTTCAGCAGAGGAAATAAATAATTTCCTCTTCTGAGCTTCCATGAATATTGGCTAATAGATGTATTATTAAAACCTCAAGACTGCTTGTACTGAAAGGACAGCAAAGAAACCTAGGAGAGAAGGTTTCTATTCCCCATCAAGGAATGGCAAAGGTATTCTAGAGATGGAGGATTTTTAAATCTTCCTTCCAGCAGCAATGATGATAAAGCATCACATTTGACAACACTAAATGCTGAATGCTGAATGTAGAATATTTGTAGCTCAGAGTTGAAATAAAGGGATTAGCACTGATTATGTCACCTAGTTTGGGTAATGAAACATCTGCAAGAAAACAACCAAGCTCAAAGAGCACCAAGCACCCTCAAAGCCCTAACTGGCCATTGATGGGCTATTAGTGGTAGGAGAGAGCTGCAATTCAGGATAGGGAAGGGAAGCTAATGTAAATGAATTCAAGTCTCAAGATAAATTAGATTTTGTGTATGAAAGAAACAAGCAGGAGTGATATTAAGAAATCTGTGTGGTTTCCTGGAAAACTCCCAGAAGCCTACAGCAAAAGTTCCTGTGTTTGAAAGAAGAGAGAGGACCCAGGTTTTGGAGACCTGCTGACCAAGGTCCTTGAGTAGATTATTACACAACAACAGCACTTAGATATACACGTGTTATTTACAGTATATAGCCATTGGGTGAGATCATCCATCACCATGGTCTGAGATATCATCAATATGCTGATAATACTCAGCTGTATATCTCAATCTGTGGTGAGTTAAGTGATGTTGTGACCTCCCTCTCGCAGTGCCTGGAGGCTGTTAGGGGATGGGGAGCAATGGGTTGAAACTGAACCCTGGCAAGACCGAGTGGCTCTGGGTTTAGGGTGCTTTGGCCCATGGAGAATTGCCACCTTTGGTCTTGGATGGGATGCACTGCTCCAAATAGACCCAGAGCGTAATCTGGGGGGATTCTCCTGGACTCGCAACTCCTACTCAAAGAGAAGGTGGCAGTCTTGGCCAGGAGGGCCTTTGCACAACTACAGATTGTGTGCCAGAGATGCTGAAATACGACAAACCCTTCCATCTGAGGAGAAGAAGTGAAAGTATAGGATGGGCACACTTGACTTGGCTATGGTATATTTAAAAGCAGATCTTACACTGAGCCGGAGTTTGGACTAAAAGATCTCTAAGATATTTTCCAACTCTGTTTTTTTTCAAACTCACTGTTTTATCTCAGACAAGTCTCTCTCAAAGAAAACGTACTTTGGCAACCCAGCATAGCATTTTAGGTTTAGATCAAATTCCAGGCATCTAGTTTTACTTTGATTCTATCAATCTTTCACCTAATGATTTTGATTCTATGGACTGGTCATACATCAGGTAGAATTATCATATGGTTTGCCAAAGTTATAGTATGATGTGTGAAACTGTACTCCCGGGGAATGGATCCACATATTGAAACTGTGGTTAATTTAATCATGAATGAAGAATGCTGATTTTTATTATTTTTCTCTCTCTCTCTACTCAATTCTCCTGGAGACTGATAGAAAAAATTACAGCAACAAATCAGGAATTACCAGAACCCCACAGTTTTGTGTTCATTCGCAAGGATAAGCTTATTCACTGAACTATGGTCAGAACCTGAGCTAATCATATGAGTGCAGTTAATGTAAGGCAATACAAGGTAATTTTGAATACATGCATATCTCTGATTTATTTAATACACTATTGCATGATCCAGTGAGTTGTAAAGTATGGTCATTAAAAAAATAGGTCAGGCCAGTGGTGGAATTCAAATACCTGAACAACCGGTTCTCTTATTCGATGCAGGCCTGGGCCTCTGAGGCCTAGAATGGACTTCCGGAAGTGGCATCCATGCTCTTCCGGTGGGCTGTTCTAGGACTGGGAGGCCTCCTCCAGGCCTCCGAGGCCCAGACTGGACTTCTGGAAGCCAGCCAGTTCTCCGAATGCAGCAAAATTTAGCTACCGGTTCTACTGAACCGGTGCGAACCAGCTGAATCCCACCACTGGGTCAGGCATAGGCAACATCTTCTAAAGAACTAGATTATTCCCCTGTTACTATTATATGTAGGAAGTGCTGCAATGATGTTATTCTCATTGTAGAGCTTTTAAAAATAGGGAAGGAGGCTCTGAGTAGCATGCAGATTATTTTAAATTCAAAATGACTCATTTCAAACTGAAAACAGCAGTTCTGGGATTGACATTGGTTGCTTTGACCCCAAACAAGGAGTATCCAATGTTATTCTGAACACTGAAGCTTTCATGGTATGGTTGGATCTACACTTTCACTAAGATCCGAAGAGCTGTTTGGAAAAATTCTGTCTTTTGAGCTTAACATGTTTTACATATGCTAAGGGTAATTGCCCCAAGGACACCACAAAAAAGGAGCCTATCAGAGAAAAGGTGTTTTACATGATCAGACAGAACAATATTTTCAATTAAAGCAGTGCTTTTAATCAGTGATAACAAAAAGTAAGAGTAATTTCAGTACATCAGGTTTCCCACATATTCTTAAGTCCTGAGTCATTGATTTCAGTGGACCAAAAATATGAGTTAAAAAAAAATGCATGGAAGATGGAGGATGAATAAAATGGGGTGGGATTTCTTAAAAGAATATTATGTCCACCAGTCTTTCAGAGGCTTAAAATGTTCTGTTCCACCTTGATAATATAAGGCTCTTCAAAATCAAAGAAGCCTGTGGCTGCAGCCTGCCTCATTTCCCATGCTGTCTAATGGCCTAAGAAGAAACTATTTTCTAAGTTAGTTTGCAACTTTTATGATTCCAGATCCATATCATGGGGAACAGTCCTCATGCTTCAAAGATAATCTTTAACCACACAATGCCTTCCTGAGTTTTGTTGTACATAGGAAAAAACCTTGGCTAAGACCATGGCGCTTGCTTCCATGAGCATGGAAGGAAAAACCCAGCTAGTGACTTAAACAAATTCCAAGAGCAGTGCTGATAGTTTTAAAAAGGAAGGAAATATGGTGTGGGGGACTTTCGCATTCCTACCTCCTTGCAGTAGAATCAGGCCTGGCCATAGTTCTCATATACAAAAATTACACAGATCCATGTTATTTCTTATGGGACCCTGTAGCTGATAACCAGGAATGGATTATAGTTAGTATGACTTTAATGAGAGTTTATAAGGGGAATCCCATTTTACTAGAAATCTAGTGTGAATTAGTAGACCTGAAAGTGCCAGTCTCACCCATAGTCTGGCTTCATGAACCATATTAAACCATGATTTTAAAGCTGTGCTTTTGAATAAGCTACATTTGGCAGGATTCACACATGATGGGAAGCCAGAGTCTGTGATCTACAAGTTTCTAGCCACAATAAGACTACTGTGAATTGATTTACTTTTTTAATGTTATCAATACAATCATTTTGTCTTTTCTTGCAATAAAGACTTTCAATCATTCCTAGGCTATATTTTACATGACTGTCCCTTCCTATTCAGATGTGGGATAGAGTTCCCCCATTGCTTTCATTTGTGTGAAAGTTTCCTTTTGAAATTCCGATTTACTGAAATTCTGAAATTCTAAAAAACTGCAAGCTAGAAGTCCTATCCTTTTCCAGCTGTCTCAAAAATCCTTTTGAACACTGGGTATTTTGTCTCCAGCTTTGCAATGCTTTGGATTGATTCCAAAATGTTACTAGTGGTAGTCCCTACAATTCTTTCAATCAGCTGCATCATTGTTGGAGAACCCACAAATGTCCTCTGGAACTGCTGCATTGCAAAGGCTGGGAATTGAAATCTGAAGCTTTGGAGACGTGTCATAATGACTATTCTTTACTAGGGGCATTGATTTTAATGGGAAATATAGGGTAATAGAGGCCTATAGAAACATTTTAAATCATATTTCCAAATTGTGGACTACCTATACCTTACCAATGGGAAGGAGGAAACCCATGAAGGAAACTCCTCCCTTCTCCCAAGCAATTGAATTCTCAAGATGCTTAGTTGAGGTGGGTCCTTCATGTCCATCTAATACTTACAATTAATCATCTCTATCTACAGAGGTGCCATTCAGATCTTCTGAGTAGAATTCATGGATTCATTTATTCATCATTAAGTTTGAACTCTTTTCCCAAACCTAGTGGCTCCCAACCAGTGGTGGGATTCAGCCAGTTTGCACCAGTTCGGCAGAACCGGTAGCTAATTTTTTGTTGCAGATGCCCAGAATGGACTTCCGGAAGCGGCATCCACACAGAAAACCGGTTGTTCCCATATTTGAGTCCCACCACTGCTCCCAACCCATTCCAAAGTGACTGCAATAATCAAGTTTGAAATTCACCTTTATGATACTTTAAAAAAAAACTCAAAATGCATATTAAAATTTATTTTTGACATTTTTATGCACACTGTGAAAGTAAAAAATATAATTAAAATTATATCTTAATATAATTTAAATAATTACATCAATAAATTATACATTCATTTTCATTAATACATTTAAGAGGCCCCAATTCAGAAAAAAATCTATTGCCTGCATGGAACTTATTTAAACTGTTAGGTTACATTCAGGAATTCTTTTGTCTCTTGTTTTTATAAAATGTTCTGGGCACTAAAGAATGAAGTAAAAATATTTAATAAATATAGACTTCAATCCAGCAGATTGTCAAATTTTCTCTGGGTTCCTCAACATCTTGGCTTTCATTTTGTATATAAGCAGCTATAATCTAAACACTCAACCAAGACCAGCTTGCTGAGATAAATTAGTTTTCTTGGGGTTTTTTCTCTCTCTCTCCTTCTTCAAAAAATGGAAACCTATTATAAAAGCAAAATGACCTGTTTGATAAATACATTGAACAAATGCAGAAAAAAACATGATTCTGCAGCATGGCATTTTACAGTGTAGTACCAGTTATTACACAGCATTTATATAATACAAGTACTGTACAAAAGGTATGAAAGACAAACAGAGCAATGAAAGATGAGCAAATGAAAAGAGGCAGCACTGACCAAAATGAAGCACTAAGGGAAAATATTAAAATTAATCATTCAGTTCAAGAAAGGGCGGGGTACCGTATTGCTGAAAAAAAGACAATTTAAAAAAAATCACAGCAATAGGAAATTTAAAGATACATGGCCAACCAATTTAAGTAAGACAATGTTGTCTTAATAGTTGGACATAATCTGCTAGAGATTCTTCTCTGTAAGTTCCAGTGACATAACACTAACAGCAACAAGACTTTATTAAAAGCACCCTAACTTTCTTTTTCCAGCCAGCAATATTTTTCCCTTTCATTATTCATCTTTTAAAAATAATCTTCACACATACCATCAAAGTTGGGTACTAATTAGGGCCTTTTTCCCTCCAAAGAGTAAAACTCTTAGCAAGTTATGTGTTAGACCCTATTAGATTTCAATATTTCTTCAACCATACAAAATATTTAACATTTAACAAACATAATACAAAAGAACTGCATTTTTCAAGTTTTAAGTCAACTACAGAATCTATAATCTACCTGAACACTCACAATAGTATTACACAAAATGTAGTGTTAAGGTGTTAATGTTGAACTGGCCTTCTTTGCATAAAGTGCAATGCTAAAAGAGAGATTCCAGATTTCAAAATCATGCTGAAAATCAGCAAGAATGGCAGGGTTCTGGATAATAACATCCAGAACTCACACTTCTCCCCTATGGAAGAAAGGCTCCTCCCCATCATATAAGCGATATAGGAAAATAAAAAGAAGTTAGTTACCACATACTCTGTGGAAACCTGATGGCAAATTGAAAAGAAAAATGACTTACTATCTTATTGTTGGAAAATTATTAAACTGCTTAATCTAAAAGTGCATTTTACAGGTATTGGGTAATTTTCTTACAGTTTCTGAAAATAAAAAAGGATAACAGATGAAAAATTTGAAAACACTGAAAAACAAATTGTATTTTGGTAGGATTACTTGTTCCTATTCATTTAGTAAAGAGATATATAGGAACTGCATCAAAAAGCAATGCCTTTTATTTAAAGGAAGAGAATAATTTTTAAAATTGAGATGAGACTACTCAGGAAATGAAATTGGGTTGTAAAAAAATTCTCTGTTTTCAAAATCTTACAATTTCTCATACAAAATTCATTTTCTGCTTCCTAATTTTGTACAGTTAACAGAGAGCCCAATTTAAATATATCATAAATTTTTGGTCAATAATATTGTAAAAGTGCATAACTCCCGACTTTTCTATTCCTCATTTATTTGGTAAGGCCATTTCTTGAAGGAGTTAACTAGTTAAACACTTTTTCGATGTTGAATTAATAATACATAACCTGCTTTACCATCATGATGTCATGTTAAAAAAAAAACCCACTCAAGATTATTGTTTCTGTTTAAAGCAGCAAATCTGTGGTCCTTAATCCATTTTAGAATATCTCACGTATCTCATTATGGTACAGAAAATATAATGAGGAATGAAGAGAACCTGTCCTGCAAATCTAAGCAAGAACCCCTTCAAGTCAGACATCCTGAATTAAATGTCAATGCACAGGAAAATATACAGCGCTCCATTTGAAATATAAATAAATATTGTTATATAAATAAATTAATAAATAAATACACCAAGAGTGATTCTTTCTACAATTCAGTTGACCGCTCTTTGAGAAGTACGGCAGGGCTAATTTCATCTATCGACCTGCTGGATGCACTGATGTTGTTTGTTGCCACTGTTTCAGAGCTGATGACGTGGAAGGCTGTGACAGGGCAGCCCTTCACATTATTGCAGATGAGGCTTTGGAGTGAGGCTGTATTCACAATGTCAAAGCCCACTCTACCCCCAAAAGTACTTGGCTTCCAGTATTCAGGTGAGCAGATGACATTTCCCATAAGACCTTTCAAGGAGAAGGGAGCCCCAAGTTCAATCATGGTCTCACCAAAGACGGCTCCAGGACGTGGCTTTTCAACAAGAAGAGCAGGGTATAATTCCATAGCATCAATATCTCCATAGAGCTCTTCAAGTTCTGCAGCCATTTCTTTTTCACCTGTAATAAAGATATTTGTATTCAATACAAAAGAAATTCCTTCTTCTTGATATGAGACTACATGTACATGTTTCTTTTAAAAGTAGAATCATTAGCTTATTTTTACTTTTTATTTTCAAATGATACATTATCAGTTAATATTTATAAATGTGATAAAATATATTGCTTGAATATTGCGTTTTAATCTTGGTGAACCAGCACAGAACATAGTCAGACTCAAATCAATGGACCTGCTACTTTCAATCCCTTAAAACAAGGGTGGTGCAATTCTTCCTAGCTCAGGGTCACAATCTTAAAGCATAGCAGAGATAGGTATTTCATTATTAAAATTAATGTAGCTAATACAATAATTCTGTGTATTTGCAACTCTCTGTGCATTTCCCTTGATTAAAAGTTATAATTCAATGGCAATCAAGTGAAGCTTTTTAGGTTGTGTACCCTTTCCTTAACTGGAGATGCAAAGAATTGGACTGGGGACACAAGATCTACCTTTGAGATACACATGCTTGTTTGCTTGCACGCATGTCTTACCAGTAAGTTCTTCAAATGATGTGAAAGGTTTCAGCATAAAGAACTTTCGGTATTCATTCAAGGATCGGTACCTCATCTGCCGGCTTTGATCAATAGAAGCTTCAGCTACTTTCTGCACAATAGCAGGAACATTCCTACCTCCAGCCACCTGTTGGCAATAATAGTAATATGAAAAATCACTATAAAAACACAGTGCAAATTATGTTAGACCAGAGAAAACAAGTGTTATTCATTTAAAGGTTATGCTTATTGATCTCTTGCTCTCAAATAAAAATAAGTATGTAATAGGAAAGATAATATAGTTTATTATACCTTTGGCATGGATTTCCCTTATCTTATCTGACTACCAAAAGAGAACTATTTTCTAAATTAAATTGATTTGGCTACTTCAGTCACTTATTTGCATTATCCCTGAAAACTATCAAAATGTAGTTTTCACAGAGAAATGAGTTGGGATTTTACACTTTCTCAGATCTGGTTTATTAAAAAGACAGCTGGAACCCTTTTGCTGATATCTAGTTTTATATGCGGAATGATTAAACGAATGGAACTTTTTGTCATGTGCTCTGAAGCAGAAGCTCAGAGCATCCTCCTCTGTATAAAAGGAGGTTACTTTTCTATGTGTCTTAACATGAAACAATGAAATAGTATCCTTTGGCTAACTACTGGCTAACCTCTGTTGCATATGCTACATGTAAAGGCCATTCTCAATATGAAGCACAAGAATATCAAATCATATAAACTATCTCAATTAAAATTTCAGATAGTATCAGACCAAGTATCAATAGGATTATTCTTTTTCTGTTCTTAAAAGATTTTCAGATATGGTAGTGATTTAACAAAGGATATTGCTATTATAGAAGTTGGGAAATATAGATGTATAAATAAATAAATAAATGTCTGCTTCCTCATGTCAGTTGAAATGCAATTTTGATAAAGGTGGAAGAAAGAGAAGAAAAGAGTGGGGTCCTTGGTGTTCTCTGAGCTTACTTGTTTTCTTGCAGACATTTCATTACCCAAACTAGGTAACATCATCAGTAGTTTGAGTAATGAAACGTCTGCAAGAAAACAAGCAAGCTCAGAGAGCACCAAGGACCCCTCAAGTCAACCCTGAGCTACAAATATTCTCCTTTATTAGAGGAGAAAAG
The DNA here is from genome assembly GCA_023970755.1 of Azemiops feae. Taxonomy (NCBI): domain Eukaryota; kingdom Metazoa; phylum Chordata; class Lepidosauria; order Squamata; family Viperidae; genus Azemiops; species Azemiops feae. The sequence goes on along the minus strand of JALGBA010000434.1, from coordinate 601,901 downwards.
AGTCTTACCCTTCCAGCCCTTTGTTTGGAGAAAGACTGCACCATGTGAGAAAGGCCATGTTCTAACATAATGGAATTGTTGTACATGAACTGCTGGTAAGTGTAGTCTTGGTTTTGGATATGAAAGGTATCAGGCAGAAGAGGATGCCAATGGTAGAGGGTGTTGAACTCTGCTGCTATTCTGTTCTGATACTGAAATCGCTGGTTGAAGAGAAGTTCTGGATCAAACTTCAGTTTGAAATGGTATCCACTTAAATGTTGCACGTAGTCTTCAATCACAATCTTGATGGTTTCTCCTTTAAGAAAATACACAATAAAATGAGCATTCTAATTTAGATTGACAGCACCAAATACCTAAACCCACTATTCCAAAATGGTTTATTATGCGCCTGGCAGAATCCTGTACTGTAACTACGCCAAAAATAAGCAAATAATCCCAATCAATGTAAGAAATGATCTGTCTTGATTAACATTATATTTCCCAGTTACCACAGAATGACTCTGTGAAGTTCAGACACAGATTACAGGTGTAATAACCATCTTTTGGAGTTTTCCTTTGGCAAATGGTGTTCAGTTAGGTAATGCAAATTGTCATAGGTTGCATTGATATCTGCATTATAAGACAGGTTTGTTCCCATATTCTTTTCTACAACTGTATCCCATCTCCATTCCTCCAAATTCCCAAAGATTATTATTTTCTAATAGTATGCTATTTGGTCCCTTTCTTTGAAATTTCTATAGCTATTCTAGATACACCTTTTTATTCTGAGGAAGTGGGATATATTTATGTTTCTCATCCTGCCCCAAACCATTTTTTGATGGCATACTTGAGATCACTCTCAATCCAACATTTCTTTTTGTTCAAAAACTCCTTTACAGTTCAGCATTTGAACTGGCTTTATACAACGAACTTCTACTTAACCACTGCAGCTTGTGGATGCTGACAAAACCTTCCCTTTACATTTCTGAATAATATTATTTTTTAGATTTCAAACAAATATGTATGTGTAATATTTGTTAAATTACCTGTCAAAATTAGTCTGGCAGTCTGAAATAATCGTTCATCATCCCATTCTGGGTGTTCTCCCTTAAGAACGTCACAGACCCGATTATGTTCCCGGAGCCACAACGTGGCATACATCATCAGCCCTGGAACCAAGCCAAAGACCTCCTGTCCTACAGAAAATTTCAGGTGGTCAGGGATGTGGGGTGGATAGATCATTTCTGCCTGAGTTTCTTTCACAGTAGGTGGATACATTTCTCCATCAATCATCTGTAATTAAAAAAACAAAAGTAAATAAAAATTGCATTTTCATACATGCAATTTATAAAAAACAGAATCCTGCCCTACTCAATGTTACTTCAAATTTGTAAACTGATGGAAAAGTTAGTGAGTTTGAGCCTTCCGCTTTCATTAGATGAATTAGTCCTTTCTTTGTAAGGCAGCACTGTCTCAAGTAGAAGTGAAGGAATTTCTCCAGGAAACCTAAACCCACCTGAAATTTTAGCTTTCCATCCTTAAAAAGTCTTAGTTTCATCTGCCTGTCCAAAGTCTCTCCATAGATGTGACTAAGATCAACCTGTTCACGGAACAAAAGACAAAAAGTTAGAAATCAGTCCTCAAACAAGACAGAGAGAATACCTATAAATACAGTGAATGCCAGCCAAGGATCATTCCTATAATGTTCTAGAGCTCTATATGATACAGTACTGGAGGGGGCAGCAGGAGGGGAACAATAAAAGAGCAAATTCCCTTGAATCAATGAAATTTCAATAGCCCATTATCCAGTGGTGGGATTCAGATATGTGAACAACCGGTTCTCTGTGTGGATGCCGCTTCCGGAAGTCCGTTCTGGGCCTGGGCAACAAAAAATTAGCTACCAGTTCTGCCGAAGTGGTGCAAACCGGCAGAATCCCACCACTGCCATTATCTCATGCAACATTTGAGCACAATCCAGTCAAGCATTCTGAAAACTGCCAGTATTAACCTTGGCCAGATCCAACATTTCAAGTGCTTAACTATATTTATAAAAGTTATATTCTTTGTTCTTCTAAGATGCAAAGTGAATGGTTTTCTTAAAGACATTCTTGGCTCTTAGAAGATGTTGACAAAGCCAGTTTCTTTTGCATTAAAATGTTAGATATAAGAATAGTATATGTAACATAGCTAATCTGAATGGATGATATGAAACAATTTAATTCTTTGAGGAACTAATTAGATGACAAAACATGCCACTCTTCCCAAGGAGAACAGATTAGTTGAGAAAAACTTGCTAGGAAGTGTATCTATTGCTACATTTCTGCTGTTCCAGTAGAAATGCTTCTCCAGTATTTTCAAGATAATTATTCTCAACACAGCACTTAACAAAGGTTTTGCTTGTTACAACTCATCTAATTAAACTTACCCCATGCCCAAGACCTTTTGTGAAGCCTGGTCCTTTCTGAGTATCTGTCTTGAAGTACTGGTGAGTGAAATGCTGGGCAAAGAAGGTGAACATGACATTTGTGCCTTGAGGATCAGGAATGAATTTTCTCCTTAGCAAGAATTTTTCTACAATCACTTTTGAATCCGGAAGCTCCTTCTTGCCTGAAATATAAAGCAGACATTTATTTTCTGCTTCTTCTTGAAATAGAATTCCAATAAGAAGAAAACATAATACTGATATATAAAATATTGCTACTTTTTTTGCAGATTAGAATTGATCTACGTAATTATGCTCCAGCACAATGGAGTGCTTGTCTAGTCTCTTGTCTTAGTTTCAAATGGTGACTAATTTTGGGGAGCCCAGAGGAACATGCAGCTGTGGGGCTGGCTAGTGCCCTAAAGGCCTCCCTTTGCCTTACAATTAATCATCCCTGTCTCTAAATTTTTAACTTTGGTGTTCTGTTCTTATATTTTAGTACTGTACACAATCCAGAGTCCATCTCTGAGTGAAAGAGGTGGTTCAAAAATGTGAAAAATAAATAAATGCATGAATTTGGTTGCCGTTATAATTCTGCAGATATAGTCATAGAATCACCCATGCCCCATTTCTTTGACAAGCTTGGCATAATATGTCATTAGAAGAAAATCTGCTATATCAAGTACTCAATATATGACTTTTTCTAATATTTAAGTTCCATTTGGGCATTTGCTACTTATGTTTCATAACAACTTGTTACTCCATTTTATCCACACAACGAGGAAGCAGTATCTGTTAACAAAGTCTTGTCTCTTATGATTTCCTGATCTATGTTATAATATTACAGTTTTGGCTATTTGATCACAATTCCACTTCATCTATGAGATGAATTCCTCTTCCTCCAGTCCTCATGCAATGATTTGCTTTCCTCCTTACCTTTCACACCCATAGGGGTAGGGCAGTCATGATCCACTGGTGGAACAGCTCGAGCATAGTAGGAAAGATTGGAATAAACTTCCCAGCTTTTGAAACCATGATGGCTATTATAGGTTGGTGGGCTTTCAATTAAGTGGGATCTGGCTAAAAGAGGAAATGAGAAAAAATGTATTAATGTTAAACAACCTGCAACAGCCATCCATACATTATCTCAAACATAAATTTTAAAAAGTATGTCCCAATAAGATGCAAAAATTAGATTTCAGTTTCATATCTCTTAACTTCCAAGTTTAAATAATACAGTTGTTCAGCCTCAGTTTTGCTGTCAGTAAATTGGATATAATATTTTATCTCACAATTTTATAAAGGGGCCTAAATAGGTTTCAGAAATTATTACTAATTATCTTATCAGGCTATAAGAATGATATGGAAAAAAGAAGCTACACTGGATATATAAATAAAACCAGATGGTGTCTTAATGAAGGGATATACAAACAACAAACCAAAAATAACTTATATCAGTTTTGTATACTGATTTGCAAAAGAGATTTCTTAGATTTTTGAAGAATTTTGTGAGAAGGGACAAAGGATAATGAAAAGAAATAAAGTTCTAGGATGTTATTTGAAGGAACTAAAAATCAAGATTGCTAGAAGTAAAAGGAAGGATTTGTTTATTTGAGGAAGGTTAATATATATTTGTTATCTCTGGTAATCCTTAATAGAGTTTTGCTGACCAGGACTGAAGGGATAAGGCTTTAAGAATTGGTTTATAGATAAGAAATGAGATATGGGAAGAAGAGACTGTTGGTGTATTTTAAGAGAAGGTGATAAGTTACTAAAGTTGTTTATACTTGGTGTGATGAAGTCACTATTTTATATATGTTTTCTTTATCATATTTGTATTTTCTTTTCTATTTTTGTTTATTTTTAATATTTATAATAAATAATTATTTAATATTCTCTTTAAAGAGGACCATTTATTTATTATTATTATTTTTATACCCATATCACTGTTGCACCGACTCTGGGAGGCTTACAAAGTGATACCAAATTACACCAAACTCATATATAAAAAACCAGAACTTCCAATTTACTGTAGCTTTGTCAAATGCCATGATCAGCTTTTTATTAGCAATTTTAATCAATGTATAAATTCTCTAGAAGGGACAACTTGCTACAGCTATGATTAAGATTACAATCTTCCTTACTTAAGGAAGCCCAAGATTTAAGAAACTCACTGAGCTCAATAAGACTGATTTCCAAGTATACAAAACAAGATTAGCCAGTACGAGCAATGTAATAGAGTTGGAAGACTTACACATTAGAACGTATCTCATTATGGCATTGTGGAGGAATGGAATGTTGTTGATTATATCCCAGATGCCTTTGAAGTGTGTGAGTATATAGTGTACTGTGTCTGGAGCAGGCTTTAATTTAAGTCTGAGCCAAGTATAAAATTCCGCTGCAGAAAAAGTATAGAAACAAAATTTATTAGGAAACTGCCTTTTATCAAGTCAGATGATTACATGATATACAGTAGTTCAATACTGTCTACTGTCAATATTTCTTTTGCAGACTACTTGAAAAGAGATATCCAGATATTTTTTTAAAAAAAAAGTTTAATCAAAGCACAAATATAATAAAAATGTTACTCTTTGGTTTGTCAACACCATCAAATTCATGAACGTTATAGACTGTAGGCTTGAGCCTATGTATCTTGTTTGCTTAATTACAGATGATTAAAACCTCCCCCACTTACCACCCTTAACCCTTAAATATAGTACACCCTTACCACAGAACACTGTCCCTAGGCTACATAGATAGAAATCTTATTTTCAGACACTTAAAAAGAAATCTCTCCTTAAACTGCCCAGTCATAATCTGTAAAGATTATGGTCTTTCTCTTATAAATTCATTATATCAATTATAATATTTTCAGAAATACATACGCTTAGTGCAATTTTCTCCATAAAAACCAGTCCGTGTACAGTCACATTCATATTGATCAAAACCTCTCGTCATGCAGAAACCTCGGTTTTGGCATGGATTTGAACAGCAAGGATTGGCTAAAAGAGAATTAAGACATGTGAAGCAGTTTCAGCTAAAATCCTGAAAAGTCCTAGCAAATTAGCTGCACCAGTGCAAATACACAAATCCTTTAAGTTAATTTTCATTCAGTACCATCAGATCACATTTGCTCTATGAAGCATCTTGCTATACCTTTGAGATTGACAAACCTCATCCAAGGCACAAAAAGCCACATGGTAACAGCCAATTTTTAAAATGCCAAAGTACCGAAAGATCCCAAAACTGGTTTGTGATTGGGGGGGGGGAAGAAGGCTATCATAGACTGTGATAAGGCTGACTGTTATAAGCTACATTATTAAATACTTGAACATGCTTTGTTTCTCCACTGATCGCTGTTTCAAGATGATATGTTGTTAGATTTACATTCTGCCTCGCCTTCAGGAAAATTAGATGGTGTACATTTCTTCAAATTTTCCACTTTTTCCAATCTTGTCTCCATCCCCAACACAGTTGCGATAAGGGAGCATTACCTCCCAAATTCACCCAGTGAGTTGCCATGGCCGAGGATGGACTCAAGATTAATATTTTAACCATTGTATCATACTGGCTCCAGAAAGGAGTAAGTTGGTGCTATTTAGGCTTTTCATCTAAGGAACTTTTCAACCTTATTTGAGATGCCAATAATTGATCCTGGGAGTTTTGTTATGAAATGCTTGTGCTCTACCGATGAGCTTTTTGCACTGCAGTGAAATAGACAAACGGTTGAATATTAATTTCAGCACTAGTGGAGAGGACAGTGTCTCCAACCACATCAGAAGATGTCAGGCTAACTTAGGGGTGCAGGAAATGATGTGGGACAATCATAGCTTAGTCCCCCAACAAGAAAGGCTCAGGGGCTGCTTAAGAAAGCCATGCACACTTCTGTACTCTGTTGGCCTGGGTGTTGGCTGAGTAATAAGAGATCAGCCCCCAACCTTTCTCAGTCCAATATGTGTCAAACATATTAAAATAGAAATCCAAAGGGTCAGGAAATAAAATGAGGGAAAAACTGTGTTTGTTATTCCTTGTTGCACCCTCTTCCATATAACATTTCTGATTTCTACTTTTAACATATTTTGTCAGAAAATTATCAATTTTGTCATGTCAGAAAGTTACTTAAGGAACAGAGAATGCATCTTTCTCTTGAGCTGAGTCCTGCATATATGAAAATCATGAATTCCCCTAACCCTATACCTATTTACACTCTGAGCAAATCCCACTAAATATAATAAAGCTCACTTATAAAGCCAAGCATAACATTTTAAGATTGACATGCTTCCGACTTGCTCATATCCCAAACTGACCTTCTGTGACAACTGCCATCAAACAACCTTTGCACGTCCCTCATTCTGCGTTATTTTTTTAAATAAAGACTCCCTCAACCTTTATTTCTGCGTAAAAGTAAAGGCATCAGAAGTGAAAATAAAAATCATGTCCTTGAAAAGCTTCGGTAAAAGTCAAAAGAGAAAGCCAACAGTGGAAGGAACAAACAAAAAAAAAAAACCCGTCGGAAAATTTTTTTAGCAACACTAACCTGCTTGACTGAAAGCCAAGAGAGAAAATAAAAACACGGTTGGAACAATCATGTCCAATTTTGGGTAGAAAACAGCCAACTCGGCGTCCACTTTTCTTTTTCCCTTAACTTCTCCTGAAGTTTCCTACTCTGGGGAAGTTTCTCCGCGGTCGCGCTTTTCGCGAAAAAACTATCCAGCTCTGCGTGACTCAGTGGATGCGATCCGGAGCACCTTCGCCCTTTATGCTCCCTCCGTGACTCAACTCCTTCCCGGAAGGCTTCCGGGACCGCCCTTCATACGCAAATAGGCTGGAATACTTTAGGTTTGGGGTGGGAGTTTCCTCAGGTAATTTCCACCAACTAAGATCCCTCCTCTCCGAGAGGCTCTGCCAAAATCCCGGGGGGAGGGGGACATGTTGCAAGTGGGAAGAGTAGAAGCGCTTGGGGAAACGCACGCAACACACGCGCCCCCTCCCGCCCGCATTCCCCTTCTCGTGAGGAGAGCCAAGGGGCTCCTTCGGGCGCCAAGAAAAAGCCGCCGAAGTTGTTTGTCTTCAAACCTCGCGCACCCTGCTTGGGGCTGCCGTCTGCGGCGCTCGTAATCCTGGCTCAAAAATCGCGAGCCTCCATCTTCGTGCCTAGAGAGCGCACCAAAACAGTCCCCTCCGTTGATCTGATGGCTTTTCTATATTTGCCTCAGCTTCAGACTGGGCAGTCGTTGCTCCGTCGCCGCTCTTCGCCTCATTCCTTAACTGGATGTGCTTCTCTCCACCATCCCCAACTACCCCTTAAATTTCCTAATTAATGTGGCCAAGTAATAAATCACTACTTGGTTGCCAAAGCACTGCTTGGTTTTTCCCCAGCTCGGTTTCCCTTTTCTCCCTTTTTTTGCTCGGCTGCTGAGAAGAACCATTTTTCTCGCAACCGCTTCCGGTGCGAGATTTCAGCCGTTGCAGCACCGCGCTGTTTTTAAAACGGTCGCAATACCTTATTTTGAAACGCTGGCATTATCAGATGTCCTTGGAGCACCCAAGGATTATTTACTTGGTTTTAAACCAAACAAAACTGCTTTTGAATGGTATCGTTTGTGTTCTTAACGTCTAGTTGTCACCCAACTTTTTTTGCGACCATATAAAGTCTTCCTTCCAGGGGTGTTATATTGGAACAGCCATGGAGGGATTCATAGTTCTCTGTCCCGTGCATACAAAACAATAATACAAGTTAAAATAAGATAAAGGCTCCCCAACATTGGGAAGTCTGTGGACATATATGGAGGTTTGAAAATGGGTTGTTGGTGCAATCACGAAATTATTGGTGTGTGAGGTGACTCCACTAGTCACTGGGTTTCCTCCCTCTTTTCAGATGAACTGCTCTCCAGATTCATCCTTGAATCAGCAAAAAATGAAGCTGACATTAATTTCCTATTGGCAAGTAGGGAAAAAAATCCTGAAAATACACAATTGCATATTACTTCTATAATTGTGTCAAGATTACATGGATATATCCATGAAGTCATAGTTGATGAGTTCTGCATGAAGGAGTCTTTATTTAACAAGTAAATTGAGTGCAGTGCTAGAGGTCACAATATTACACCATAGTAAAGATATTTCCTGCCAAAGGTTAGACTCCAAAATGTGTGGTTTAAGTGGAAGTATTGTTTACATGAGTGACAGGTAAATAGTTACATGTAACACATTTATAATGCTGTATATGAAGGCTTAAAATTAAATTTTCTATGATTTCCCCATCTTTATATTGTCCAGCCTGCAGGCAATCTTCTGAAATACCGCTAAGAATGATACCCAGTTGAGTATCCCTGTTATCTTACAGATTGGATAAGGAATCTTTGAGCCTCCAAGTATTGCTGAGTTATAGTTCCTGTCAGTCCAGTCAGCAAGGCTAACAGGTAGGAAGATCGACAGTTGTAGCATTGCTGTTTTTGAAATGCCATACATTCCTTTCCTGTGCTCTGCATGAATGATGATTTTAGTTCCCCAAATTCTGGCTTTTGTGCAGAAAGGTTCAAGGGAAATATCTACAGAAATAAGATGTAAGTTTGGAAGTAATATAAATTTATGGGGCTAATAAATCAAATAGCAAACCCCCTAAAATCCACCTAGTGAATAACACTTAGTGGTGGTGGAGTACTGGCACATTTTAGAGTGAGAAATAGAATGAGTGAAAGGAGAAATTTGATGTATTTTAAAATTTCATTGCAAGTCCCACTTAGTCTTCCAGATACCAAAACAGGGATGGGTCATCCTCCCACTTATTTATAATTTTGTATATCTGTGTGCTAAAGATTTGCGATGTTATACTTCGAGGGGGGAAAAATCTCACTGAAGTGCTCTTTTGCCAATTATTACCCTTGAATGCATGAATGCACATTCTAGCCTTATTATGCAGCATTGGGTTGTAAAATAGATTAGATCAGACTATCCTGCTATTTACCTTTTGGAAGAAAACATTAAAGCAGAGGCAAATCTGTTTCAGATTGCAATCACTGCTGTAAATGTGATATAATCAAGACAAAGGCAGGTGGATTGCTAGGTCAACCTGAACAATCTGGTTATATGAGCTCTTTAGCACATATAAATTTCATCAAGCATAAAGAGTAGGGCTTAAAGTAGATACAGGAAGTATAAACTGACTTTCCATTCTGCAGTATAGCCCAGAAATCAAGTACAGTACAATGAAACACAGGATTAAACTGATGGCACTTTAAACGCATTATCAAATTGTGTGGCATTCCTAGTCCATTTCTTGCTAGTAGTTATGCAAAAGATACAAATTGCAAAATGGAATTTATAAGGACTGCAGATTAAGCCTAAGGAAAATACAGTGTTTATTTTCAGAAAACATTTTGTTGCAGTTTCAATAAATGGTCCTACAAACAAATCATTACCCTTCAAAATATTATAGTGATAATGCTTGCTTGTATTTTACCCCTAGTGTATTTCCAATTTTATTTTACTATGAAACAACTGAACAGGCACAAACAGAGTTTATCTTCTCTTATGTAACCTAAGGGTATACTTGTGCTTGTTGAGATTCACAAATACTTTGGTGGAGCAATGGGCAAATATTCGCATTTCTTTCTAAATCATTTGTATATTATTCCTTTCTGCAGTTTTAATGCTGCTGAAAATTTCAATGTACACAAGAAAAATGTAGGAAGTTGCATGAACATTAACTAAAACCTTTTTTCTTTGCAATCAGAGGGCATTCATTCTTCATTCTATCCAATTAATCAAGAGCTATTTCAAATGCTTTAATTTCAAAAGGTGATTTAGCATGTGCCCACTAATTCCTCCTTTTCACTGAAAGTAAGATTGGTTTAATATTGATTCAATAAAGAGGCTTCTTAGTCATTCATAGTTTTCAATGTAATAGTCAAAAAATAATACTTAATGTTATTTTGCAGCACTTCAGGATGGTTAGCAATTCATGGCAGAACTTCATTGTTGTTTGTTGCAGCAACATTTGCGAAGACATCCATAATGTCCTTTATTTTCAGAGTCAAAATTCTTAACTTATCTCTCAACATATTAATTTGTCTGAAGAAGATATTTTTAGCTTCGCTTGATTGTAGGAGTTCTATTTAAAATTTTCAAAGATATTCATTAAATAACATAACTTTCCAGATCAAGTATCCTCTGAGGGGTCCTTGGTGCTCTCTGAGCTTGATTGTTTTCTTGCAGATGTTTCATTACCCAAAATAGAAAATGGATAATATAATCGCTGTATAATGAAATGTCTGCAAGAAAACAACCAAGCTCAGAAAGTACCAAGGACTTCTCATTTTAACCCTGAGTACAAATATTCTCCTCTATCAAGTATCATATACCAGTAACTCTCAAGATTCTTCTTGTTGCTCAAGAGCAAAGAAAGTAAGCATTCTTCACTGTATACACTCATGGCAAAACATTTCTTCTCAATAATAATCTGGTATTTGTGTAAAGAAGAATCACATGAGGTATTCTGATTTATTTATAATGTCTAGTAGACAGATGTAATTTAAATTAGCCACTTTTAATGTAGTTCACAATAATTTTGTCTAGTACAATTTTTAACTCATGGCTGATTACTTTTCTAATGTATACTTTATGATACAGAAAGACATGTAGTTTTATAATATTCCTTTTTTAACCAATAATCTAAATCTTTTATTAACATATAATTGAATACTAAAGGAACACCATCTGTAGAAATTCTTACCCAAAATTTGCAGGACAAGCCAACAGATTAAAGCATTAATTTATGCCACTATAAATATTTTGGTCTATTACTGTTTCCTTCATGACAAGCAGTGTTGCTCTTTTATAATTATCATAATGACAAATGAATTGTAATGATTAGACTATCCCTGTAATATCTGTAGATTCACCTGTTTGGATTGTACTCATTTCACTTTTCACTCTCTCCTTTTTTTAACTGAAGTATAAACACTTCAGTATCAGTTGACAGAGGAACTTTTAAAAAAAATCTTGTTCTACATCATATCCAGTATTGCCTTTGCTGCAAACAGTAAAAATGAAGGTACAAGATTTCTTGGTTAATAGTTATCAGTTCTGATACTAAAGAGCTGACCTCTTTAGGTCTGATATTCTGAGTCTTTAGCAAATTTTAAGCTCTGATGTTTTCTATTTCTTATTTAAATATTTTAAAATAAGATCATAGTTTGTCAGCATGATGACCATTTTATCAGAAGCAAGTCTTCAGAGCTTGTGAGATACCATAGCTTCACTGGATAACTTATCAAATGATGTGAATCATATTTCTAGAAAACTGAACAGAAATTATTTTTTAAAGTTTTTCTTATCACCTTAATCTTATATGGTGAGAGACATCATTTTTATTTTTTATTTCCACCTTTATATGTTGTATTGTTTTCATCGTGATTTATTTTTTGTGTTGGCAAACTTATCCATTATGGTTTTAGGATGGATCAAGGTATGCACTATTTGACACTTTCTCTAATATCTGATGGAAGGGAGCCACTATTTTCATTGACCACAGTACAAACTTTCAGTTGTTATCTAAGAGATAAATTATTTCTGCTTAGTTCCTTTGCAGAGATTTTTTACCTTCTACAGAGTATAGCTATCAACCATTTAGCTGAGACTTAGCTTTACAGCTTTACAGAATGTCTGTCAGGAGCTAGTCAGAATCTTCACACAAGTTTGTGTCAGTCTTAATCTAATTTATACAAAAACAAATCATTATACATAAACAAATCACATTTTTGTTGTCAAGGTAAAATACACACACATATATACATATAACTTATGACTAAGTTGTAAGAGTTTAAGTAAAAAAGGATAAGACCAACCTACTTATGCTGGCAGAGAGGACCTATTTTGGATACTGTTGGTCAATAAACTTCGACCATCAGGATCCAGAAGAAGAGTCTTCTCTGCCTGCTCTTTGGAACATCTTACCCTCTAAGATAAGATCTGCCCCTTAGTCTTTTCCTTCCACAATAGCCTGAAGACCTGGCTCTGCCTGTTGGCCTGGGGACCAGATGCGGGCATTCCACACTGATGGGGGCTGCTGGATTGATGGCAGACTTCACGTCCCCCTCTTGCTCTCTGTGCTCCACTAGTCCATCTTTTGGGTTATCATATTGATACATTCTCACTGCGTCTCTTTTTCATTGTTTATTTTATGGCCCTATTATTTACTTGTTGTTTACACTTCTTTCATTTTCTTGCTTTTTATTATTGTAAGCTGCCTAACGTAGCCCCATGGTGAGATAGGTAGCAAATAAATTTAATAAATAAATAAGTAAATAAGTAAGGAAAGAAAGAAAGAAATAAAGAAATAAAGAAAGAAAAAGAAAGGAAGGAAGGAAGGAAGGAAGGAAGGAAGGAAGGAAGGAAGGAAGGAAGGAAGGAAAGAAATACAATTCTTATAGAGTGCCTGAGTAATCTAAGTAGCCATGGTACCCTTATTGATAATCACTGGTTTAGAGTGATGATATAAACTTACAAAAGTAAGATGATGCATCACCTGTCCAGAATGAGTGGAATCAATATTTGTTTGTTTGTTTGTTTGTTTAAGGATTCTAAGGATGGCAATAAAAATGAGAGTCTTCTAGTTGGCAAATTGTTTCCATTTCTACCCTTAACCCTCCCAACCCTCGGTAAAAATTCTGAAATTTTTCAAACGCCTTGAGAAAAATTGCACTATCAACGTTTCTCTATGTTCTTGCTGAAATTCTGTTACAGGATTGTAGGTTGCTCTGAGGTGAAAATATTTGCTCCTGTCCTCAAAGGACACTGGTATAGCTAGAAGGTAAAAAAGTGAGAAGTGATTGCTGGAATATTACTGTTACTATTTTGTGATGTTGTTTCCAAAACATACATTGCCCATCATGTCATCTACAGAAAAATTCAAATATATGATTGACCTCTGTTCTTTCCATGACCAAGTAGTACGTAGTTTGTCTTTGTTTCTTCATGCTGAAATTATTTTCTGCACTTGGGCTGCATATTTGTGATGCTGATGAACAAGCTGCCAAACGATTTGGTAATCCCTTGCTTATATAATAACTATAAGAATTGAAAGGAATGTCTGACTTTAGTCAAGCTTTCAACTAATAAAAACTAAATTCAATTAATTATCATTGTTTCCATAAAGACAAAAAGGACATCTGACTAAAAGTTCAGACTTGTCTAATAAAATTAATCAGCATACATTATAGAGATGCAAATTACTGGAAGAAGGCCAAATTTATAAACTTCCATTCAGATCAGTCCTTCCTCTGGAATTAATGAATGATTTGGTCATTATAAGATTATAGGTACTGTAGTTATAGTGTCATACAATGTGCTTATTAGTAGTGAGTTGTAACTATTCAGGACAAACAGTGAAAGAGAAAGAGAAAATGGAAGAGTGGCTTTAGGTTTCTTTTAAAGTAATATACAATGAGTTAGCAGAATTCTTTTTGAGAAAGAATTTGAGAATTAGAGTTCTAAGGGAGAAGCAGGAGGAAGGAAAATTTAGAGAAGATAATATTATAGGATCCAATCTGGGTCAGTCACCGGGACCAGAGATTTTGTCCTCTGAGATTTCGGACTTGTGCTGGAGCCCATCTTCAGGTTATGTTGTATGAAATATTATGTTGTATGAAATATAATGATCCCACATTGATTAGGAGAGAATTAATACATTCTGTTACATATAATTACATTTTGGCTTCATTTCAAGGTAAAAATATTCTTATATGTCTGTCTCACAGGGCAAACCAGACCAGGAAATCAACTCCACAGGAAGGCTAAAATTACTTTTATTGAGACTGGTTATAATAACATAATCTTGCAAGTTTGATTATGTTTTACCTCTACCTTATGATTCAATGAATTAGAAATGTTTCTGTCTGAGCTGCTTCCAGATGCTATTGGACATCCTGGACTTAAAAAATGCTTTACCTCTTATTGCTTTGGCAATGGAGTTTGCCAAACTGTCAAATCTTCCTTATTCTCTACATTAAGTCAAAGGTTTTATAGCTATATTTCAAGAAGGAATTTGATAGAACATCACATTAATCAGATTAGTAACTTTTATTAGGAAAAATGTTAAAGTAAAAACACAAGAATTTTAGTGGGCACTTTCAATGAAAAAGTTACTCTATATACAGTATATATACACTTTTTGATACAAGCAGAAAGTCTTTCTTTTCTGAGAAGGCGAGCCAGGCTGATAGACATTTGATAAAGAAGTTACTAGTTATTTTGTAATCAATGTAAGAACCAGCTCTTATAAATAACTCGAGAAGATGCTTCTGGAGAAGAGCTGTGGAGGGGAAAATCTTCAGTTTTCAAGAGAAGTCAGATGAAACTCATGAACTCATGCCTTTTAATAACATCTGTTAGTCAGAAAAGGTGCTACTAGATTTTTAGAAGATGCTGTAGATCAGGGCTTTTTAACCTTTTCACCGATTGTACCACTTTTAGGGTCTGGCAATATTCGAGTGGCCACTTAAAAGATTGAGAAAACCAGGCTCAGTTTATCCCGTGCTTTCGTTTAGTGGGGGCATCCACAGACAACAGTACAGCAAAACTGTCAAAATTGTGGCTGTGATAGTTGATCAGAGCTCCTCCGTTTTTTATGTGCAACAGCTTTAGCGTTTAGGAACAGAGGTAGCTTAGCTGCTTTTCTATAAATACATAATCCTTAAAAGGGCTCTCTTGTAGGGACCCTGCCATGGTCTAATTCAGACTGGAAATATAATAAAGGAAAATATTTTTCCCCACTCTGCTTTGTCCTGTTTTCCCTACTGGAAATGGCTGTTAGCAACACACAAGGAGAGAATACTTTCCTAAGAGCTCACAGTTCAAGAATACCAATGTTAACTTGGATTGCCAACAAAGTTCTGTCTGTGACAAAACAGAACACAAAATTGCTTTCTTCTTTGAACTGGGGCATTTCCAACCAAGTTGCCTCTTCTTCCTTCCTTCCTTCCTTCCTTCCTTCCTTCCTTCCTTCCTTCCTTCCTTCCTTCCTTCCTTCCTTCCTTCCTTCCTTCCTTCCTTCCTTCCTTCCTCCCCTGCTTTTGTTTTAAGCTGCCAGAGGCTCCGGGCAGACGTGGCAACAGGCAGGCAGCAGTGGGCAGAGGCTTCCCATTTTGACCCTTCTCCCCTGTCGTTGCCTCTGCCTAGCTCTCAGCTCACCTCTTCCAGACCCGCACACGTGTGTGTGTGTGTGTGTGTGTGTGTGCACGCGGGGGGGGATCTCACCCCTTGCAGCCCCATGCCCTCAACAGAGACCTTCTGCGATGGCAGGCTGCAAACTAATGTAAGCTGTTTTTTTGGAGTTTCTTTTTCTCAATGTGCCGCCAATCGCATCACGCCCTATCCCCCTCAACTCCTGCCCCCAGCCTCATGGAAGACTGCAAAAAGCTCCCATCGCAGCTTCTCTTGTCTCTCCCGTTCTTTTCCTCCCCAATGTCACAATGGCTCAAAGGAGTGAGACACCCCCACACACATACACACACAAACACATGCATGGGTCTGGGAGAGGTGAGCTGAGAGCCACACAGAGGCCCTTCAGGCAGAGAGGCAACGACGGGGGGGAAAGGTGAAAATGGGAAGCCTCCTGCCCAGAGCCTCGGGCAGCTTAAAAAAATAAACCTGTGAAGCGCTCAGAACGCAGTCTCCAGGAACACCAGGCCCCGCGCGCTCGCCGCCTCCTGTGTGCACACCCAGGGGGCAGGGTGGGGGCGCTGCTGAGGTGGCCCATCGCTGGTTCCAGGGCTGCTGAGCGCGTTCTGGCTTTGATGGTAGCTACTAGGTTGTAAAACAGCACCTGATCGGCCTGGGCTTGCCTCTTTTATTTCTGAGTGGTCAGCAGGGATGCCGGGTGCTCGCTGTCTCCTATGCGCGTGCCCAGGGGGCAGGGCGGGGGCAGGCCCTGCAGGCCCTTTCCCACCAAAACCTCCTCTTTTTATATCCTTTCTTTTCTCTCCCCTCCTTTTCCGTGCACCTTCAGCTATGCGCTGCTTTCGGAAGCGCCAATCAGGTGGAGCCTGGTGCCGATCCTGGGGCTTCTGCCAAACCCCGACAGCCCTGCAGCTTGCAGCTGTCTCTCCCTCAGGCTTGTGTGGCGCTGCCACCGCTTCAGCTCATTCCTCTCCCCCCGCTACCACTTCTCTAGGATGGTCGCGTACCACCTGCCAGGTGCCAAAGTATCACTGGTTGAAAAGCCCTGCTGTAGATCACTAATGGGGCAATGACCACAATTGGCTAAGAGGCTCTCAGGATGGCGTTAAGATTCTAAGAACTATGCATGGGAGTTTTTTTTAGTCAAATGTTTTCAGGTTGTCTCATCTGTCCCACAACTTTGTGAAAAGTTCCATAATTTTACAGAAGCATGACTCAACTTTTTTGTTTTGTTTTGCTCTTCCTCATTTCCTTTTAAGTGTTAAGTGTATGGTAGTTATCACCTTCCAATGCCACGGGCAATTTTGAAATGGCTAGCCAGATTTATTTTTTTAGTTTGTATTTTTCCATTCTCCATTACATTACCCATGTACAGTTTTTTTATTTTTTTAAAAAAGTACTTCTAGTCAGCTATAAATTACTTCCAGATTTGGAAATCTGAAATAAGTCAAAGCATGCTTTCTAAAGTACCACAAGAAGCAACTTGTTTTCTTATTGTACTAAGTGATTCATCCATTAGAAGAAAAGGGTTAATGCAAACAATATTATCCATATTGCTATCTATGCTAAATATGTTATACTAATGTTATATTAATTATTAATGAGAACAGTATGCATTATTTATTGCTCAGGTAAAAATTAGAATATGTCTATTTTCTTTTTTAATGAACAATTTTTATTAAAAGAAGGTATTACAAAGATTTAAAAAACCTGGAAGAAGAAATAGAAAAAAATTATAAAAAAATAAAAGAAAAAGTGAAGGATAACAAAAAAGCAGGAAAAAGATAGATATCTAAAGAAGTTACTTCCGATCTTCTTTGCAGCAATTACAAACATAGTAATTACCATTTCCATGCTCTCAAATTGCATATCTTAGTTCCCTTCTTCCCATAAACAAACCTTTTAATCAATAAATCACAAAATCAGCAATTCATTTTTATCCATTTTCAGCAAAAAGTCTATAAAGGATTTCTAATCTTTTATAAAAGTAGTTCTAGTTCCCTTTTTAATCAAAGAAGTAAATTTAGACACTTTTGTAAACTCAGCCATCTTCACAATCCATTCCTCCATCATTGGAGTTTCTGTAGTCTTCCTTATTTGTGTATAAATTAGCCTTGCTGAAGTTACCATATAAATCCATTTGTCCATGAGCCTTACCTAGTTGAGTGTCTATAAGTCCTAACAAAGAAAAGTTCCAGTTTCATCTGAATGTAAAGTTTTAAAACTCTCTGTATAACCATATCTATTTGCCTCCAGTATCTTTTTGCTTTTTCACACCATGCATGATAAAATGTTCCCCAACAATGGTTGGAAGTACCTTTATACATCTTAGACAATTTCTCTGGTGTCATATACCAACAGTACATCATTAAAAAAATTCTTTTAATTTGTAAGACAATGTGAATTTCAGGTCTTTTAACCTCATTCTCTCTCATTGATCCATCTGAATATTGTGACTGAAATTCTTGGCCTATTTCATCATACATTTTTAAACTTTTTCTCCATTTCAAATTTCAACAAAAGTGTATTAATTTAGCAATCACATGTTCATCCTTTATACATATTTTGTTTTCAAATTCCATTTGATCACCATCTATCCTGATTCTCTTTAAAATAAAAATTAAACCTTTTTCTTAATTATGCATAGGGGAATAACTAAATTGGGTCTATAAGCTGTGCTAATCAGAGTTTTGGTTAATTATGGTTTATAGGATAAGATGACCGTGATCATAAACTATGATATTTTGGCTATATCATATAGGGTGAATTCAGTCAAATTAGCAATAATTAATTGAATTCACTCTAAATCGTAGAGTGATTTAGTTTGAAACTTGTTAGGAATCAAGTTATAGTTTCCAAGTCACAATGATTGGGTTCACAAAACATAGTAAATCAAAATCTATTAAAGAAAGGAGGCATAATTTAGAGTTTAAGATGATAGACTGGAAAACCCTGATTCAGGTTTCCACTTAACTACTGGTTTACTGGGTATTTGGTTGACGCTATCAAGGTAGTTAAGAGGAAAAAGCTACACATAAATATACAGAAACAATTGTGAAAATTTTGCACCAATAATTAAAATAAAAGCATCAGAATTCTACAAATAAAAATCTGAAAACTTACAGCAGTCAGAAAATTGTATGTAGAACCCTTTCATTCCACTTGATGATGTGAAAGAGATATTACAGTAATGTGCTAACCACCAGATTTTGAAGAACTAAGGAAAGAAAAACTGATTTGTAAACTGCAAAAAATACACCTATATAAAGCCAAAACATGCATGGTTTGATAAATTAAATCAAATTTGAAAAACATGGGTTTTGAATAGGGAAATGTTAGGAAATGCTTATATACCTAAGCCAGACATGGAAAACAATGTACATTCTGTGTTACACTGATGATTTAATAGCATGAGCAAAGGATAAACATACATCTTGGAGATAGTGAACAATTTAAATTAATTAATGGATGTAAAGCATCTTGGACATATTAGACTCTATCTTATAATGGCAGCAAAAAGGACAAAAGAAGGGAATATTTTAAATTGGAAGATAACTTTAATAGACATAATAAAGTATCTAGGTCTCATGAAGGAATGGGAGTCAAGTATTCCCATGGAACTTGGATATCTTCCCAGAAAAGGAACTAAAGTGATTTACCAAACAATGAGCAGTATTGGACAGCTGTGGAAAAGCTATTATACATTGCATTGGTGAGCAGCATAGCCAATGCAATTGGCCTGGTAAATGGAAAAGTCAGTGAGCCAAGACAAGAAGCCCTGACTGCAATAAAAAGATTAGGCAGATACTTAAAAGAACGATGACTTTAATTGAAAACTGCCTGTAACTGGTGATTGGGCATGCTTATTTAGATAAGGCTGAAGAGTGCACTAAACATTACAGCACATAATTTAATATATGTGTCTGATATGAATGAGAAAATTGAATACATCATCTCCATCCACCAAACTGTTTCTTTCCTGGTGTAAAAAACAGGAGGGATCAGCTGGTGCCCTGATTTCCATATCTACTCTTCTGTTGTCATGTATATAAAAATGCTGAAGTGTATTGATCAAAGGCCATTCCCTTTGGGTTTCCATGCTAATTACCTACAGTATCATTTCCAGGGGTTGATGAAAAGTTCTATGCCTTTTGATATATAGATAAATAATGTAAATTCTTGCATGTTGATGTTTTTTTCTCCCTGCTTTTTCAGTTTCTTTTTGCTAGTTAACTCTTTTTGATGTTTGCTGATACTTGAATAATCAAACTTTATTTTTGGCTAGCTGATCTGAGTGTTGTATATGCTTATTCTGAACTTGACATATGGATTGTCTAGAAGTGTACTGGGTGCCAACTAAACAATTTTCCAATATAGATAACTATAAATGAGTTATGAGGATAACATCTAAACATTTTATTAATGAGGTTAAGTTACTCATCCAGCAGGTCGGTGTGGTGTATTTAAATTAAGCTTGTAGAGGAACAATAGACTATTCTCATATGGAAATGAAAAATGATCTCAGTGCAAATTGCTTTCCATCCACAGAAAACAAGGCATAATGCAGAAGGTGCCCAAATGTGTTTCCAAGCTTATCTGTTGTTTTTCTTATACAATTTAATTAATTAATTAATTAAATTAAATTAATTAAAAGTTATTTAATAATTTTTTTTTACTAAATTTAGACACTCACTATCTCACTGTCCAAGTAACTCTGAGCAGTTTGCAGATATAAGCCATAAAACATATAAAAGAATAGTTAAAAACAGAATTAAAAAATAGAGTGAAAAACAAAATAAGAAGAGAGTTAAGACAAGTTAAAGGGTAGAGGAGTTGTGCGTCTTTCTTTGATTCCCATGCCAGCCAGGTTTTCACACCCTTCAGATTACAAGGGGGGGGGGCAATCTCACCTGTGGGAGCCCAAAGTTATTTTTCCAAAAGGCAAATGGACTTTCTTGGTTTTTCCTTGAAAATGTTTCACTTCTCATCCAATAGGTTTTTTCAAAACTGAAGAACTTTCTTCAGAACTGAGTTCTGAACTGAACTGAGTTCAAGTTCTGAACTGAATTCAGTTTTGAAGAACTGAATCTTCTTCAGTTCTTCAGAACTGAAGAAGCTTCTTGGATGAGAAGCAAGACTTTTTCTAGGGAAAAAACCCAAGAAAGTCCAGCTGCCTTTTGGAAACGCACCTTTGGGATAACCATGACCTGGATGATTGAAATCTCCGTAGATTCTCTGGGAACAAGATATCCAATGAGGCAAGGGCAATGGCCTAGAGTATCCCATGGTGAGATAGGTGGCAAAAAAATGATAATAATGCAAACAAAGCCAGAATTGAGAAGATAGCAGCAGATAGCAAACACCACCTATGCAAAGAAATTGAAGAAACAGTGGACCATCTGGTTAGCTGCTGCAAGAAGACTACACACAAGAGCATAACAAAGTAGCATCAATGGTGCATTAGAAGGTCAGCAAGAAATACTATTTGCCTGCAAGCAAGAACCGGTGAGACCATAAACCAGAAAAAGTAATAGAAAATGAAGAAGCTACTGTAAAGTACTCTGGAACTTTAGACTTCAAAGAGACAGGCACCTGCCATATAACACCCCAGACTTAACAAATCTCAATAAGAAAGACAAAAAAGTCTGGATAGTGGACATGGCGATATGTGGAGACAGCAGAAGAGAAGAGAAAGAACTGGAGAAGATATCAAATTTCAAAGACCTGTAAATAGAAATAGAACAAACTGAGGCAAAAGAAAGCAAAGGTAGTACCGGTAGTCATAGGCATCTTGGTTGCAATCCCAAAACAACTGGAGCATCATTTGAAACATCATTCAGCATTGACAAATTCACCATCAGTCAATTGCAAAAAGCAGCTTTACTTGGAACAGTTTACATCCTGAGACAATACCTCTAATACCATCATACATCCACATCTGCCTATACCAGGTTCTTGGGAAGGACTCGACAGGTGGACAAAAATGCCAAATCCAGTATGAACATTTGGCTGACTATGTGACAAACTATAACAACAACAACAAGAACAACAAGAGAGAAGGTTATGTTCCTAGACCCTTCAGTTGAAATTATTCAACCAATGGGGTCCATAGCATACACTCCCTGCCTGACCAGGTGGGATAGGTCAATGTAATCAGGACAAGATGGTTCCTCAAATAACCTGGTCCTATGCCATATTAGAGGAAGGTTTATGGCTGCCATCTTGTTACCTTTCAGCTATATTCTATAAAAGATTACTATGAAATCGTTGTGGGATATCAGGGTATTATATTCCCAGAAGACTCATGGCAATATGCAGCCTACTTAACATACCAATTTGCTATGGCACAATTTGCTGTGTCTCCTCCCTGACATGGGTCAAATCTGATTAATTTTTGAAAATAAATAAGGGAATCTCTTTTTTTGCACAGCATATTTGTCAGTAAAAAAGCTAGTAAAATAGATGGGGGCTAGTGTGCAATTATATGCTAATCTGTACAATCCTCAAAAACAGGATGGCTTCTTTTGCAACAGTATTGAATGGTCTTGCTAATTTAGAAGGTCCTCCTGTTTCTCTGCTTTTACACCTGGATATACAGAAATTGAGCAAGTTCTTTTCCCCCCTAACACCAGTAATCTAATTAATAATCTACATAGATACTTAACTGAGTTACATATGTCTCCTTCTACTATTTAAAGTACAGAAGTAAGGCTACTCATATTATGGTAGACCTCTGGGTCTTCTTTTATGCCAAACTGGAAGATGGTTTAGGCATTATAAATCATCAGCCTTTTTCCTGCTGATGCCCTACAAAAATTCTGGAACTATATCTCCAGAATTGCCAGTCACCATCACTAATGACTGGGAATTTCAGGAACTGTAATTCCAAAACCTCTTGGGAGGGTATTACCGACTGAAACATTATAGCATTCATAAAAACCTTGACAATTTGTGCAGACATAGTGATCTATCTGCTCTTCTCTCTTCTTAGAAATTAAATACATACTTTTCTTTCTTTTCCCTCCTTTACCCTACACCTTCTTCTCTTCTCTTCTTCCTCCCCTACTTTGCCACTATTTTCATTTTTTGGTGTATTTTATATTTTGATAAACTAATAAAAAATGTGAAGTATGAATAAATTATGACTTTATGAATAAGAAGAGTTCTTTTTCATTTAATAGATATTAATCTGCTCTGACCTTGGAAATTGATTTGATGCACTCCCAGATGTCCTCTTCTGCTCCACAAGGACTCCATCAAATCATGCCAAAAGATCTTAAAGCAAAAAACCTTAATCAGGTTTTTGCATACAAAGTATTAACACTGTCAAACTTTGCTTTGACTTTGCTTCTAATTTCTTTGTGCAGGCCTTTAGTGAACAGTCCGAGTTCCAAAGTCAGGGAGCTCTTATGATATATTGATTAAATTTTATTTTTTATAAGTGATAAATCTTTTCTTGCTCAACATTAGTATCAATGAAATAGTTCATAGGAGTTTATAAACTCATAGGGCTAGTTTGTATTCATTGGGAGTCATATAACTTCATGTATCATATTAGGAGATCATGGTTTGACAAACCACTAATCGAGGCAACTCATTGGCTACCGTGACCTTTAAAGCTTATATAAGCTTATTGGTCACTGAGGATTTCCTTGAATAACAGTTTCATGTTACATGTATTTGAACACCATGCTTACCTGAGATAAACTTAGACAATTTACTCAATTTCCTGGACTTTCATAATAAGCTGAAATGTGACTAGTTAGTATGTGTAATTATTACCACACATTCTCAGCCTGCAATGTTTCCATCAGGCCCTTGTTCGGAAGATGTATGTCTCCTGAGCATGTCTCATTCAGTTAGTTACCATAACTTAAACCAGTTATGCTCTTTAGTGGGGTTTTTTTTTTTTTGGGTATGAGCATTCTGACAGAAAGAGATAGGATGGTATACAAACAAGAAAATGGCTTTGCCATCTAATATGTCGGTGGTTTTTCCCAATGTCAATCAAGTTTCTCTTTTCCTATCTAGTTCTTAGGGTGTTTCTGAATAATTTTAGGTTACTACTTCCTGCTCTGAAAAAAGCCCTGAAGTGTGGGAAGGAAGAAAGGCTGAAGACTTTAGGGAAGATACTTGTTAAGACAGGACATTGACTCATATATCTTGCCACTAAAGTAAGTTCTGGATAAAACCCTTATCAAACTGAAAAAAATGAATGTGTGTGTAAATTGCACACCATTGAAGGACAATACTATTCAAATTTGAAGATACTTAGTTTTGAATCTCAGTTCAACTTGGAATCTTATTACATAGTTTTAGAGTCTGATCTCTAACCTATTGACTGGTCTCAATAGTTGAGAATATGTAGCATGCTGACCTCTAACATGATTTGCTTTGATTTTTTTTCCTTAGTATATTTGCAACCTACGCATTCTGCCATAACATATCATATAAACCCAGCCCAACTATAATTTTGATTGGTGAACCATGATTACCAAAATTTGGCATGCACAAACACAGCCAGAGAATTGTATTGAGGATAGAATGGAAAGAAAATCTTTTATTCCTCCATAAATTCTTTGAAGAAAAGTTAAAATAAAATATACTAATCACAAGATCTAAGAGCACACATTTTTTGATAAAAAAAATATAGCTGCAGTTATTAGGCCATCAAACATTGATGGATTAAATTGAAATGAACCTGTAGAAGAAAACCTTTTCCATAAAAAGTCCTAAATGAGATTCAGATCAGCTAAGAGTGAGCAAGTGCTATATTTTTCATCTTAGTGACTTAAGAGTGGATGTTTTGTTTGTGTTTTGTTTTTCAATTAGCACATAAGTACCCATTGCCATTTCAAATTTCCGGTGGTTTTTAGCAGACTGGCATCTCTTGTGTAATATGCATTGTGATTCACTGCTCAGCATTTTACTCACTTTTAGGTTTGCCTTTACTAGCCTGCAAATCATTGATTATACTGAGAATTGTGGGCTCTGCATTTTTGTTGCATATCATAAGTTATAATTTAATATATTATTCAATGTGGAAGTTTGGGATCAAGACATTATGACAGATACCTCAACTGATCCACTAAAGACATTGTATTTGTGGCAAGTGGAAGTTCTTGTCATTCTTGAATAGATCCTTTTAACTGTACCCATATTTTTATAGCTTTTAATATTCAATACATTCTACAATTTTCTACATTTTTCGTATTCACTGTCCAGTATCAGTCATGCTTTAAAAATGTCCTTTAGAGTTTGTATATATGTTGTGCTGTGCCACTTCGCCTATTTCTTTGTCCATAATGGCTATTTGAAACCAGGGAGTAGGTTTCCACAAAAAGCCCCCAGGACATTTTGGTGGCTGAAGTAGAAAATTCAAAGTTAACTTTATACTAATAGGAAAAATAGAAGCACATAAATGTGACATTTCTTCTGAAAAGTAGAAGAAACTCAAGTGGACTAAGAAGATACTATAGATGTTTTTTGGTATGTGTGGTAAAATACTGTAAGTACTTTTTTTAGATTTGACAGTTACAATCAATCTCATTAAAAATAATTTGGGGGTTCTGAAGATACTATTTGGGGAAGACAAGCATGTTAGTGGTCCCCATGATCATTAAACATTTCATTGTTGAAAGTTTTTAGAGATAATGGTTGTCATAAAACTAAAGGCTAAGAACTCTGACTTAGATCAAGGATTCTCACAGTCTGTTGAGAATGAAATAAAAGGAAATAATTGTTGGTACCCCATTTTTTTTGTATTACAAAATCTAATGGCTTTCACCCTCTGTAAGACACAGAGATCCCTGAGTATCTTAATATTTAGTAGAATACACATTTTTATAATTTTGAAAAATAATGGAACAGAAGCTTCTGTATTTTTATTAAAAATGGCATCTCTTGGGAGGAAATGGTGATAATGTTGCACTTGGCTACCTTTGGCTGATACAATAAACAACACATAAAATAAATATGTCTACATACAGTAAGCAGGAATTAACACTAAACATGCATTTAATAATGAATAATTACAGTGACACATTGATAGAGAAATTATCTGACAAACCTCTCCAACCTGGGAGTCTGCAAAACCCAAAATTCTGTCTCAACCCACTAGGAAGTCACCGGAATGGGAGAGATGGTTTTAACCTGTTATATTCAGCTATAATCCTACATCACTTATCTGGGATAAATCTTACCATATTTGACATAGATTTGATGAGGATAATATATATATAGCAAGGTTTCTTAAATTTTGCAATACCCTGCCCCCATGAATAAAATGAACAATTTCCTTGAGTTGGTCAAGAAATAAATATGCCATTGATTCATAAACCACAAATCATCCAGAACAGAGCTTCATAAATAGTTATGAGTGTACCTCTGTACACATACATAGCACTCTGCTTTGCAAGCTACACTCATTACCAATCAGTTTCTGGATGTAATTCAAGATTATCTGCAGAACACCTTCATGGCTTGGAGACTGGTTATGTATGGAACCATTTTTCCCCAATCATCTCTGCCTGTCCTGTTAGGGACTTGATGATTGTGCACCATGTCGTGTCAGTTGAACAGTGTCATTGTGTGGAACCCTAGAGGTGTGCCTTCTCTGCTGTCATTCCTGCCCCCTGGAATACCATTCTCCGTTGTGGGCTTTTTTTTTGTCCTAACTTTGCTGTTCTGTACAAAATCTTTAAAAGCTTCCCTTTCCAAAAGCCTGCAGGAAGGGTGATCCTATTTGATAGACGCATCACCAATCAACTAGAGCAGTAATGGCAAACCTTTTAGAGAGCAACCCAAAACCCACTTATGTATTGCTGGGTGCCGGGTGGGCATGGCCTACTGGGTGAGCGTGGCCACGGTGGTCATGGCAGACTGGATGGGCGTGGCTAGGGTGGGCGTGGCCAGCTCGATGTTGCTCCTGGGGAGGGATGCGTGTGGGGGCTGGGCAGGGTTGGGGGAGATCCAGGGGATCTCTGGCGGGTGGGGCAGTAGGCAGGAGGGCGTCTTGCTCAGCTGATGGCTTAGGGGGAAGAGGGCAGCTACACCTCCTCCCAAACGCTGCCCTCTCACAAAAGCAGGATGAAAACTCAAAAGGTGACAAGGAAAAAAAGTTAAAACAGAAGAGTGTCTCGCGATGGTTTCCTCCTAGCTGCAATTTAAATATGTAAAGACCACAAAAGAAAAAACTTGGCTTTCTCTCGTTTTAATTCAGAAGGCAGGAATGGGAGGATTGGGGGGTTGTTTATTTCAAAGGAAGGGAAAGAGAGGGGCTGGGGGAGCATGGCAGGCGAACGGCAATGGCGCAAGGCTTCTGGCTATGCAGGAGGGCGTTGGGGCGCTTTCTCTTTAAAAGAACAAAACGAGGCAAAAAATAAAAATCCCCCACTCACTCCACCTCCCCAAAACACAATAACACAGCTTTCAATGATACAAACAGTCCTTGGAGGCCATCTGGGTTGGCTCACTGCCCCTCTGACTCCCCCCAGACACTTGCCAGAGCCTCTTAATCGCAGAACGTTGGACAGGGGGGTCCTCCCTCTTGTGTCAGGGGTGCCAGCTCAGCAGCACTAAGGCGGATTGGCACAGTCTGTCTCTCATGTCACTGTGTGTGTGTGTGTGGGGGGGGGGAGCTGGACTAGAAAAACGCCCGTCCAATGCCCAGCAGCTGCTGCTAAGGTGGCTCATCTCCTTCCTTTGGGGAGAAAGGTGGCCAGCATGCCCTGGGGTGGGAGGGCATGGGAGGAGGCTCCTGAGCCCCACAGCTCTTCCAAGGGGGGGAGGAGGAGAGTGGGGAGGGGCTGTGATGGAATCGGGGCTCCTCGTGCCCTCCACTGCCCACCTGCCCTCTTCTGCCACAGATGCCACGGCTCCGCTTGCCTGGCAGGGTGGGGGCACGCTCACACACAGGGACGCACGTGGGGCTGCTGCCTCACTTGCCGTGCCGTGCTGGGGCTGGGCTGGGTGCGGAGCCTCCTCCCCACTTCTTGCCCTGTGGACATTGGGAGCGCCCACCTCGCCTACCACTCGTCCCAGGGTCCCTGCTGCCATCCGGCGGTCTCCAGCCCATTGCTGGCCAGCTGGGCGCCCCGAGCTCTGGCGGGGAGAGGCACCGCCTGGCTCAGTAAGCCGCTCTTGCAGCTGTTCCCGCAAGAGCGCTGCTAGATTTGGTTTCCCTGCCCTCTCCAGTTCCCACTAGTCAGGCGCACGTGGAGAGGGGGAGGGGAGCGTCCATCTGGCGCACGTGCTGACAGAAAGGGCTCTGTGTGCCCAGTCTGGCACGCGTGCCATAGGTTCGCCACCATGGAAGTAGAGTCTTATTATTGGATGACGTATGGCTGGAGTGCTTTTGTTTGTCAATTTCCCCAATTCACTCCTTTTTTTTTCATATTATGATGATGTTTTCAACTGTATGCTGCCTTGAGTTTTTTGGTATGGCAGACACAGAAATTTAATAAGTTATTTAGTAGCAGTACTGGTATTGGGTTTGAAAAAGAATACAGTTGATTGAGCTTACATAATAAAATACAGGCTGAATTTGCATTGCAGACTAAGCAAAAGGCAAACAAGCTACAATATTACTTAGTACAGTGCCCAAGCAGTGGTAACTATTGCTATTGTACAAGGAAAAGTACATGGAGCTGGTCAATTGCTCTTTTTCTACGGACATAAACACTTCCCTTTCTCTGCTTTCTGTCCTTAGCAACTCTTAGCAATCCTTACAGTACAACTATAATTTATAGTTTCTGAGAGTTTTGGCTTCTAGCTATTTACAGTCATTATGTGCTAAATACCAAGGAGGCTGAAATGTTAATAAAAAAGCTAATTGTCCTTCACTAATCTAATGGAACAACAAAATGTTGGACATGTAAACTTTTCCGCAGGAAGCTTGTAAAAATTTAAAATTCCAAGAGTGATGTGGCAAAGCTTATGGGGAATTGTGTGTGTTTATAGCCTACTTCAGTCAAAAACAGAATATTAAAAAATAGAATATAAATATGACTACTTGTAACTTTGGAGCATAGGCTGGGGGGAACTAGCAGAGCTGACTATTAATACAGGGGGATGGGGGAGATTATTCAATGCCCTGGTTTGAAATACCTAACAGAAATGTTAAGAATTAATGATTTAGATGTTTTCACTCACAATAGCATACACCTTTGTTAAATGCAGCAAATGTGGTTCAAAGTGTGCTGTTCCAACCCATTATTATTTTTGGGTAAGGAACACTTCAGTTTCCCAAAAATGTACTTCCTTTCTCAAAAGTGTACTTCCTTTTCTTTAGTCTCACTGATGTTTAGAAAAATGTTTTTGTTGGCTAACTTTATTTTATATCACTTGTGTGCGGCCTTTTTCACCAGGCTCAGAGTTGCTTACAACTATGACTTTATCACTATGAAGTGGTGTGGGGTGATGACAATCATCACCTCACCCCAGGTAACATCCCTATTAAGTCTCCCGCTGCTTGTTTCCTGATCTCAACAAGCCTAATAGGAGAAAAATCTTTGGGATTTGAAACAAGTAAATCTGTGTTTGGATTGGATGCTAAAAGCACAGTAAAACACCTTTTGTCCATGTACTATATATTACAATCAATGAAGCTTTCTGAGAGTTTTAATTCAGTATGGATCACTTTGAATTGATGTTGCTTCACCTTGTGACTTTGTAGAATCAGCTTAATTGAAACAGGGATTTAGCCTGTGAAGTCTAGATCACAATGCCATTTAACAGTCTTTAACTTTGTTAAAATTTCATACTGAAAGACAATCTGTGTAGTTTCCTATATCTGCAAGTATAAATTGGCTGAGATTTAGGGAGAGGGAGTGAATGTATCCTGCATGTCAGATTGCAGATTCACAATCCTCATCCACATGAGAGAAATGTGATACCTTTTCACGTACACAGGGCCTTTGTCCCTCTCTCTTCTAAATACTACAAAGATTTTATATTTTTAAAACAAAAGAGAAAAGTCCAGGGGGAAAAGCTGGGTTTCTATCTGTCAATGGCATGTAATTTATTTGTTTATTAAATTTGTATGCCACCCATCTCGCCAAAGGTGATTCTAGAAGGTTTTTATTTCTTTAACACTAGGCAAATATAAGAAAGCCAATTATTTATTTATTTATTTTGTATGGCATAACAGAATACAGCCTTAACTGCTATTTTCATTTTCAGCACTTATGCCCCTGCTTCTTGCTGGGAGATCCTTGTGAGATCCAGCAGCCATGACAAAGTCATGTTGCTCGGAATGCACCACAAGGCTGGTCTTCATTGTATCCCGAAAGCCAGTTTTCTTTAGTGGTTAAAGTAGCAAGGTAGAAACCAGGAAATTGAATTCTACTCATGCCTTGCGTATGCAGCCAGCTGGATGGACTTGGGCCACTCACTCATTCTCTTTGCCATAGGAACAGGAAGCAATAGCAAACCATTCTGAAAACCTTGCCAAGATAACTGCAGGGACTAGTCCAGACGATCCCCAGGAATCAAAACTGGTGTGAAGTCATCACAAAAAGATGAATACATAGTCAGAGATTTGAGCTATGTATCTCATTTTTGTGCTCTCTCTCATCTTCTTTATCCCAGATTATGAGAGGTTTTAACCAGACAGCTTTTCATTTGTAGCAGCTGAGTGCCACAATATGGTCTGCTTTGAGTATTGTATTTTCTGTTGGATTCTTTTCTGGTCTAACTAATTGTGAAGTTCTGAATAGCCCTGATCTGGTATGTGGTTTGTAATTTTCTCCTTCACATCGCATGTCTCCATATAACATTTAAATTAAATTAGTGCTTTCATTTTATCTCTTTTTTAATTGTAAAATTTGATTTTGTTTAATTCTTGTGAGATTGAATTATCTCCCAAGAGACAAAAAGAGGAAGGAAGGACAGAATAGTTACCAAGACTCTGCTTTGTATAGTGGCAGTATTGAAATTATTTCAACTAGTGCATTTTGATATTCTGGTTACCAGAAAAAGCAGCATAGGGTATGGCAGCCCTCTCTCTCTTGCACCTGGTGGTTAGAGACTGCCTGGTGATGGCCTTCTGAGGGCAGGTGATAGCAACAGGAACTACCATGCCACTACAAAAGTAGGAGATGGACCTAAGATATGAAAACTATAGAGCTTCTGAGAGATATTTGTAAGGAAATGTTGACAGAGATTCAGAGATGCACTAAACATTTGTGAAATTATTGGTTCTTGATTATTGTATGAACCTTGCTTACCATGACTTCTTTAGTAACCCAGAAATAATGGGTTAGTATAATGTATTAATCAGCATTTCTGTCCTGCTCACTGATTTGATAAATTTTAAGATCTTTGCTCACTGGTATTCGCCATTGGGGGTGGGGGGAGGAAATCAATGACAATGTTCTTTCATATAGATGAATTTAATTCAAGTTTTCCCCTGGTGGTACTTTCTATTAGAAAGAGGCTCTGAATGTCTTCATCTCAATTAGCTCTCTCTAATATTTTAACTCTTAATAACATCTTTATTATTTTTCTTAAAATTCTTAAGGAAAAGCATGTTCTGATGTTTTAAATCAATTGTAACAGTTTTGCTCTTTCGTTTGTTTAAAAAAACCAAATGTCATCTAATAGCCTCATATTTGTATAGCCTTCTTAAAACATATTTTGTATATCATTATTGCTAACAGTGCCAATTATACACCATAATTATATGCTCATTCAGCAGATGACCATTCATCTTTCCTGAGCTTATTTTGTATTGCATATGAAACATGCCTTTGCTGTTGCCATAGCAAGTTTTGTTAATCAAACAATAAAATCAGAGCAGCTTCCAGATACTCCATTTCATACTCTAACCTCTGGAACAGCATTTCCTCCAGACATAAAGACAGCACCCTTTCTCTTAGGGTTCCAGAAAATTTCTCAAAACTGGCTTTGGTTCCAGCCTCGGGTTGATGTTTTTTATCTGTCTTAGGCCTGCTTTGTTTTGGTGATCTTGTTGTTTGCTAAATCATTTTAGGCTGGACTGTCCACTGGGTTTAATGTTGAGGCATTTCTATGTGTTTTTCTAGTTTTCTTTGCTGCCAGAGTCCATTGGAGATGGATGACTAGTACATTTAAATAAATAATAATAATACTGACAGAGGGCACTTGAACAAGAAAGTTCTTTAGTAAGGGAGATAGGATGAACCAACTGAACATTCTTAAGAAAATTCTCCCAAAGTAACTTATACTATCAACAAAGTCATACATTAGTGCCTTGTGGTTTTAAAAAGAAAAAAAAATAACATCTGGATTTAAGTTAAAACATGTATGTGCCTTAATTCCTTTTTTTCTTCTACTGTACTTTTATTCTTATTTTGTTCTTTGGAAAAATAGTGGTGACAGCTTTAAAGTAGACTGGCAATTTCTAAAGTTTCATGTCTTCTCTTGGATGTTTGAAGAAGTTAAATCTGGTATGTTTGAACTCTATTACACATGCAAGCAGCTGAACTTTACTTAAATTGCTGTATCCCTTTGTTGCTTCCTTAATGTGCTTGGATTTTCCTCATGCTGCCATAAATATACTCAGATTAAACATTCTGTTAGTCATTTTAGGAATTTGGTTTGTTTGAAGGGAAAGAATTGAATGTTAGTGTCACTTCTCCTTCAGAAACCAATGCAGCACAGGAGAGCCAGTAAATGAAGCAGTCAAAGTAAAAGCCAATTTGTGAGATTCCAATGAGCATTCCTTATTTAATCAAGAACTTTGAGAATGCTTAACTTTGGCTGTAGAAGACTCCTATACAATGATATCAGCTTCCTCATGCTGAATATCTTAGGTTTAATGTTTTTCCATGAAGACTATCTTTTTTGACTATAGGTTAAAAATTAAGCACAACGCATACCCATAAAGTCAGACTGTATCCTTAATGTAGTATTTCGCTACACCTGCTTGATCCTGGGCCAAGGGAAGGCCTTAAACTTTGGACAGGTTGTGTGGCACACAATATTTTCTTGGGGGAAGGTGCTTTACAATATACAATTGCCATGTTTGTGGTAGGCAGCATACTTGGTACAGTTAAACAAGGTAGCAGCAATAAGAAAATGTGCAATGATTAACTTTAAAAGTAAAGCACTGACAATGAGACTTGACACTACATCTTTGGAATATTTTTTAACCTGCAATATTTCAAAATATTTCAAAGAAATATTTTATGAGCGCAATAAAAGGCAACCCCTTAGTTCATCAGAATCGAACTGCTAGCAAGCCAGATCTTGTTTAACAGCAGTCTTTCTTTTTTAGACTTACTTGATCACCATCTTTTAAAATAGAGTGAAGGTCTTTTTAAAAAAAATCTAATTAACGTGAACCAGATATTAAAACTACCACTTGAGGGAGCCAGATGTTGAACTTCGAGTTTCCTGCAATGAAATTACTTCCCCCCCAATCAATTTGCATTAGGTTATAAATGCTGTTTTTTAACTTTTTTGCTATTTGGAAAGTAGGAAATTTTTCATTAAAAAAAATCTCCTGTTTCATTTATGATTTATTATCACTGTACAAGAACAGGCTGACACTTAATTAAAGAGGCCCTCTCCCAATCTGCGATATGATAATAGCTACCAATAGTGATCAAGAATTTTTTAAAAGGAGAGACTTCACTATAAAATGGAAATCATTTACTTGGAATATACTCACATTTTCCAAAGTATGTTTGTGTTATTGCATGTGATTGTACACATAGATGCACACATATTGCTTACAGAACTGATTAGAGAAAGATAAAATACGCCCAAACACTCATACATCTTGCAAGCTGGTAAAAAGCTTGAGATAATTCTGAATTCTTTTTTGTTTGTTTGTTTATATTTGATCCTGGGTTTCTGTGCAAACATAATGGCCTACTCATTCATAACACTATGAGTTTCTAAAACTATGGCATATTGAATCAAACACCATTTCTGAGTGCATGCAGACATAAAAAAAATTCTCTTCTCACCTCTATGGGTGGTCTGCATTTTCCTCAGTCTCGGGTCCTCTTCCATTTTATTTTAAAAGAATAAATAGCAAAATGGTGATTAGAATGGTAATTGTGGAAACTTACAACAGGCTAAGGGTCCAGATGGATTTGAAGTAAGATTTTGAAATTATAATAATCTTTATTTGGAAAACTGCTTTTGTCTTGAATTCTTAAAAAAAAAAAAATAGAGAGAGACAGAACTCTTTCTATTCCACTCCCAACATTCAACAGATGGAATGTTGCTCTCCCAACATTCCAGTGACCAAAGAAGTTTGATTTCCAAATTGAAGCCTAGGCCTCAATTGTTAAGGACTCAGAAACTCAAGAGTCATTCACGAATGATTGCTTATAGTCCTTTGCTACATATTTGAGCACTTTACTCAAGTGGGGAAACATTCACCATAGACCTCTTACTATTGAGATCTCTACAGGTTTAGTAAATATTTTATGGAAGCTGGTTCACTTCCTCTATTAAAGAAAAGATAATTTCATCTTAACTGCCTACAGCAGGGATGTCAAACTGCCGGCCCATGAGCCGGATGCATCATAGCAAAACCGTGCCCACTCCAATGCCAGCAATGGCAAAAAAGTCGCAATACGCCGCAACACGTCTTGTGATATTGCGAGTTTGACACCCCTGGCCTACAGAATAAGGACTGAATATGTTGACAGGCAAGCCAGAATCCCCCTAAGATTCTTGTCATTAGCTGAATGACAATAACCTTTCCAATTTAGGGATTTCAAGAAGGAGAAGGAGAAGTTCTTCCCTATTACCCTTATTCTTATTTTTGGTAGGCAAAGCATAAAACTACAATATTTGAAAAGAGTTGTTGTAGTAGTTTTTTATAAACAGGAAGGAATCTTCAATACTTTTAAGGGGATTCATTTATTTCTCCTTTTGTACATTTTTTTTGGGGGGGAGAGGATGGGAAGTTACAATTTTGTATGAAGAGGGACTATATCCTAGAGATTTCTAGACAAAAACCCTGCAGAGTTTTAGAAAGCTATGTTTGTTGTTATCTAGCTGCTAAGTTATGTTCAACTCTTCATGACCCTATGGGCCTTAGCACGCCACCCCCCACACCCCCGTCCTCTACTATCTCACAGAGTTAGAAGTCTAGATACATAGGATAAAGAGTTACAGCAAATGAAAAACCGGAAATATAGTACTTGTGTCAACGCTATAAACACTGGATGTTCCCGCTCTGACAACTGATGAAAATCGCAGCCATTTTCTCTTTGCTTTTAACATGCTTTTGCTTCTGTTTAGAAATCAGGTGCAGAATGAGGGGTTGGGATGAATGCTTGAGTTCAGCTAGCCATAATAATAAACGCTGCTTTGTGGGAACCCAAGGACGAATTGATAACGTTTTGGCAGGCTGAGGAGCTGGGGAGAAAGTCCGCATTTCAGGCTAATTGGAGAATGTCATTTATGACTGCTTATTGGAGGTGGGAATTGCAATTTGTTACTTTGTATCCGGGGGAAGGGAAACTAGTTTTGGGTTCAACTATGTAGTGCCGATACTTTGTTTCCTGAATAAAATGTTCTTTGAGGAAGAATTCTTGCCTTGAAGTTCTTTTGATGGGTTTCATCTATTGGAACCATGACATTAACCCAAAACTCCCTTCTATCCTGACCACCCTGGGGTCGTGAGCTCCAGTCACCTTCCCTAAGTTGAGGGATAGGCTGACAAAGACTCAGGGAAGATCTCAGCATGGAGAAGGAAGAAGCACCTGTAACCAGCACCCCGGCCATGGCTGCTGCCTCAGCGGAGGGAGTGCAAGTCAGCGCACTGGAGGAGAAAGGAACTTTTGATGCCTTACAGCAGGGGGCAAGGTCGAAGACGCGAGACCCGATCTGGTCATTGGAGTAGACCCTGCCCAGTGGAGACTCCAAGCACCTCAAGACAACCCTGCCAAAGGCAAGTTCTTTGAAAGCATCCGAAGCTGACTTGCAAACAGGAGCCCCTCGAGGATCACGCTCCTTGGACTGTCGGGGAGCCAAAAGATTGGCAACCACTGAGGACTCTGGAGAATGGAAGTACCTGTTCGCAGTCCATAGCCAATCGGTGGAAAAGTTGGTGGAGAGATTTGAAGGGCTGGAGGTGAGGAGTGGGGAACAACTTTCTCACTCTTCGCATGAAAGTAAACACGATGACCGGCGGAGCCGATGCCAATCTGTGCCTAAGAAAAGCCCCAGCCCCACTGATGGAGCACAGGTGGCTTCCCCATCTTCAAAGCTACCAGCATTGACCTCCAGCCCCACGAGAAAGGAGAGTCCTGGCCACCACTCTAGACCTGGCAGTCTGAGTCGTCGCTGCTCCTCCAGGACTCCGG
The DNA here is from genome assembly GCA_023970755.1 of Azemiops feae. Taxonomy (NCBI): domain Eukaryota; kingdom Metazoa; phylum Chordata; class Lepidosauria; order Squamata; family Viperidae; genus Azemiops; species Azemiops feae. The sequence goes on along the minus strand of JALGBA010000434.1, from coordinate 566,009 downwards.
AGCGCCGCTTATGATGCAAGAGCCCCAGCCACCATAGAAGCCCCGGATGGTGTCAGTTAGATGATCACCTTTCCCAGGCCTGCGTCTATCAGGCTGTCCCTAATCAATTACAGGAGTGGTATCAGGCAGCAGTAAGATTGGAAGATGACTGAGGTTGTGATCTTAGGTCTAGCCTGGTTAGACAAATGGAAATCTTTTATTTGGTGGGAAAAGGGAATGAGGACTGTGAGATTACCCATAGGGCCCAAACCCCCTCTTAATTTGGCCGACGTTACTGGAGGATCCAGGCCATCTACAAAGTTAACAAAGATAGCTACCATGCCGCAACCAGGTGAACCACTCATCCCCAGTGAATACCGGGATCTAGTGGAGGTGTTAGTGAGAAAGAGTGCGACATCCTGCCACCCCATCGGCCCAATGACTGCGCCATTGAACTATTACCGGGAGCTAAACTCCATGGCCGAGAATGTACACCATGACCCCCCTCGAAATGGATGAACTACAGCAATATGTAAACAAAAACCTAGCGAGAGGATTTATTGAGCTGGCCAAATCTCAGGTGGGGGCTCCGGTATTATTTAAAGAGAAAAAAGACGGGTCGCTTTGTCTCTGCGTGGACTATAAAGGGTTAAATGCTGTGAGCATAGAAAGCAAGTACCCCCTCCTCTTCCTGAAGGACCTACTAACCCATCTAGCAAAAGAGAGCATCTTCACTAAACTAGATCTAAGGGAGGCATATCACCAAGTGAGAATAAGAAAAGGAGATGAATGGAAGACCGTTTTTAACTGTCCCATGGGGACAGTTCAAAGTTATGCCATTTGGATTACAGGGGGCTCCAGCTGTCTTCATGCAGCTGATCAACCAGGTACTATACAATCATTTGTACAAGGGGGTTTTGGTGTATCTTGATGACATCCTGATATACAGCACGAATATGGCTGACCATGTGAAGCTAATGCGAGAAGTGTTGAAGAAATTGTTGAATGCCAAACTATATGTTAAACTGTCAAAGTGTGAGTTCTATCAGACCCGACTGGATTATCTAGGCTACAGAAATTCCAGTGAGGGCATTGAAATGGATCCTGGTAAAGTGAGAGCAGTAATCGAATGGCAACCCCCAAAGACTCGCAAACAGCTTCAAAGCTTTCTGGGGTTCGCCAACTTTTACCAACAATTCATCCCCTCATTTGCCAAAATTGCTTTACCCCTCACGGATTTGTTAAAAACCGGCAAAGATGGGGGAAAACTGCGACCAGGCCAGCTGCTGACATGGACTATGAACTGTCAAACTGCTTTCGAGAATCTGAAAAGACTATTTGCGGTTGAGCCGGTCCTAAAGCACCCCTGCCTGGGGAAGCCCTTCGTGATTCAAGCCGATGCCAGTGACATGGCCGTCGGAGCTGTACTATTGCAGAAGAACCATGAGGGGGTCCTGCAACCCTGTGCCTACACCTCGAAAAAGTTCACCGACTGCAAGAGAAGGTGGGCAGTGTGGGAGAAGGAAGCCTTCGCAATTCGTTGGGCTCTGTTAAACTGGCGGCACTATCTAGAAGGGAGCAAGGTGCCTTTTGAAGTATGGACTGATTACAAAAACTTAAGAGGCACTGAAAACTCCTCGCAAGCTGTCCCCGAAGCAAATACAGTGGGTCCAGTATTTTAACCGATTTAACTTCACCCTGAAATACATACCAGGGGAAAAAAACTTTTTAGCTCACGCTCTATCCAAATTACCTCAGTATGAGACAGCGTGAAGAGGTCAATGAAGCGATCATATCTACCCCGCAAGCTGCATCTCAACTAACGCCACGAAGAGCCCCATCTTTGAGAGTCCCACACCCCGATGACCCTGGGACGAGAAAATTAAAACAGGGACTCCTCAACGATCGATGGTTCAAAGACAATCAAACCTCCTTGATGTGCAGGGATGGATTGGCTTACAAAGGGGGAAGTTGTATTTGCCCAAAACCCTCCACCTCAACGCTCTCAAGCATGGTCACGATGTGAAACAGGCTGGGTACTTTGGCTATTTAAAAACACTGCATCTTGTTCGTTGACAATTTTGGTGGCCAGGTTTGAAACGGGATGTAGAGAACTACGTCAAAAGCTGTGCTGTATGTGCCACCATGAAGAGAATTCCAGGGAAGGCCCCTGGACTATTACAACCGGTTGCAGATCCTTCCCAGCCATGAAAGAAATTTTATAGTTGAGTTACCTGAAAGTAGAGGAAATACGGTGATCTGAACTGTAATTGATCTTTTTTCAAAGCAGGCGCATTTCATTGCCTGCAAAGGACTCCCGTCAGCCCAGAGACTAACTAAGATGTTTCTTAAGCACATTTACAGGCTGCATGGTGCGCCAAAACGGATAATCTCTGATAGAGGGGTGTAATTTACGGCCAGGTTTTGGAGGAGTTTCCTGAAATTAATTGTCAGCTTTTCACCCATCTACTAATGGGGCGGCTGAAAAAGCGAACTCAATGGTGGAGCAATACCTTAGATGCTATGTGGATTATCAACAAACGAACTGGACTGACCTCCTCCCTTTCGCAGAAGTGGCTTACAATAACTCTGTTCATAGCAGCACTGGTTTTACACCTTTTAAAATTGCCACAGGAAAAGAATTCAATCCTATACCCGAATATCCTCAGGGACCCTCTGCTTCCCAAACACTTGACCAGTGGGTGAAGGGGTGGGAGGAGGTTTGGGACAATATGAAAATCGCTCTGAAAAAGGCTTCCGAGACATATAAAAAACAAGCGGATAAAAAGAGGGCTCCCCAAAGGTCACTCCAGGTTGGGGGGAAAGTTTACTTACCCACAAAATATTTACGACTCAAGTTGCCTAGTAAGAAATTGGGACCGAAGCATCTAGGTCCCTTCCCCACCGTAAGAATCATAAACCCAGTTATGGTGGAGTTAAAACTTCCCAGACTCTTAGGGAAAGTCCACCATGTATTCCATTGTAGCCTACTGAAATCCTTTTGGGGTTATACCTTACAACCTCCCCCTAAGAAGGCACCTGGCCCTCTGGTAGTAGCTGGACAAACCCATTATGAAGTGAAGCATATTCTTGATTCTAGACTTTTCAAGGGAAAGTTACAGTACGTAGTGCAGTGGAAAGGATATCCATTATCTGAAGCTACTTGGGTAAAATCTAGTGATGTAAAAGTTGACAGGCTCATTAGTAAATTCTATGAAAAGCACCCTAATAAACCAAGAGGCAACCCCTAACCTATGATTTTGTTTGAATTGCAGGATTTATCCTTTTTGTAAAGGGGGCCCGAATGTCAACGCTGTAAACATTGGATGTTCCCGCTCTGACAACTGATGAAAATCGCAGCCATTTTCTCTTTGCTTTTAACATGTTTTTGCTTCTATTTAGAAATCAGATGCAGAAGGGATGAATGCTTGAGCTCAGCTAGCCATAATAATAAACGCTGCTTTGTGGGAACCCAAGGACGAATTGATAACGTTTTGGCGGGCTGAGGAGAAAGCCCGCGTTTCAGGCTAATTGGAGAACGTCATTTATGACTGCTTATTGGGGGTGGGAATTGCAATTTGTTACTTTGTATCCGGGGGAAGGGAAACTAGTTTTGGGTTCAACTATGTAGTGCCGATACTTTGTTTCCTGAATAAAATGTTCTTTGAGGAAGAATTCTTGCCTTGAAGTTCTTTTGATGGGTTTCATCAATCGCAGTGGTGGCGAACCTATGGCACGGGTGCCAGAGCCCTCTCTGTGGGCACGCGTGCTGTCGCCCCAGTCCTAGGCCTTCAGCTGGGTTTTATAAAACCTTTTCGCTTTAGGCCTCCGCCGCCGTGTGCAAAAAAAAAAAAAAAGGTTCAATCAGTCAATTTCAACTTCTTGCGGGGAAAAAAAAGATCTTGCAAAGTTGGAATTGATTGATTGAACTTTTTAGTCCCACCCTGTCTGCTGTTACCACCACAGCCACACCCACCCAATTGGCCATGCTCACCCAATTGGCCACACCCAGCCACTGGGCCATATCCACCCAGCACTCGATAATGTATAAGTGGGTTTTGGGTTGCAGTTTGGGCACTCAGTCTCTAAAAGGTTCGCCATCACTGATCTATCGGAACCATGACAACTTGTTAATACCTCCTCATTGGGAAGGCCAAAATCAACCAATCAATTTTTATTATGGACATATACCAGAATTAGGCCAAAATCATAGTGTATTACAACAGGAACAGAGTAGATGCAGGGTTTATGTTGGTGGATATGAACTCATAACAACAGAAGCAAGTTGCAGAATGACTTGAGTATCCAGCATTTTAAAACAAGCTCTCTATATACCTTTTTAGATTTCATTCTGTTGTTTTGTTGCTGTGGTGTCACTTTCTTGCTCTTGCAAGAATAACTTAGCAAAGATCACTGAATGGTCCTGCATTATATTTCTTCAATATCATTCACTCTCTCAAAATAATGTTTTTGCCCAATTTGGCACTTGACAAAAATATTTCAATTTATCTTCAGTATAATAATGCCAATATTTCCTCCCTTAAAGTGTTTAATTCCTGATTTTAATAACATTCTCCAGTTTTTGCTAGACCATGGACTAAATGTTGAGAAAGTAAGTCCTTCTGAACATGAGAATTGCCTTCCAGTTAATTCTATTGGAAAATGTTCGCTGCAAAAGCGGCATTCTATATTTGCATTTTCTTTTTACAAGCAGTGCTTATGCAAGACATATTTTATTGCTCCTGCATACCATTGTTATGTAGTATATTCCAGAGAAAGAGATCTTGAATTTCAATTAATCAAGAAAAGCTGACAAGATATTAAAATAAATATTTTGATAGGTGAAAAGGTAATAGAAATCAAGCTATTCCTCCATGATAGCTTTGCGGTCTTCAGATGTTGTTGGACTTAGGCAATGAAGATTGGAAAAAGCAGATTTCAGTTATTGAGTGTTCTTACAGGTTCCCTGACACCAATCTATACTATACAGTTTTAGGCACTACCAGACCAAAACAAATGAAACAAAGTGAAATTTGTAAATAAGTTGTACAAACATTAAACAAAAGAATGTAGCCAGCCACTAATTACATAATGGCTTTATTTATGAAAGACATATGTAAGCAAACAGTTAAGAAATTAATTATTTAAAAAGAAATTCTAAAACATTTATCCACTTTACAGAAGTGAGATATCAAAGTAGAATCTCTGCCACAGACAAGCCTTTCATATACTTGTAGATCATTCAGATATATGATACAATCTATAGAAGCAACTTGCATATGCAATAAACTTTCAAGGAATTAAGTATGTTAGAAATGCTATGAACATGTACCATTTAGTCAAGAAAACTAGAGTTACTCGCTCACAAATTTCAAACATCTATACTGAAGGGCTTTGGTGATCAATTGTTACTATTCCTTAATGTAGTTAGTAACGTTTCTTCGTCCAGACATCCACCACACCTCTCCTCCCTCACAACAAATCTTTGGATGTCTCAGGTGGACTGTTGAGTAAACAAATTAACTAGCCACTTGGCTCAGTCAGAGAAGTCTGATTTGAATTTTGTGTGGTTGTTACATCTCAAATGGCTTTTCCTGGTCATTAATTGGATCAGCAAGACTTGTTTAAGGCCTTTTGCTGACTAAAATACAAATGGTGCCTTCTCCCTTATCAGAGTATGATACAGAGAACAGAACATTCTATGTACACTGTTTTCCCTGTCTTTGGCAGGTTGCTACTTAAAATAATTCTGCCTAATGCCACTCCCCTTCCCCCTATTTTTCCTTCTCACCATCTCTACTAACCATTATCTCATAGGAAGCACATAACAAGGACTAACATAGCTCATTACCACTTCTTTTCAGTTCTCTGCATCCAAAATAATACACTTAAAAGCTTCATATCCCAGTCTACAACATGCAGGAGCATACATACATGCACTCTTTTCTTCTATCCTTTCAGGATTAGCACAGATTGACTGTCAATCTGTATTTATGGCAGTAACTGCTTCTTTCTCAGGGATTTCAATCCTCTGATACTTAGATGAATCTGGGTGCAACCTGATCCAAGGAAATCTCAAGAGTCTCAGCAGAGACTAGATATCCCAGGAACCCCCCATTTTATAAAGTGATAACTGTTCAGAATTATCTTTAGGTAACATGGGCAGCCTATAAATTTTATAAATAAAGAGTAGTCTTAAATATTGCTAGATAGATAGATAGATAGATAGATAGATAGATAGATAGATAGATAGATAGATAGCAATATTGCAACAGGACCTTTCATTTAAAAAGCTTGCTCTTGTTCAGATTTTCAGCTGGTTGTTCTCTGAAAGTAGAACATTCTTCCCACGTTTCAATTTCATTCCCACTCTTTTTACATCATTTGGGGAAATTTGGGGGAAGATACACCTTAAAAAATCTTTTTTTCCTGCATTCCTTGGAGACCCTAAAAATTGTCAGTTGAATGATATATCCCTTGAAAAATAAGGGCTTGGTATGAACCACACTGGATCTGCATTCCATAGAGGTCCAGTGAAGAGTACCAACGGATCATACCAAGACCTTATTTTTCAGGGGATATATTGTTCTACTGACAGCTTTTAGGGTTGATTAATAAGGAAAGGTACTAAAATGGAGAAAAATGGGTTTTTCCAACTTTCATTCAATACTTGTCCCTTGAGGCTAAAAAAGCAAAGAAATACCTGATTTGCTTTGGCCAAAAATCAATTGATTGACAAGCTTTTCATAATGAAAATTGAGAAACTCAACATAGTGGAAAGATATTTGGCAGCCTAAAGCAGACTCAGTTCACCTGAAGAGATTGTGACCTGTCTGATAAAGTAAAAAGCAGCCAAAACAGCTGGATTCTGCCAAGCCCTTAACAAGCTATAAATGGCAGGTGGAGTGCATTTAGCTTGATCATTCACACACACACACACACACAAATCTAATTTAACTAATGGAGCATGCGAAGGGAGAGGGAGGAAAAATTTCCGGCCATTTAATTTTTTAAAAGGCTTTTTTTAGGAAGCAAAATATGTATGCTGTTATTCTTTAACTGTAATACAAGCCTCAGGAAAGCCAAACGGGATCATCTGAAAATTAATGGCCTGTGCTATAATTAATAAAGTGCTAAGGGGCTACTTAAAGTCATACAAGGTTACTTATATTATTTGTGAAATAAATATCCGGTGATAAAAATCTTTTAGCAACTTTTCCTTTATAGAACATTGGATTTTATTATTCTCTCCCCATCCAAAAGTTTGATTAATGAAAATAGGGTCCCAGCCTACATGTTAAGTATACCTAATTAGCTTGGACATATTGGGAATTGGGAGAACTGTCTTCCAAACTATTGCTAGATTCAGTTTGGCAAGTTGTACAAGTATATTGGCAGAGTTGCAGCTGGAATCATTTTTTTCCCTCCTAAAAATATTTACAAAAAAGAAGGAACTGAATAGTATTCCCTTCCCACCACTGGACTAATACATTTGATCTTCTGCCTACTAATAAAAGCAATTGAGCAATAAAAAATAGGGGTTATCAAGTACGCCAGGTATTTGGAAACATATCCACAAATAGCTTGTTGAGGCAGAACAGATATACTTTGAACAATACCAAGAGAAAGTTGATATTCCATTTCAGAGGAAGAGAGAACTAGAACATTTTGTATTTTGTTAATTCTCAGAAGAGAGTAATGGATACCCAGACATATGGTCATTAATTCATAGACAGATATCCCAATCTTGTTAATTCTGATTACCAACAAAATATAGAGGAAAAAAAAAGGCTTAGGAGGATAAGAAATTAATGGCAAGTTAAATGATTATTAGATTTGCCTGAACCAGAATCTGGCTATCACTATGCAACCTTCTGTGAAGGCTTGAATGTCTCTTCCCGATGACCTACGTTTCATGAGAGCCTGAAATTTTTACAATCTCATATAAGCAATTTCTGGGTGGGCAAGGCAATTTAAGGAAAAGAGGAAAGATTTGGATCTAGGAATATGGGATTGTTCAGGATGGGGGAATAGTATTAGAAGGGGATTACAAACAAAAGTAAACTACCTGAACTAACTTCCAAAGTGAAAGTTCTTTCAGACTAATTTCTGTTTTTAAGTAATCCACAGTTTGAAGCAAAGGGTGACCTGTGCTTATTCTTCATTGGATTTCCCTGCAGACTTTCCCTCTGGAATAAGAGAGCTGAGTATTTACTTTCTAAACCAAATGCATGTTCATCATTCTAAGTGCTATTTCTTCAATCTACTTTACGGTACCTTTTCCACGCTTCTCTAAAAATTTAAACCTAAAAGAACCATGGATGTTTTGATCCTCAGTGATATTACACGACAATAGTACATTAACTGTATCACCACTGCTATTTTACTTGATCTCATAGCTTTCTGTCTGTCTGGGTTTTCCAAGCAGTACAGAAAGATAAACTCTCCTTCAGATCAACCTTGATTCTTAATGATCTCATGGATGTGTTCAGGTCTTAATGATCTCATGGATGTGTTCAGGTAACTCTCTCGGCAACATATGAAAATACTTTGTCACTGCCTTTTTCTGGAATGTCTTTTCAAACTCCCAATCTAGCCTACAGCTCTGGAATTTGCTGGTGTCCTTCATCCAAGCTTTGGGGGGTCAACCAAGGTCCTCCAGAAGCTGCCACTACACCAAAATCATACTGGTTCTTAATTATGTAAAGTGTAGCTTAATTAACCCACCTAATCTTCCCTGTCTGCCCAAATATCAGTTACATGAGGAAGCATTGTGCACTATTAGCTTGTATGTAGCCCAAATATTTGCATATTGTACTTGAATTCCAGCAAAGCATTATAAAGGTGTGGTCTCAACTTATAACCATTTGTTTAACAACAGTTCAAAGTTACAATGACACTGAAAAAAACGACTTAAAAAAACAGCACTTGCACTTACAACTGTTGCAGCATGTCATGGGGTCAGGTAAGCACCATTTGCAACCTTCCCAGTTGGCTTCTGACAAGCAAAGTCAATGGGAGAAGCCAGATTTACTTTACAACCGCATGATTCAATTAACAACTGCAGTGATTCACTTAGTAACAGTGGCAAAAAAAGTCATAAAATTGGGCACGACTCACTTAACCACCTTGTAAGCAACAGAAATTCTGGTCCTAATTGCAGTTGTAAGTTGAGAACTACCAGTATTATTCTACCTTTTTAAACTGAACATGTTTGCTTTATTTGTAACATAGAGAATTATGGATGCAGTAGTTTCAGTGATGGAAATTCCATGGCATTAGTGGCTGAGCTTTCATTCAGAAAGAAGTAAAACAGGAGAACAAAGAAAGAAAAACAAAAATAAGAAGAAAATAGGAGGAGGAAGGAATGTGAAATATGTTTATTGTCTTGACTGATTTATAAAAATAATAGAGGTGGGTTATTTTTTTAAATAATATTTCTCTGTAGTTATTGATGAAGTCACAATGGCTGATTTCATATTGCACACATGCTGCAGTTTTCAAACTATAAAATGTAATAATGATACAATAATTGGGTGTATGTAAAGTGTTAAGCTGATTTCCATCTTAGCATGATGGAAACAAACCAAGGATTCCCAGCCTACTTTATGAAGGGATAAAGTACACAGTATAAACAACTTTCTTTGTATTTCATATTATAAAACACCCATCACTTTCTCTGGAAAAAGTCTATAAATATCCAACCTTGTCTTCAATAAGAATCTTAAATTAGAATGGAAGCAATGTTTCCTTTCTGAAATGCATGTTCAATATGAGGGCAAATAGAGGATCCTTGGGAATTTTCATATTCCTTTCAAATGCCTGAAGGAGTAGTAGTAATTCCTAAACAATTTAACCACTAATATTATTCTTCACATTTCTAAATCCATACTTCATTTTCCCCAAGTTGCTTCTAACCTATGACCTGTGGAGCACAATATATAAGGTAAAAGAACTCATAGCTTATCTGGATCTACTTTTTGCATTTGAACAAATAAACCATTTTAGTGGGTTAAAACAATATCCTAAGACAATGGGTCAATTCCATAACAGGCAAAATGCACAAACTAATCAATTCCATTTTGTGTGTCGCAGACAGTGGCAGTACTTAGGTGATTTTGCCTGATTTCAAGGAAACAAGCAAACAAAAAGCTGAAATCTATTTTAATCAGAGGCTACTAGAAAATCTCCCAGCAAAAGATTGGACAGAATAAAATAGGATCAAATAAAATAACTTCCAGAAAGCAGCCCAAATGATCAAAAACTCTAAGAAAAATTTGCATAAACTTAAGTCCAATAGCTATTAAGAATATGCGGGGAAATAGATTTTCTGTATAGGCATTGTAGGAGATGACCAGACTGAGCCAGAGGGAGAGAGTCAAAGGCATCATCAGTCTTCAGTCCTTCGCGCCCACAAGAGATTTAAGACCAACCCACCTTGAATTCCATTGACTCTTATCTACTGCCAATTTGCTTTGAGCATTAGTAGTTTAAATTTTTGTAAAGAGCATGAGCATGCAATAAACCTTTATATTCATTTTAAACTGCCTGGATTTCCTGATTTTTCCTGTGCTTGACAGGCAGTTTATGATGGATACTTTCGTTTTTCCAAGACAGTGAATTTGTTACTTTAATAGAATAAACCAATATTTAATCCAGAATGGTCACATATTCAGTAGAAAGCATTTCAGAAAAAAGCCTTTATCTATATTTTGCCTTTCAGATACATGTTGTACAGCTAAACCCGGCTGTTCTTTTTTTGAAAGAAGTGAGTCAGAGCAGGAATCAGCTGATGGTTGTGGTTGCTTAATCCTTTTTGTATTCACCACTTTATTTCCATCACTGGTTGCATAATATACAAATATGCCTACAATAGGCATATGTGAATGCAAATATTGTAGTGATCCTGTGCTTCATTGGGAATGGGAGGAAGTGTATGCACTAGGAGTTTTATGCTCTTCCTGTGAGTGGCAAAGGTCACTTTGTGTCACTTAGTAAATCAGAATTGCTTAAGGTAGTTATGCATGAGGGAACCTGGCCTAGTTCTTACACTCAGAGGTGGCTTTTGTGCTGACACTATAATGGGGAAAATCCCTAGTTTGTTGCTTAAGCCTTAGACCAGCATTAAGACTTCCATGTTGTTTTGAGCAATTAAATCCCATGCAAGTATGTAACACACTAAAAAGCAAATGAGATTCAGAGTGTGACACTGGACTTAGAAATGATACATCATAAAAGAAATCATTCATTCATTCATTTTCAAACATTTATATAGCCACCCATCTTTCAGCAATTCTGGGTTGCTTCCAATCAGAAATTAAGACATTAAATCACTTTAGAAACTAGAAAACACTACCAATAAAACATAAAACATTAAAGCAACAAAAACCTGGTGCCAGTCCATGTTAACATGTCATCATTTAATCCACTCCCAATGCTTGGGGGGAAAGCCAGGTCTTTAGAGCTTCATGGAAGGCTAAAAGGATGGAGGTCTGCTGAACTTCAGAGGACAAGGGCTGACACAGAAAAGGCATGCTTCCTAGCTCCCATTAGATAACAATATTTGGGGGAAGGGACTAGGAGCATGCTCACCCTGCAGGATGGTAGATGTCCTTAGGGAAAGATGGTCTTGTGGATATTGTTGGGAAGATTTATCACACACTGAAACTAGGTCTTTTAAGTGGTGGTTCCATCACTATGTAATTCCCTCCCTCAGGAATTATATCTGACTTGCTGAAATGTATGCATAAAGATGGAAGTATTGCTTGCATCTTTGGTGAGGATGATGGAACTTGCTGAAATGGCCAAATTGACTCCTTTGATATCTACATTTATTGTTGAGTGGAAACCCCCTATGGACATATTGTGTAAAACATAAAAAGGTAAACTTATGGTTTATGGTTTTAATGATTAAACAAGATAGACTACCGAAAGAAGAGTAATTGTGTAAACTTACAGTAAAAGCTAAATTTATAATTGAGAGTCTAACTATTGTAAAGATCAGAAGCCACTACTTTGTATTTTTTCCTTTCTTGCACATTTAAGCCTTTCTGATTTCTTTCTGTTTTCTTCTTACTTTATATTTGTTCATAGTAGTTTTTTATCTGTGTCTATCTGTCTGTCTGTCTGTCTGTCTATCTATCTATCTTTAAGAGGGAATTATACTAGTAAGGGAGTGATAAGCATGGTTTGGATAGAATACCTGGCATTTTTGTGGCCCAAGTTAAATGTTTCTTAAACCAGGTTAATTTCAGGCCAGTTTACGCACAGAAATCAAGTTGCGTAAGGCTGCAGTGGGGCCAGCCTGCTGAGTATTGGCAGAAACCTTTTTTCAGTCATTGACCAGTAAAAATACAATCAATAAAATGAACAAGACGAAACAATCCCTACTGGGCTTGAGTGCTAGATTCCTATAGCCTGCAGTGGAAGTGTTAACTCTTTTTTTCTGGTACTCTGAATATCAAAGGCTGGTTTACATCATACATTTATATAAAATATTCAGATATGCTCTTGCAATGAAACCACGTAGCATATTTTAGATGTTGTTAAGGGATTGTATCAATTTGCTTAAGTGATGCCCAGGAGATGTAAAAAAATATTAAAGAAGGCATTTTATTCATTACCTCTTAAAAGTTTTAGTCCTACATTGAGAGCAATCCACCAGTGTGACAATAAATATATTCTTTTTTTTGATAAACTATTATTTTCATACTGGTCCAATTTAGTAATGTCCCCTTTTCCTTTCTTAATAATCATAATAATCTCCCTTTATTATTAGTAGGAAGTGATAAAAATATTTTCATGAACTGGCTTATGTGGCGGCTTCCCAGGAAACAGGACTGTCTTACGTTTCCTTTCAAAGTGATTCTCAACCTCCTGACTTCTCTAATGCTAGTTTGCTTTCATTGTGCATTTTTTCTGACATTTGATCTATCTCTTGCTTGCTTATATTTCTTTTTAATATACTTATTAAAAATGTTAAACACATAAAAATTTTAAAAAGATAAAAACTAACAAGAATACAAAATAAAAAGATAAGAAAAAGAAGGATAAAGATTCAAAAGTTTAAAAAGAAAAAAAAACAAATAGAATATTGCTTCTGGTTTCCTTTACGGCAAGTATTACAAATATAAAATTATCTCTTACTCTAGGGTTACAAAAACAAATTCTCTTTTTTTGTGATCTATTTTTTTTCTGATGGTCAAAACCATAAATCATAAGTTCATTTTTTCTGTTTCATGCAAAAAGTTTATAAGGGGCTTTCAGTCAGCAATAAATGTAGATAATAATGTAGATAATAAATTAGTCTTTTCTCGAATTAAAGAAATCAATGTAGCTGTCTCTGCAGATTCCATCACCTTCACCAACCATTCCTTCATGGTGGGTATTGTTGAGTCTTTCCACTTTTGTGCATATAATAATCTTGCTGCAGTTGTCGTATATAAAAACAAAATTCCATGATCCTTTTTCCAGCTGTCTATCCCTCAATTCCAAAAGGAAAGCTTCTAGTTTCAATTGTATATTGATCTTTAAAATCTTCTGTATTCATACATGTATTTGTATTCAATTTTTTTTTGGCTTTTTTACATATCCACCAAAGATAATAAAATGTTCCTTTATGTTGTTTACATTTCCAACATAAAATGTACTTTTGTACATTCTGTATAATTTCTCTGATGACATATATTTACATCTTTTTATAATTTTATTTAAAGTTGTAACATATATTTCAGCCTTTTCCATCACATATTTTCCCATTGTTTCATTTCTATATTGTGACCAAAATTTTTAGTATGTTTTATGAAAAGTTCTTTCACTTGTTTTTGTTTTATATTTCAATAAAAAAGTATAATTTTAGCAATTATATGTTATTTGTACAAATTTCAAATTCAATTTGGCAGTGTTCAAAAGCATACATTCTTTTATCTACTTTAAATCTTTTTAATAATCGTATTGTTAGTCAATTCTTCTGCTTGCATTTTATTTTTACTAACATCTTCATCTTCTGTTTAACCTTAAAACTTGCTCATGCACCAAATTTTTACCCATTAATGTTTCACTTCCCTCCAAAACTAACACTATGTCATCCACAAACTCTTATAAGTCATTTTTTTAAATCTTTACTCCTATAATCCTCTCATCCTCTTGTATATCTCCACTCGGTATTCAAGAACCAAAATAAGCAGGAGATGGTCTATGGGCAGTCTTGTCCTACTCCTTATTGTATTTTACATAGTTTGGTTAGATCTCCATTAACAATTATATGTGCTTTCTATGAAGTGTTGAGTTTACCCATTTTATAGAATTTCTCCAAAAGTCATAACTTTCAAAATCTTGCATGTGATAACTGCAGCTAGATTTTTGTATGCACAAATATGGAAAGATTCCACAATGGAGGAATGATTGGTGAAGATGATGGAACTTGCTGATGGCTAAATTGACTTCCTTGATCAGAAAAAAGACATTATCTATGTTTACTGCTGAAACACCTAAAGATTTTTGTGTGAAACAGAAGAAAGACTTATGATTTAGGATGTTGATTAGATCAGAGGTCCTCAACCTTTTGGGCACCAGGGACCGGTTCCATGGAGAGAGGTTTTTCCGCGGACTGGAGGGGGCATAGTTTTGTGTGCTGCCTGCATCTCGCAGATGGGGCTTTGCTTGTTTGTGTGGACCCGTTGCTGGCATGCTGTGGCTTGGTACTGGTCCATGGACCGGGGGTTGGGGACCCCTGGATTAGACAGAATAGAGTAAGACTTAAATTTATGATTGTTCTTATAACTGCTGAAAAGAAACTTTTGTATCTTTTTTCTTTCTTTTCCATTTTTTTACCTCCTTCCCCCTTTCTTGCATTTTTAGCTTTCTCTTTGACTTTTTTTATTTTTATTTTTTTCTTTTTAAAAGTATTTAGTAAAATATACACCATACACATGGCCCATGTTCTGTTTAGACATCTTGCTAGGATTTCTTCTTTTCTGCTGATGACTTAAGGTAGCTCAAATACAGAATAAAAAAATGAACAAATCATAACTTTCTTTTTTAAACAAGTTTTATTAATGTTCCATTTTTTTTTTTTACAAAACTTCAGGTATTTAAGGAAGCAACATGGTGGTTGGGTAATACATAGTCCAATAACATGCTTATCTATACATATATCAGCTTACATCATCAAAAATTTCCTCTCTGTTTCCCTGTTATTATACCAAATTCAAATTGATAAATTTGAATTTATAACATTTATAAACAACTTTTAAATTAAAAACAGCACCTGTTTTTGATTTTTGTCTGGTTTCAATTACAATATTTCAGTTGGCTTAGTGTCCAATAATGTTTAAGTTTCGGATAACCCACGGTTCCCTTAGTTCATACAAAATAATATCATGTCTAAAATACATGTATTATTTATTCCAGTAGATTCTTAATTTATTTCACGGTCATATTCTAATTCTCATTCTAATATCATCGCTTACTCATAAAATAACCTTTATCCTCTAAATCCATCTTCCATTTATAATTCAAAACAATTATTTAAATAAGTAATTTATTTCCTTTATAGATATAAATCCTAAATGTTAAATCAAATAACAACTCTTAAAATCTCCATATCTCATTGCGCAGAATTTAAAGCTTTTCCATTAAATATCACATAAAGAAAATCATTTTAAGTCTAACTCTGGCCTTCCTTTTGTGCCAGGCCGGCTTCCATAAAAAAGCTTTTAGGTCCTCAAGTGGCTCTCCCTTCATTCCTGCATATATAATTTGAATCAGGGGAGACCATCCAATCATCAGCCTATCAAGGAAGCCAGTCCCTTCACAATCGTTGAATTGTTGGCCGAATGGCTTAGGTCTCCATATTTGAGTTAATGCATTTATCATACTTTCAGGCTGGTCTTCTTGTTCTTCTGGTTTCGGCTGGTTTAGGTAAAAGGTCATGTTCAGTGTTGTAGTTGTTTTTGGATCATCTGGGTTGTCTAGAATCTCAGTACATTGTGTATGTAAATACTCTGCACGTTCCATCTTAGCATTGCTTTGTTGAATTTCTGTTGTTGTAGTTGTGAAGTCTTTAGGTGAGGTCAACGTTTGAGTGTCGGAATACTGAGTAGATTGTAGCTGGTAATCTTTAAAGTCCACTTTCTTATTGGTTCCATCTTCTTCTGTTGCTTTTTGGGATGTAGATTCATCTAATAGGGTTGAGGCTACATTTTGTGGCTTTAAAGTGGCACGTAAATCTTTCATTCTAGAATTCACTAGCTCAGCGACCTCTCGGAGTTTTTCGAATATAAGTTTGACAGTAGGATGTGGGTGGTATTCCTCCATTTCTGTGTTTACAAATAGTCCTTTAGTGGAGGCTATTTTTAATAAAAGTCAATAACTGTCCACCTCCACTGTAAAAGAGATATTTTCTCCACCCAGCTGTTTCAGGTTTTTATCTTTTGTTGCTGTCAAGGACAAGTTTTAGTCTCAGAAATCTCCCAGTCAGGAAAAAAAAAATTATTTTTTCACTTGCTGTACCAAATGTCACCACAGGATGTCCCCAGTAACACACAGAATAGAGCTTTTATCCGGTTCAAGAGAAGAAGAAAAGCAAAAAACGAATATTTTTTTTTCTAGCTTAGCAAAAAAGTAAAACAATAGGTTTTTATAGAAGTACAGAGCTTTTAGGGAGCCCAGGTATCCAGATATTACAAGTCCAGGTATGTGGCCGTTTGATCTTATTTTTTTTGTTGTTGTTTCTTGGCTTTGTGTTCCCGGAGTAAGCAGAAGCTGCGGAAATAAGCTGGGGGAAAGGGTATTTTCCCCCAGAGAAAGCTTGAACAGCATTCTTCAAAATGAAAAAGGTCTTCTGCAGTCACGACATAAGCCTAAGACTGAAAATCAGGCTTGTCAGATGCTATATTTTTTCTATCCTGCTCTATGGAGTAGAGAGTTGGTCTCTGACAGAAGGCCACCTGAAGAGACTAGAAGCATTTGAAATGTGGATTTACAGGCGGCTGTTACGTATAATCTGGGTGGACAAGATCAGAAATGAGGTTTTAAGCCGCCTGGGAAAGCCAAGGGAAATCATCAAAACAATTAAAAAACGAAAGTTAGAATATTTCGGACATGTGATGCGACACCCAGAAAAATACGGCATACTCCATTTAATCCTCCAGGGAAAGATTGAAGGCAAACGAGGTCCAGGCAGAAGAAGAACATCATGGCTTCAAAATCTAAGGGACTGGTTTGGACAAAACTCAGCAGCACTTTTTCGTGCGGCTGCTGATAAAAACAGGATCGCCAACATGATCGCCAACGTCCGATAACGGATATGGCACAAGAAGAAGAAGAAGAAAAGGGTATTTTAAGGATTTTTACAGGAAGTAGTTGGGAAAGAGAGAAGGAAAGGTAAGGTCTCACCCAACTCCTCCAGTTGCTTCATCAGGCTTGTGAGTGCTTTGGGCTTTTGGCTGGTGCGACTAAGTGAGCGGCCATGTTAATGGCCACTCTTTTCTTCTAAGGTCCTGAGGAGTTGCCGCAGATCGAACGGAGAGGCTGCTGCCCCTCCGCGATCTGACGAAGTCCTCCCCAACAGTGGTCGCTCCTCCAGGGCGACTTTCGACCCTTTCCAGGGTCTCCCGAGGAAGGAAAACTGGGTGGCGGGGAGAGCGATCTGACCGCACGTCCGCCAGCGCCGCAAACCAGAACCGGAAGCCAAATCATAACTTTTGATAGACTGCACTTTTTGTTCAAGAACTCAAGGTGCTCATTTGGAACTCCTTTCTCACATCTGTTCCAATAACAACAACCCTGTGAGACAGGTTGGGCTGAAAGAGTGACTGGGCCAAAGTCACACAGAACCTTGCCTGGCTGAAGGTAGACTTGAATCTGGATTTCCCTAGATTTACCTTAACCAGTGCATGACGCTGGTTTAATGAATAGCACAAAGACACTCGTTAGTCAGTGTGTGACAAATACTGTGGAATGGTTTGCTTGACAGTAGTTGGCTGCAAAACTAGAACAGCTAAGTTTATACAACATGCATGGCATGTGGATTAAGATTAAACTAGAGTAAGGAGACCAAGTCCTAGTCCACTTTCAACTCTGGAAGCTTCATGGGGCAGTTGAGGCCAGTCATTCTTTCTCAGCCAACACATATCATATGATGGTTGTATTTTTGGGGAAACAAATAGGACAGAGAGCTATATATGCTATCTTGAGCTCCCTTTCCTCAATGAAGAATGGGTTACCAATCTAATAAATAAATAAAAAAAAATGACATTGAGAAATAATTGTTTTCTGGATTCAAGCAATGGAGATTACACCTTTTGGAATCAGATCTTTACTGAATACTGTGGAAGGGTGGAGTAAGCAGCAGCTCTACCTATGCTGCAGAAGATGAAAACTCTTTTTATATGCATGGAATCAGGCAACAAGCTTACAATCTACGGGAGTTCTCAAAAGTGAAAGTTTTACAAAGGCTGAATGTTCCACAGAGGATGATATAATTCATTCTGCTTCCTTATCACTTGCTAGCCAGTTCAAGCCACATCCTGTTTTCCCTAGCAGTAGTAACAGTAGTATGAGAGAGAGAGAGAGAGAGAGAGAGAGAGAGAGAGAGAGAGAGAGAGAGAGAGAGAGAGAGAGAGAGAGAATGGAGTAGGGGGAGCCCTGCCTTGTTCAAACTATCTATACTCATTCTTCCTCCAATGGTTTAAGCACAATGACATGTTAGCTGCTGAAGTTCTAATAAAAATGCAAGTAAACTGAGAATTTCAAGT
This sequence comes from Azemiops feae, assembly GCA_023970755.1. Classification (NCBI taxonomy): domain Eukaryota; kingdom Metazoa; phylum Chordata; class Lepidosauria; order Squamata; family Viperidae; genus Azemiops; species Azemiops feae. The sequence goes on along the minus strand of JALGBA010000434.1, from coordinate 547,272 downwards.
CTTCTTTTCATGTTTTAGCAGATGAGATATAAATATGATCTTTGAAATTCCAATGGAGGTACTGGTTATCATTCATATACTTTGAGGACTGTCTTGGATAAAAAATGTGTCAGAGGCCTTGTTTTTCTCAGAGTAATGGACCAATTTAGAAACAGGTTTTTGCCAATCCAACTATTTCATAAAACTAGGTAACATCATTTTCTTATAAAGATTTCATTCATAGTGTTAATTTAATTCAATTTAGTTTCCAACTGACTCTGGGCAGCTCACAATATACTACCATAAAGTAATCCAATCCAATTCAAAAGAAGATTGGATCCAGTCACTATATAGAGATAAAAACAATAAAAAGGCATACCCAAGAAGGGGCCCCATCCATCTCAACAAGGCTTTATGCCAGTGCCAACAGGGTGGGGGCACATGGATTTCACGGTGATCTCATTCCAAAGGGCAGGCCCCACAACAGCGAAGGCTTGCTTCCTGAAATTCCAGCTGCAGAAATGCTTATAATAATTACATAATTCCTAGCAATTCCCTCCTGCTATCTTTATTGGGGGGAAAGGTATGGGAGAAATGAATTCAGCAGGAGCCATTGGGAGAGTAATGCTCCTGACCATGAGCAGACTACAGAAAGAATACTCATTAAGTAACATTTTCCAAGACAATGTCCACAATATAGTTTATCTTCAGTGCAGGGGTAGCCCAGATGTCAATGAATATTCTAACAGTGTTCCTACATTTGCAGTAAAAACTAGATTAAAAAAATACATGAAAATAGGAAAAACTCACTTCCATTTAAACTAGCTATCGGAGGATAGAATAAGGACTCGGAGAACCTTTGCTCTTAAGCACAGGGAGCACATTAAATAACAGTAAATTAATATTACAGACACTAGGTCAGTGCGTGAAGGCCTTTTTCCTCACTCTCTCCCCATTTGCCTTTGTATTAAAAAATGAAAAGAGAAGCTACAAACTTCCAAAACCAAAACGCTATAGGAATAATTGTAATTGTTAAAATGTCTGTTCTTTAAGGTTCTGTTCTTTATTTTCCGGTTCAAAAATTCATTAGCCACTACATTTAGTTGAATCCAGTCTAATATAATGGTTTTCCTTCGTCTTCTTCCCCAAATAGGCGTAATTTAGACCACCTCGATATACGCAAAGAGGAACCTTGGACCTTCAACTAACGTGCAAAAGGAATAAGATGCTAGAAAAAGTAATCCAAGATCCGGTCCCACCTGGTTTAACGTGACTCTATGCACCGTCTCGGCCGTCGGCTTTCGCGACGCGGAAAAGAAATATGAGGAGTAACAGATCAACCACTGACTGGGGTGTTTTCCCCAGGATGTTTTCCCTACTAAAACGCTGCTCCATGTTTGATTGCACTAACAGGTTGTGCCTTCAAATGCTCACGTAGAAGCTAATCCCACTGTCTACAGCGGAGGGAAAACAGAAACTTCGGAGCGTGCAGTTGGTCGGCTTTTTCCTGCAACTGTCTCAACTGATCGCTTTCCCAACCCTTTCCACGTGCGCTTCATCCACCGCCGGCCATCATTCCAAGCGTGAGTGACGTTAGCAAAGCGAAGTTCAACTTTGAGCGCCTCCTTAAACCCCTGGACCATCTGACTCCGTAACTCCGCCCACTCGGCTCCAATTGCGAATGAAAATTCAGCCCAGCCGAGCCGAAAAGAGGAACGTGTGAGTGGGCGGAGGACAATCCAAAGAAGAATCAGAGCTAGTTGGAACGTGGGAAGCGCGCACCGTCCACATTGTAAGCCATATGCTTAGCATGCTTCATTATAGTGAGAAAGATTGAGACAGTGGAAAAGCTTCTAGGAAGAATGGAATAAGAAGACCCGAGAGAGTTGCCGTGTTAGCTAGTGGGCTAGAGAAGCTGTTTGCTTGTTGCTTAGAAAGGAAAAGGCGCTCCTTTTGCACGACTGAAAAATCAAACTGCCCCGTCTTGCCAACTTGCTGCCGTCGGACTGTTTGTAAAACTGAACGGGCGATGTTTCATTTCAAGGGAGGAGAAAGAGGGTTTTTTTTGTACTAGGAGGAGTTGCGACATATTAATGTATTTGCGTAACATATTTTGAGCGGGTGGGAAAAAAAGTTGCTTGAGTGACTTGTGACTTTTACGGAACCGAGAATAATCCTCGGCGCTTTAATGTTTCCCACGTGTTTGACGATCTAGGGAATATGGATTTCGGTTTCTAAGAACCATAGGCGATCTAAATACAAACCCTTGCAAGCTATTCTTCCATCTATCTATCGGGACTGCCTTTTGTGAAATATTCTTGGGAGAAGTGTGGTGTGGCAGGGTTTCGCTGAGCAGAAACTGATAATGTGGCAATGTCAAGATCAGGAGACGAAGACCCAGCGTAAACTTAGGAATGTTATTAGATGAGACAGTAAGTACATTCAAATGCAAACAGAGGAACGAGGGTTAGAATCCTTAAAAGTTTTTTATATCTGGGAATAAACTCTGTTGAATATATTAGTAAGAATTACGCATGGGACTGATGTATTTTTTGTATTGGTAGATTGGTTGATATTTGTCCCTGCTTGTCCCTTCAAGAATTAACAACATAATTAGTGGAGGACTTGTTCTTTCCATCAGTTTATCTGTAACCCTGATGTTTCTCTTCTCTTTTCTAATTCTTGATAAAACTGCTCTTAATCTGTTATTAGACAAAGGTAGTGTATGAAATGGTCGAGTTTATTTTAGCCAAATGCATTCAAGTCTTACACTGCATACAGTTATGTCAAACACCAGATAGATTGTAGTCTGAATAATAATAATAATAATAATAATAATAATAATAATAATAATAATAATACTTTGGAATTGGGTAAGGAAGTTCTAACAAAATGGTCATCATGATGGGCATGACCAGACACAAAAAACCAAAAGATTGATTCCTTACCATTTTCCTCTCCCCAGGTTATTTTTTGAAATATATTAATAGACTTATTTTTATGCCTTTAAGTCAGTTTTGACATTTGGTGACTCCCTGGACAAGCTCTGCAGTCTTTTGGAGAAGGTTTTTCAGAAGTGGTTTGCCATTGCTTCCTTCCTAGGCTGAGCAAAAGTGATTGGCTTAAAGTCACTAATTGGCTTTATACCCAAGGCAGGACTACAACTTATGATCTTCTGGTTTATAACCTGGTGCCATAACCATTAGCCCAAACTGCTCATTAGATTTATATCCCACCTTAATTTGTATAATTAAGGCAACATGCTGTACATAAACCTGCCTTCTAGTTTGTTACAACAGTAAACTTGTGAAGTGGGTTGGGCTGAAAAAAAAGCAACTCCCGTAAAGTCCCTTAGCCAGCTTTTACCTCTTGAAATTGGGCTAGAATTCACATTCTCCCAATTTCTACTGCAATACCTGAACCATTGCATCAACCCAGCTTCTTACTTTTGTTTTTTTACTGGGCAGTTGTGCAGACTTGTAGGTAAAGCTTCATTCTTTTCTAATAATGGCTACAGGTGCCTGTAAGCTGCTGGTTCTGCTTCCAACTTAATTATTTTGCAGTTATACGAAACATCCTGAGAGAAAACCACAGGGCATAGCAAACAGAAAGTATGCATCATATACCTTTGAAATTGCCTCCAGTGGAAAAATTTCTGGGAAAACTAGGTGACTCTTAAAAACTTTCCAGCTGATATTTCTAAATTGGTTATGTTTAGCGTGGAGATGAGAAGATTGTAGTAATGTATAATAACTGTCTTAAAATAGCTGAAAGGGCCATCAGGTAGAAAATGGGGCAACATTGGTTTGGTTCTTCCAGAAGATAGGTTAAAATGAGCAAGACAGTAAATGGTGATAGGACACGGGTGTCAAACTTGATTGTATCACATGATGTGACATATCACAATTTTTTTTTGCCTTTGTGGAGCTGGGGTGGGCGTCGCATCTGGTCTGACACCCCTATGATAGGACATCAGGAAAAATGTCCTAATGGTAAGAGCTGTTCCACAATGGAATAGATTGCCTCAGGTGGTGATGGAGAAAGAGTCTTTCACTGAAGGTGTTCAGTGGATGGATGGACAAGGAATTGGTCTAGATGATCTCCCATATTCCTTCCAATCTTTATATTCTACGTCACAGACATCAAAGAAGATATTTATGGACACGTTTTTTGCCCTGGCTTAAAATGTCAGAATTGAAAATATGTATGTATATTGTGAATATAGCTTTTTGTCACAGGTTTTCTCACAGGATCTAGACTTTTTATTCTGAAGGAAGAACAGTCTGTGAGTGTGGAGAAATAATCAAATTCTAAACCTAACAGGCTGAGCAGCCTTCCAAATAAGGAATATACTTCCTTCTTCTCTTCTTCTCTCAATACTCATCATTTTCTGAATTTTACTATTTAAAACGCATGGTACTTAAAACCCATGGGGAACACAATACAGTAACTAGTATAAAAGAAGGCAGAGGTTATTTCAAATTTTTGTGTGCTTTTCAAGTTCTCTGACTATTGTGGATTTAGGACTTTCAAGGCTATTATAATCACACATAACCAAGAGTTTGGGAGTTTTAATTCTGTTTTGGCTATGAAAGCCAGCTGAGTGACCTTGGGCCTATCACACAGTCTCAACACAACTCATCTCACAGGATTGTTGTGGGAAGATAGGAGGAGGAAGGAGTATTGACATTTTGAGTTGTTTATAAAAATAATAAAGGTGGGATATAAATAAATACATTTATCTGTAGGTTAACCTTCATACAACCTAATTGGAGAGGGTCAGAGAGCAGGATATTGTCTTTTTTTACCATGCCATTCTTTGGCTGTACCTGCTAAACCCATTCCTCCTATCGAAGAGAAAGAAGGACTAAGTTGCAAAGTGTGAAGACAATTATCTCCTTATCTATCCCATCTCTCTGGATGGCGCAGATGAAGATTGAATTCAATAGGCAGACATCCCAGTTTTGGGATTACCAGGAGATGGCATTCAGAAGAGAAGGAACAAAGTAGCTCCTCCTCCCATGGTCATGCCAGTTGTTGTTGCTTAGCCCTCAGCCCTCCTTAACTTTGCCCTAGCAGTTCAGCATATCATATAGGTGAGAATCCAGATGTTGGACAAAAGAGAACTTTTCTCTATTTGCATATGCTGTATTTGCTCCAAGAAACAAGCAGTACCTATAGGTTGAGGCTGAGGAAGCAGGAAGAACTGCTTGGGGCAGGAAGAACTGCTGTCTCAAAACTATTCAATAGAAGGATTGGATAGTTGCTGGTAACAGTAGTCCCACTTATTGTGATAGGTAGGGAAGGATGATCAAGAAAGGTAGAAGCCACCGCTATTTTGTCTTGCTTTTCAGAATTTGATGGGATTTGGGAAGGTCTTTTTGCTTTGTTTTTTCCCAACAGGTATTGCAAAGCAGGGACAGTGATCAGTTTGCATGAACATTACATACAACATGTTTCTGAACAAAGCTTGGCAGTTGGAATGGACACAGCTTTTTTGGCACCAATTTGGAAGTGGATTGCTAATGCTTCCTCTGGGATGTTTTTTTAACTTATGAGACTAGTGATGTTTTATTATGTTTTCCTGAAGGATAGCCTGTCTGGACAATCAATGCCATTGGCTCAAGCAGTGATTGTAAGTAGTATTCATGCCACAGCTGTTGAACTGCATTCTTGTTGTCCATGCAGCAGAAAACATTGTGTGGGTGAGGATATAGTACTAAACAAAATGTAGTATACAGTTAGGAAGAATTTAACTCTCTTCCTGTCTGTTCTTCCTTACAAATAGTCCTTCCTTGACTGGCTGTTAAACCAGAAGTGATTTTTTAATGGCTGACAGTTGCTCTTAGAAAGAACATTTGCAATGGAGCTAATCTTAATGTAAGAAGGGTTGAAGGGTCACACCCTACAGATACCTGATCACTCTGTACTGCTAATACAGATTTAGGGAACCAATTTTCTGAGAGAATGCTCATTCATCTTCTGCCACTTATTGTCCAAAAGACAGGATGATTATTTTTGCTTAGAGGAGACTGTTCTTTTAAACAATGGCAAGCAGAACAATAGTTCTTTTAAACAATGGCAAGCAAAGCAATGTTTTCTATCAAGGAAGGGTTGGGGTGTTGTAGATTCCTACAATAATATATTATTTTTTCTTGCCTTAATTGCCTGTTTCTATTGGAATTATGCTGTAGTGAGCATGGAGATAGAGTGAGAAAATATCTACATAGTAGGCTACACCTGATTGAACAATGACTAATATCTTGGGAATGGTAGAACTGAAGGACTGTTAAGATACCAAATGAGTGAGATTCACAAATGAGTCTGTAGTCCTCAATGGAACTGCATCTACATAGAGGGAAGTGTGCAGTGGAGTACCCCAAGGTCTGTCTTAGGGCCAGTAGTCTTCAATATCTTCATCAATGATTTAGATGGGGGGACTCAACAAATTTGCAGACACCAAGCTGGCAGGAATAGCCAACACTCCAGAAGATAGGCTTAAAATACATAAGGATCTTGACAGACTTGAACACTGGGCCCTATCTAACAAAATGAAATTCAACGTAGAGAAAAGTAAGGTTGTAAATTTAGGCAAGAAAAGCCAAATGCACAGATATAGTATAGGTGGTACATGGTTCAATAGTAGTAACTGTAAGAGGGATCTTGGAGTCCTAGTGGACAATCACTTAAATATGAGATAGCAGTGCGCTGTAGCTGCCAATAAAGCCAACACAGTTCTGAACTGTATTAACAGAGGGATAGAATCAAGAGCACGTGAAGTGTTAGTATCACTTTATAATTTCTTGATAAGGTCACACTTAAAATATTGCATCCAGTTTTGGTCACCACAATATAAAAAAGATGTTGAGACTCTAGGAAGAGTACAGAGAAGAGTAACAAAGATGATTAGGGGACTGGAGGATAAAGCATATGAAGAACAGTTGCAGGGATTGGGTATGTTAAGTTTAATGAAAAGAAGGAATAGAGGTGACATGACAGCAGTGTTCCAAATCTAAGGGGCTGCCACAAAGAAGGGAGGGTCAACCTATTTTCCAAAGCACCTGAAATCAAGAAGAGAAGCATCCTAGAACTAAGGAGAAAATTCCTAACAGAGGTTGTGGGTGCTCCAACACGAGTTTTTAAAGAAGAGATTAGACAATCATTTATCTGAAATGGTACAGGATTTCCTGCCTGAGCAAAGGGGTTAGACTAGAAGACCTCCAAGGTCCCTTCCAACTCTGTTATTCTGTTTTTCTAAATTAAATCAATTTACCTTATTAAATAAACTTGGTAAAGTGCAAGTTACCTCTTAAGAGTTTATTGCTTGGACAGCAATCCACTTACTTTTAGTTGTTTGTTTATGTCCAGTTTATATGGATTACTGATCTATTCCTCAGAAGTCTTGGTAACTGCACTTCCACTTTGAAACTGTTTTTGTGTCAGATTGTATGTCCCAATACTTGAGCACTGCCTTGAAATAGTTAATGGTGAAAGATAAAGAGAAGTAATGAATCTTAAGCAAGAATCTTTTGAAATTTCCTTGTGTGAAAATTTTTCCTGAAAAAAAAGGGAGATCTGTCACTCTTTACAATTTTGTTAATACTTTCTTTTTAAATAAAGAACTTTTGATGTTAAAACAGATTTCCCCAGATTCTGAATTTCATCAAATTATTCTTCCTTCTAAGCATCAAAGTAAATGTTAAATGTATTCAAATAGGGCTGTGTAATAGATAATAGTAAACATCCTAGCCAAGGCTAAATAGGTGCAAAGCTGATTCTAGCTGGTTTGCTGTGGCAGACATTAAAGGAACAAGCTCTCCCACTTTACCCCGATTTATAAAGTCCCCAGGAGGTGCTAATCCACAATTAGAGAATCTATTTTAGGACTTCAGCCTTAAATCTGAATCCTGTCAAGTGCTGGGGAAATCAGGAAATTCAGGCAGTTCAAACAAGTATAAAAATTTATTGCAAGCTTAAGCTCTCTACAAGAATTGGACCATCTAACGGTCAAGGGAAATGACTGGAAGATAAGAGAGGCATTCAAGGTGGGCTGAACTTAGATTTCTTGTGGGTGCACGAGGACTCGTGACTTATGACACATTTGATCCCTCCCACAGGCTCAGCCTGGTCATCTCCTACAAATATTCTGTAATAAATAAATGCCATTGTTAAATGTCTAGTTCATCTTTAATAAACAAGTATAATTATAACAACATAAAGGTGTAAACAAATTAAATTTGTATTTAAAATTGTATACAGACATTAAGAAGCCTAATCTGAAAATTTACAATATAATATGCATATACAATATAACATTTAGATCTATATTAAAAGCCTTACTTTTTGTAAACCCCAATGATAATTTACTGTGGCTGAATAACAGATGTTGTTGTAATGAATGAGTTATTGTGCCATAGGGCAAGCTCATCAGGACAAGCAATTTGGTTCTTGTTGTAATAAAGCTATTAATTAGGAGAAAGTCCCATTGAAGTCATTGTCTTGTAATTCCAACCACAGGATGATGTAGGCAACTCACGCCAATATTTAAAATATATTTCATCATTAGATGCACTGCATTGAAAGTGCTAGATTTTATTACAATATGATATATATATAGATGTGTGTGTGTCACATTGCCGATTGGATAATAGGTAGACTTTCATCTGCCAATATTTTGGCCATTTTGGCAAGTTCAGCAACAACTGATAGGCCAAGCTGTTAAGCTACATACAGGTAGTCCTCAACCATTCTAAGTTACAATGACACTGGAAAAAGTGGCTTAGACATTTAATGGCTGCAGCATCCCAAAATGTGATCACCATTTGCAATGCTCCAAGCAAAGTCAATGGGAGAATGACTGCCTGATTCGCTTTACGACTACAGCGATTCATTTAACAGTGGCAAAAAAAGGTTGTGTACTTGGGCATGACTCACTTAACAACTACCTTGTAAGCAGCAGAAATTCTTGCTTAAGAATAGAATTCTGATCCCAACTGAGGTCATAAGTCAAGGACTACCTATATTGTATTCCAGGTGAAACAGGCTTCTTTAATTTTTGATTTAATTGTGTTAGTACAAGACACATTTTAAAAAGAATTTAATATTGAGGGAATGGAAAACTACAACTATTACCATATTTACTGACAAATGTGGTCCCCAGAATAGCTGGGAGCCAGGTGGCATATAAATTTAATAAATTATAATCATTATCATGCTCTTGAAGAAGAATACATAGGGAAGGGACATTTGTTAACTTGGAGGCCTCCCAAATTTCCCCATTTATTTAATGGTCCATGTTTTCAGAAAGTTGGTACAAGCACTGTTCTTGTGAAGTGCATGTGCACAAAATGGGAACTGAAGTGTCTTCAAATAGACTACAGTGTAAGTATTGATATATCAAACTTAACTATAAAAGTAAGACAAAAATGGCTTTTCCCCCTAGCAGTACAGATAACAATGTTTTGTTTAAATTTACACATGATTTTCATTTTTTGGTTAGTGGTGTACAGAAATACTTTTTATCTTAGGTATGAATTCTATGTTAACTATAAATAACCGATTATTAGATAAATAGCAGCTGGTAGGGTGGAGGAGAAATCAATTTTAATAAAAGACTGGGCAAGTGCTATCAGTTATTATGTTTAAGTATAATGGGTGAGCACTGTTATTTATGTAATGATCCTTTGAACTCTACGGATTTGGTAAAGCTTTTGTTCTCCAGTCATAAATATTTGCATTATATGCAAAAAAAAAAAAAAAAAACCAACTCTAAAACAAAACACCACCCAGACTTGGCTATAAATATATTCCTGCTTTTCCTAGGCAGAATAATATTTCTTTTTGTTGGAGTCTTGCCATAACAATAGCATAATTGTTAGAATAAGGTAATGTTCCAGAAGTGGAATTGCCCATCTGGTAGTTTCCCTGGTCAAAAGTCCAAATATGAATCCTATCTCAGAATGTTCTATGAAAAATTCTACCCATCTCAAGGAAATGCAAAATTGGTATTGAGGGATAAAAGCCTGAAGTCTCTTTGGAATTCCATCATGCTGTCTAGCCAGGAAACCAGCCTGCTTCTCTAGGTCTGGTATAGTTGGCCCTAATTCTGCCCTATTTGCTCCTTACAGTAGAAGAAGCTGGTATCGTTCTGTTTACTGGTCAACAACTTGACAAGACATTTGGTTGGAGCAACCTTTTGGTTTATAAACTTGAAATTAAGTTTTCTCGCATTTTAGCAAGAGTAATGATTCGCTGGAATTAACTGTCAAGCTTGGAACTAGTTAGGCAGACCTATGAATACCCCCAAAACTTTGATAAGTAGTTTAATTGCAGAAAAGCTATTATAAAGGGATTGCAGTAACTGCTGTTGTATCCAAAGCAAAACCTATTTATAGCAAAATCAGTGGGAGGGGCTGCGCAGCAGGCTAGAATAACTTCATGTTTCTTGGTTTGGTAAAAGATAGCTTTGATATTTTATTGTTTTGCTCTGACAATCTGAGAACTTACTCTCACACAAGGAACGTTTATGACCAATGAGCACACATGGAATGTTGATAGTTTGTGAGGATTCTTACAAACGGTTGTTGTTACGAGCACCACAAACCTTAAATTACCATTTCCTAGAATCATACACTGGAAGGGCTTGAATTGACCTTCAACACCATCTTGTCCATTGAAAGAAATTATCATATAATTTTTGTTCCCAATCCTCTGTGATTGTAGTCGCTTCTAGTAATTATTGCTATTCCTAATGGCAAGCTATATAATCTTATAAATGATTTATATCTGGTTTAGTACATTTGCTGTTTCATTTTTTCAAGGTTTAGCACTATACTAACAAACTCACCCAAGAAAGAACATGGAAGTACAGTCCTGATCTGCACAACCCTTTTTTTCACAAATTATTTATTTATTTTTTCAGTATTATTAACTTTTTATCATTCAGACTGTTTAAGATGTTAGAACTGGAGCCTTTTGCTCTCACAGTTGTGATAAAAGGATAGATCACTCATATTGGTTTTAATAAGATAATGGGGCCTGTTCACCTGGTTAAAAAATTATGTTAGTTACCCAAACAAAGCTTGGCTGAGCTTTATGTGGTCAGCATATTTAAGGGAGAAGAGGGAAAAATTGCTTGCTACAGAATTACAGAATAACAGAGTTGGAAGGGACCTTAGAGGTCTTCTAGTCCAACCCCCTGCTCAAGCAGGAGACCCTATATACCATTCTTGACAAATGGGTGTCCAGTCTCTTCTTAAAAACCTCCAGTGATGGGACACTTACAACTTCTGGAGGCAAGCCATTCCACCGATTGTTCTAACTATCAGGAAATTTCTCCTTAGTTCTAGATTGCTTTTCCTTTTGATAAGCTTCCATCTGTTACTTCTTGTCCTACCCTCATGTGCTTTGGAGAATAGATTGATCCCCTGTTCTCTATGATAGCCCCTCAAATATTGGAAGACTGCTATCATGTTACCCCTGGTCCTCTTTGTTAGACTGGGCATGCCTAGGCTAGCTTGTGTTCAGCAGGGAGAAACAGCTACCATGTCACCCGTAAATGGCTTAATGTAGAGATCGGCAATTTTTTCAGATGCCAGATACTACTTACGATCTCAAAAAAATTAAATTAAAATTAAATTAAAATGTAAAGCAATCAAATTTCATTGGTCATGCTATTTTGATCACTTTATAAAATATGTATTTATTTACCAAGGTTCCATAGAGGATGTCAATGGGTGTTGCATTAATGTCTTCTGGTTAAAGACTGTTCCAAAAGTTCTATGCAGTGTCCTATAACCTTAGTGATTTAATGATTCCAAGCAACTACAGTAAAGAAGAATGAGCTATTGGCTTGAATGAAATATTCAGGGACAAGAAGAACATATGTCCTTGTTATGATCAGTGGAAAAAATGATCAGTGGATCCTGCATACCGTAGTTCTGTTAACTTCTCAATCTTTAGGAGAGGAGGCAGAGCATGGGAGCCAAGTGAAGAGAGGACTCAGCCTAGAATTGTTACATGTCCATACATGTTCCAAGTTCAGTCCCCCTTGAATTCCGTTGACTTTTATCTAAAGCCAATTTAGTGCTTACCATTAGTTGACTAGATTCTTATGCACAGGCTTGAGCAATACAACACTATGTATATTTATTCATAAAAGCACAGTTACTAAAAACGTCATCCTGCCACAAGTTGGATACCGTCTGGTAGGAATTAACTGTGGACTGTCCTCATGGAAATTGAGAGATTCTTCTATCTAACCTTCCTCTCAGTGTGATGGTAGGGAAATTGAGCCTATGAGTTCTGATTAATCTTAACTACTGATCACTTTCTTCTACAGAATAGGATGTCCTTGCTAATTACTAGATAAGATTATGTTGCAAGTTTGCTTGTTGTGATATTGCAATTGCATAACTAATTGACTGGAAGTGTGTATTACTGTTTTTATTTTAATGTGTTTCTGTGTACTTCTTGAAAGATAATATATTAAAAATGTTGCAAGTAGATGTTAAAGATATTTTCAGTATAGCTGTCTACTGAAACTAGTTGCTAAACATAGTATGTTTATTATGTAATAATAAATCTGGATCTCAAATGCACCGTTTTGGCCTGTGGCTGCTCAATTCTTGGTGCTGAAGTCAAAGACAAAAGGTAACAATTCTATTCTCTTTATTTGTTCCTGATTCAGAATTTCTGGGATTGTTCATATCTGTTGGATGATCTAACCTTGATTACCTTTATGTATCATTTAATGGTTAGATTACATGCTGACAATTTTTCCCTAAAAAGTATTCCCTAAAATAATCCATACACTGGGTGCTCTTATTTCCTTTTCTTTCTTGTTTTGGAATTTGGGAAGAGGTTTTCATCAAAGATTTGATTCAGATTTGCCAGAAGAATAAGGTGGGACCCAAATAGCTGTTAAGTAGCATTCTAGGGCATGACTTTTTTGAATAGGAATTTCCAGTGTTAGGTTTTAAATTCCTTGAAAGCTCTTTGTTTCAAAAACAGCTGTGTCACATGGTTTTAAGGAGCTGTTGCATGATCATCTGGAGCCAAATAGTGTACTTTTGTCAGTTCAGTAGTCCTTTTTTTGTACAATGTCTCCTTATCATTCATATAGGGAAATTAATATTTTCCAAACTGCCCTTAAAGTCAATTTGAATTAGTATTTGTTGTCCTCCTCAACTTGGTGCCCTCTAGATGCCCTTTGCCTATCATCTATGCTGCTTGTGGATGAGGCTATCCTTGAAGAGTATTTGGAAGCTATAGCTGGTAGAGAATGCAGCAGCTTAATTGCCAGCTTGTCTCTGGATCCAAATCAAGGTGTTGGTTACTAGCTTTAAAGCCCATTATGACATGGATTCAAGGTATCTGAGGAACCATTTCTCCCCAATGAGATCAATTCGCTTGACCTCATCTGTCAAGGAATTTGGGCTGGGTCAAGGAGAAGAGCCTTTTCCACTGTGGTCCCTGCCCTGTTGAACTTTCTCTTGAACATTCTGCTTCCAGAATGGAGATCCATCTCCAAAACCTGGTTTTTCCAGCTGACTTGGCACCTGATGGGGACGCCCTTCACTGGAAGTGATTGATGTGGTAAGAGAGAAGATCTCACTCCCATGCCATCTGCCTCCTTGGTTTTAATTTTTATTTAAGTCTTTTAACTGTTTTTATATTTATCTTTTTACCATTTTGTAAGCCATCCAGAGTTACTTTATCGGTGAGAAGGGTGGTCTATAAATTTAAGAAACAAATATAAATAAAATATTGTGTTCTATCTGATTTATAATTACCAGGTGGGATCCTGGGGGACCAATGCAAATGAAGGCATTGCACATTCGGTACAAAAAAAAAAGGAGGAAATTTAGCCAATTCAACTCAGTACCTAAAATAATAAAAATCCATAGATTCTTCTTTCAATTCTTCAAATGCATCTTACATCTTTTCAACTTGCTGCATTTCTTTTGTCTACAAGGAGGGAAACTATAACTTAAGAAATAGAGGTCTACTGAAATATCTAATCAGATCATATATTTCAACATATGATTTTCCAGGGAAGTACATTTACATTTTTTTGCCACAGGACTTTAATTGTGTAATACCCCGTCTAATGTAATATGAGAAACCTTGAATTATTTTTGACCTTGTTAAATGGTTATCACTTCAAATTGGCAGTCGTGACTTGTGTGACCAGTTAGACTGCATAGCTCTCATTCTTAAAAAAAAATGTAGTCAGGTAACTAAATGTTTTCCTTTGTCAAAGCTGTAAGCAGGCCTAGACATTTTTATTACTAATCAAACAATTACATTGCACCAAGTATACAAGTTGTCTTTTAGCTGTATGGAACCCCCTTTCACTTGTCTGTTTTTTGGGGAAATTTTCAGAGCAAACAACAAGAATGAGATCTACACTGAATAAATGTTGATTTCTGCTGAGCTTGGCAGATTGCAGCTATGCAGTGGTTTCTTCAAAGGAGCATAAGTTTTTCATTAAGTAAGAAAATGACTGTACTTCTCCCGACATATGTTTCTGAGCCCCATCTAGATTTCGTAGATTGAAGATCCATTCAGACAATGCAAATTCATGAATAATTTCTGCTCAAGCAGCCCTACTCTACCCTCTCTAGGGTTCACTCTGATATCAGTGAAAGCCCAAAATACAGTACAACTATGTGTATTGCAAAATTCTCCAGCTATGACCCTTACCTTTCCATACAATCCCATAGCTGTTAGAGTTCCACACTTATTTGCATCTCCTGAATGGATGTTCTATGGAAATTTGCTGCCATCAGATAATTAACGTGTAATCTGCAGTAGTTTTATCTGCATTGAATGCCACTGCAGGTTCGGTGCTGACACCTGGTTAGCTTGGTAGATGTTTAACATCTTCTGACAATGTCCACATCATGCTTAGCATTCACTGAAGGAATGCCGGGCTATTTTGTTGGTAACATTTTAAAGCAGATGTGTAGGCAGATAATTCTCTCCCTCCGCCTTCCCCCACATTTATACATTAATTGTAAAAGTTGGTCCCTTCTAAAAGCACAGCAGTGGCTTATATTTTAATTCTGATCATTTGCACGTGTTCACTGCATGTTACCAATGACTAATTTTTCTCTTTAGTGATGCTTTCTATGAACAAGAACGTGACATAATTAGCTATTAAAATGTGTTGCCTTATTTATTTAGTGTGAAGCTCTATTCCCATTTAGCAGAAAGTGTCAGTGAGCCTAGTAGATATGTATGGGGTACACAATTAAAAAATAATTTCTAAAATATTTGCATTGTTTTTTATTGAACACAACAAATTTAAGATTCACTTGTAATACATACATATGTATATATATGTATATGTATGTATATATATTCAAAAAACTAAAACACAGATCACCGAGACTGAAGAATTTATTTAAAAACTTAGCTTTCGTCAGCATCTGCTGACATCGTCAGAGTTCTAGCCAGAGTTCTAGCCAGGATTGAGAATCACATTCTTATAGTCTCTATAACGCCAATCGTTTGGCTAATGAGCGTGTCACCGGTCTATTCGGCTCCTGCCCCCCTGTAGTTAATTGCTCTGTTGTAGTTTCCGTCGCGCTCGTTGACAGCTGTTTGAATTTCGGCGCTCTGTTCTCGCGAGAACAGAGTGCCAAAATTCAAACAGCTGTCAACATGGTCAGCGCCCCACCCGCGCGGAATGTGCGTTCTGCCGCGCGCAGTCATCTTGCTGCTTTTCTGACGTTTGCATATGTGATGCTGCCGTTTCAGCTGGTTGTTCTTTCTTGCTGTCATCGTCCCTGTCCATGTTGGTTCCAAGTCTTTTGCTGTCACTCATTGGCGCCGTCTGCCTCCTCTTGATCATTTGCTGTGACCCTAGGTCCATTGAGGAAGGGTTACGATCCTGTGTTGACCTGTTTGTATCAGTGAGGATCTGTGGCTGTTTCATCCTTGCAGTTTTCTTATTTAAAGAAAACGTAATGTCTGATAAGCTGGTAACAGTTCAATATACCAGTTGATGGAATGCTTGTTGGATAGCCATGCTCTTTTAGCAGACGGCCACCCTTTGTTGCATCATGAGCAATGACCCTGGCCTCAGTGAAGTTAAACGTGTGGTTATGTTCTCCAGTGTGAGCCCACACTTGGGACCGCTGCTCATGGCGTTTAATGACCAACTGGTGTTCATGCAGTCTCATTCGAAGGCGCTTTGTGGTCTCACCTAGATAATTGCATGTGCAATTCAAACAGCAATTGAAAAGCTGTCAACGAGCGCAACGGAAACAACAGAGCAATTAACTACGGGGGGGGGCTGGAATCATGCTGCTGACTTTGGAACATGGAGAACACATTATTGTGCAGCACTGTAAACTTGAATTCTAGGTTAGTGAGAATCTCTTAATGTGATTCCCCCTTCCATGTGCAAAGCAGGTGTTTTCATACAAGGTATTTCTATTCAATTTTTCATTGTAATGCATTTTGATTAGTTTACTAGATTGAGTTTGGGTTATTAATGCAGTTTTTAAAATAATTACACATGTATTTTCCAGAAATATTTGTTATGCAAAGTATTTTGTCTCTGCAGTCCTTCACTTAAAGCTGTTTTCTTGATATGCTACATCATTGAATATTTCTTCTTGTATCATATAATATTAAGCATGAAAGATAGACATTGAGGGTAACTATTCCACATTTACGTTTTTGAAATGTTGTGAGGAATTATTTATGATGTTATGGAGGCTGCTGCTGTGATATTCCAAAATGCTTGCTTCTTGCATCATTCTGGTTAATTTTTCCAATCTTTGCTCAATAGATGTAATCTTACAAAAGGGTATACGTGTTTTAAACATCACTATCCTATCTGCCTGCCTTCTCCTTTTTTTCTCCCTTGCCTTCTCCTTTTAGATGGAATATCAGAACTTTTGTTGCTACAAGGACCTGTAGTAGTTTAGGACATAGCAGAAGTTGTCAGTCCACGTTATCATCGTTCCAAATTAGCAAGGGTGAAAACAAGGATTCCCTGAAAATGAAAACACTTCATTCCTGAGTGTTTGGGGAATGAAGAAGTGACAATATGGAAGTGCCCATATCACCATTAAAATAGACAATAGGCTAAAATAATGGCTACTATAATTTAAGTTATTCCGATTTAGTTGTGGCAAGTTCTAGATCAGCGGTCCCCAATTTTTTCAGTTCTGTGGACTGGTGGCAATGGCAGCAATGGGGGCAGAGGGGATGGTATTTCGCCCGCTTGCCTGCCCCTTGCGCATACCGGTTCTCAAATGGCCACAGCCCAAAATCAGGCCATGATCCGGGGGTTGGGGACCCCTGTTCTAGATCTAATTTACCCCAAAGATGTGCTTTCATGACTTCAGTTTATTACCAAGATGATGTAAAACAAATTAATAATATTTCTTCATAAATGGGATATTTTCTCAATAGGGTTTTCTTTTGATAGTTGCTTATTCCTCCTCACAGGTGAGACTTAATACTATCTAGACGAAACAACATGGACTTTCCATTTATTATGCCACAAACTGACTGTACATTATATCATGTACAAATACAAAATTATACCTCTAAATAATGTCAGTGTTGAATCATGACCTCCTGACACTTGGTAAACATCCAACAACTTTCTTCTTTTATGTTTAGTCAATCTGCAAAGCAAAAAAATAATAATCTTGTTATGATTAAATAATCAGTGATGATCTTGATAATTAATTAATTGTAATTAATGGTATTAAAAACCATAGAGAAATTAAGGTGCACCAGAATAGACCACCATCCTCATCCCAGGACATTCAGAGGTCATCAGGAAGTACAACTAATGCTGTGTCACTGAATTTCAGATGAAATGGGTCAAGACAATCAGATTCTTCCAGGTTCCTCTGTTACCTTTATCATATTGGTTCCTTGCCTAATACAGATAGTTCTCAGTTAACGATTAGGATCGGAATTGCCAACACTAAGTGACATTGTTAAGCAAATCACCAAAGGTCATTAGGCAATCATCTGACTACATTCCCTAAAAAGGGAAAGTTGAACAGTTGTCCAAAATTGTCAGGCTTGAGACTGGCTCCTTGAGAAGGGAGAACACCACCTATTCCCTCAAATAGTCTGATTCCACTGCCTGGGCCCAAATATAGGTCACCTGCCAGCTACTGAATGTTCCCTTGAGAATACATACTTACTAGAATTCTAATGTAGAATTTGACCTGACTTTGCATCATGATGTTGCATGCTTTGTTAAATAGTGACATATGCCACATATTACAGTTGTTGTTTTCATAACTTGTTAAGCCTTAATCCATGGAATTTGCTAAGCTGACTAGCAAATTGGTTTGCTAACACAAATCACAATGTGATGCCCAGCGATGCAGTTTCTGTTTCGAATGCAGTGTGAGATAATGAATTGTTATTTTACCAATACCAGTACAGTAATGATCTGGAATTTTCCCATCATTAAAAGTTCATTTGCTTAGTTCACTGATTGAAAAGTTCCTAAACCAGATCTGATCAGCTCCACCAGCCAAGACTTTCCTAGGATTTTATTTTAATCTAAGTTATACAAGAAAATAATTATCAGAAAAGGGGAAAATGCAAAAGCCCAGACATTATTTTCCCTGTTTAAGAAATACAGTAAAATACTTAGCATGTTTTTTTTAAAAATACAGTTGACACTTTGGGATTATGTATATATAATGTAATTGTGTGTTCTTTTTTTGGGGGGGGGTACAGGTACAGGGTACACCTGCTTTTTAATCACACATTCCTGGTAGCTGTAGGAGTTTTAGAATGGAGAGATATGATTTATAGTAATAAAAAAGGGATAGCTAGAATTAAAAGTTGGAAAATCTGAACTGGAGGGGAGCCAGCTTCTAAAGTCTTCAGGATGAAACTGATCTCAAAACAAATGATCCAGAAACACCTAGAAATGTTAATTCTGCCCTGCCTGGTCTAGCAGCCAGCTTGGAATACTCATGAATCTCACACCAGAAACTTTTTCTCAATTTCATCTAATAAATTAGCTCCTCCTGTCTCAAATATCTGAATTTTGCAATAGCTGTCTGAGATAAGTTTAATACATTAAACTTTACTTTGGCTATGTGCATAAGTTGGACCAGTTGTAAGGCATTGGGGCATGAGCCCAAAATTCCAACTTAAATTTAACTCTGAAAATCAATAGTATCTGCAAATGAGCCTCTTTATAGGGATATTTTTCTTTCACAGTTTTAATTCTAACTTCTGTGGACCGCACCCCATGTTTAAGAGATTCCTAATGAGGTGTATGTAACTGCACTAACAGGCCTATCGTCTCTATCACATTTTAGTTTTTTCATTTTGCCCGTTTGAATTTGTAGTTTTTGTTTGACGAATAAATAAATAAAATAAATATGCCAGAGCAAGTATTCATAAATCAGTCTACTTCAATGTAATGTCTCTAAACCTTTGGAATCTTTCTCTATAATTTTTGCAAATAGGAGAATAGTGCCTAGAGATGGTTAAATTATAGTTCAATAGATCTATAAAGTAAATAATTTTGAAAAATTGTTGTACGTTTTATGGATTTATTTTACTTTAGATGTTCTTAGTTTAGTAAGATTTTTCTTATGGGCTTTGGGTTGCCTTGGCTTGTTCCTTCTCTGCCATTGTTGCCATAAAGCCAATAGGATCCTTGTCAGGTTCAACAATAATTTGACTTGTGAGGTTAAGAGATTATGATATTTAATCTAGAAATGTGTTACACAATAGGATAAATATTTTTATGTTATTTTTCAGAATTTGCAGAAAGTAGAAATTCATATTGGAGGCTGTCTTGTGAATAACCATTGCATCTACAAGAAGTAGCATAATTCTTATCCTATTACAGACTCAGCCACTGAATCTACAATGTCCAGTATAGATCCGTATCAGCAGATTATGGTAAGTGGATAATTTTGCCCAAAATAATTATTTTAAATATGGCAACAGTATCGGGTCCTGCATGATCGTATAGGAATCATTTAAAATAAATAAAACTGAAAAGCACTGAGTTAAAGTAAATAGCTCAAATTGATTGCTTGAAGGCTAGAAATTCTGTAAAAAAGGAAGTGTACTAACTGCACTATGGAATTGATTCTGAAAACCTGTAGGAAATTAAAATATTTAGATATCCAAGCATTCCAGGGTCCTGGAACAAGTTCTTGCCATTTACACTGCAGAGATGCTCTAACTCCTAACAAAATATATCTTATATTTGTTTTAGAGCTAGCAAATCATTTTATTTATTTCAGAAAGAATCAAAGTAGATTAAGTTATTGGGGTTCATTTGAAATAGGTAACTGTGATCCAATTCAGATTTCACATTTTTTCAGTCTACAAGCTGTCCTTGGGAGATCAGGAACATGGCAACCTTTTCTAGTTCCCCATTTCCTCTGTCTTCCGTCAGAGCAAGCTTTTTTATTCCCTTCTGTGGTTTGCTATGGTTATTTGAATCAGGCATTTGTCAAGAAGTCCCAAGTAATCCTGAATCCTGATTGCTTATTTATTTTTTGGGTGTTTGCAGCCAATATTGTTTAAACTGACCCAAACTGACAGCAAGCTGGGCTTGCAGCAAATCACTAAAAGGAGCCATGCTAGAGAAAGAAGGAAGCTGCAAAAGAAATACCTTGATTGAACTTTCAATTCCTTATGCATCCTTTATATCTAATGATTGTAACCTTTTCCACAAGGTTACAGTCATTATATTCTTTTAAGTGGAACAACAGCTGATGCTTACAAAACAGCATGGCTAATCCACTTTGACTATACTTTCATTGGGTTAATGTTACCCAGAGCTTCTTCTACCTATTTCACTCAACTCTAGTAAAGGAAAATTCTTCTAGTTAGGAAATTAAGTAATCAACTTTCATAAATTGTATATCTTTGAATATGCATATAAAGGGCCATATTGTAGAAGAAAGTCATCTTTTCGCACCGCAGTTGACAACCCATTCCAGAATGTTAGAATATTTAGCAGACCAGCAATTAGCAAAACTTGTAAATCCAATTTGAGCTCTCCACCAAACTGCTATCTTGCTGCATGTATGCCTGGAGCTCTCCATGCTGTAATAGAGAATGTGTCAGTTCCCATTATATAAGAAGGAGATTTTTTTTAAAACAACAACAACAACAACAACAACAACTAGATTGCCTACCAGATTAACTTTCTGCATCTTTGTGTTATTTGCTTTGGGCTCAGAGACAAAGAGAAATTAGATATTAATTAAAATAATCAAGAAGTACAGTATGTCCTAGCAGTGGTTTTATTCTTAACTTGAAAGACTTCAATTTTTTTCTCATTATATTTGTAAAGAAGCACCTTCCACCGAGGTTTTGCAAATGCAAACTTAAAATGTAAGTGATTATCCTGTTGCATTTTTCTTCTGAAATTATAATTCCTGCAAAATAACTCTTTATTACTTTTAAGTTGCTGAAATACAATAAAAGGCATGTAGTTCTTATAAAATAAGGAACACTAAAACATTAAGCATATGAAAACATCAAGGTATATATCTACAAGAAATTCCACTGTGTACATGCAAGAAAGAAGAAAAATCCCTTCCAGATCTTTGGACTTCAGTTTCTATCAATTGCATTCACTAGAATAATTGGCAAGGAATTGAAAGAGTTGTAGTTCCAGATAGCTGAAGATTACTATGTTCCCTATCTTGCTGGACAATGTTAATATTTCATTCTGGTCAATTTTGTCTCACTTCTTTATTCATTATTCTTTATTTACTCAGTTTTGCACAATTATTTGTATCTCTTGAAAGTTGGTGCTGTACTTGTCCCTTCCTGGTTCATTTTATTTATTTTGTTTTTTAATGTATAATTTAGTTTGGATGTATTTTGGAATACATATAGATCTTACTTACCAACCACAATTGGGGCTGCCAATTGTAACCATGACTGGCTTATGACCGGCTCACTTCAAATTTGGTTATTAGGCAAATCACTGTGGTTGATAAGTGCAATTTTGTTTCTGAGTTCCCCTTAATTCTGCTTGTCAGAGGCTAGTTGTGAAGCACATAAATAGTGACTGTAAGACAGTGGGACATGGTGACAGTTATAAATGCACACCAGTTGCAAAGCACTGAAATGGCAATCACGAGACCATGGGATGCTGTAATGGTTGTAAATGCAAGGATTTGTTTTTTTATACTGTTGTAATCTTGAATGTCATTAAACAAAGCAGTTGGTAAGTGAGGGCTAATTGTAAACACAGATCAGGCAGAAATACATGCACTAAGAACTAATGGGTCTTGTTTGCGGTCCTTTGATAGCACACTTGGTCATAATATTAGTAGTAATGATGATCCCCAGATCAATCTTCTGTGATAAGGAGTTGTAAAATCAGGACCACAAATTATCTTGTATTGGTAGTTCCTTTCAGCAGTTCATATCAGTGGGGCTTTCTGAGTAATCTCTGAAAAAAAACACTATTTTGTTAAAAAATTACACATTTAATAACTTCACCTTGAATATTTATTAGTTTCTCTAGTTCTTTAATCTGTGGCAGCAAGTGAAACATTATTAGGTAAACTGGATGAATCATTTTTAATGTGATAGCATTTGTTTTCAATATCTATGAATTAGTATTTTGGCTGCTTAACCTCATACATTAAGGAAACAATTCAACAGTTACTGTAAAAATTATCTCATGCTCTCAAATGCGCAGATTTTCTACATAAATTCCATATTCCTGTAACTAGTCAGACAAAAAAATTAAGCTTGAGTTGTATCCATATCCTTTGCAAATAGTTGGCAAAACAAGCAAAAAGGCCACCAAATCCATCATAATGTTCTTCTAAAAATATCCTTCATTTTCTCGGAATTTTCTTTTATTTGTAATGTGGGTTTGACTCTTATGGCAGTCATATCCTTCTGAGATAAGTAACAATTCTGAAAAAGCAATTCACTAGCAATGTTGATGCAATAAGGGGTTTTTCTCTCCCCCCCCCTTTTATTTGAGATTTGAGTTAGAGGGGCAAAAGGAATGGAAGTGGAATATTGTAAGTTGTGATGAATAAAATAATAGTCACATTGTTCAAGGATGACATAAGCTCTGAGTGCCATCTTCTGGATAAAGGGTTCAAGTCGTAAATATAACAATATGGGTTTTCCTCACTTTATGCAAATTTGCTATTATGCAAGTGATCATTTTCATCCAAGAATGAAGCTTTAAAATTAATTTGCCATTCTATGATTTGTTTTAAAATCATGCCAGGACTTTTCCTCACCAAATCTATTTCAACATTTTCCTGCCAAAATATTTTTTCTGTCTTCACACATGCTTGAGGTGGTTATAGCTCCCTTCCTTCCTTCCTTCCTTCCTTCCTTCCTTCCTTCCTTCCTTCCTTCCTTCCTTCCTTCCTTCCTTCCTTCCTTCCTTCCTTCCTTCCTTCCTTCCTTCCTTCAACTTCTTAACCACTTTTCTCCAGTGGTGGGATTCAAATACCTGAACAACTGGTTCTGTGCATGGAGGCCACTTCTGGAAGTCCGTTCTGACCTGGGAAGGCCTCCCAGGCCCAGAACGGACTTCCGGAAGTGGCCTCCACGCACTTCTTGCAGTCTGTTCTGAGCCTTGCAAAAAAAGGTCTAGAGCATCAGCCGGTTCACCGAAGTCAACAAAAAATTAGCTGGAATCATACTGCTGAGCAGATTAATGCAGTATAGTTTGAAAAAGAAAGTGATTCTTTTCCCCCTGAGCAATCCAATAATGTTTGCCTTTGCATTTCTTTGGAGTCTATCAGCAATCCCTTAAGCGATTGCATTGTTAGGATCTGCTCTGACTGTTATCATCAACCAAGATAGCAAGATCTTACATGATTTTTTTTTATTGCTTGGATTTGGTCCTGTCATTCAAAATCCGAACAGTCAACAAAGAGATTTTTTTTTCCTTGTTCTTGTCCATATTAATCTTGCCCATGGCTGTTCTTAGAAAGAAAATTGCCAAATTCTGTTTGATTCCATCAACAATATTCTGGTCTGAGGAGGGCAGAAGGATCAGGGCTGTTATATATCTCAGCCCGCACACCCTTTCATCCTCAGTCATTCAGCTTTACTAGCTGTTGCAACAATTGACATTTTTGCATCACAGTCATATCAGTTCATTTCCAACTACAGTTCAAAATGCTGGTGCAAGCCTTGTAACTCTACAGTTCCAAGTAGTGGAATGAATGTCACTTTTCATAGCAATGTAAGTCAGAAACATTTGCCCCTCATCACTACTAGCAAGACATAAGCATGACAGTGTTTGTAAAGGTCCCGCTAGTAGTGCTTGTCAGGAATAAATCTTTCTGACCTCATTCGTGAAATGTTCTTTCCAGAATAGGCTGCTTGGCACCAATTTGATTATCTTTTCAATACCATTGAAACATTAAATCAGGGGACTTCAAACTTGGCTTTTATGACTTGTGGACTTCAACTCCCAGAATTCTTCAGCCAGGCATGCTGGCTGAGGAATTCTGGGAGTTGAAGTCCACAAGTCATAAAAGGGCCAAGTTTGAAGACCCCTTGCATTAAATAAAGGGTTTTTTTTAAATTATGGAGTTAATTTTTTTTGAATTATCAAATTATTACATTTTTTGTGTTTACTTTTTTGTGCACATAAAAGCTATTTGGAATATATCAATATAACATAAAAACTGTTTTGAGTATATCAATGCAATAATATCAGAATTAATATGGCTGTATAATGCAACTATAATAAATAGTAAACTGTATGATTAAAAATATTTAAATTAATAACAGATTGCCTGGTCATTTTTCAGTTTGCAAACATTGACAGATTGCTGTATGTCTCTTGAAGCAGAACACGCTTCCTATATTTTGTTCTATATTTTGGTCTCCCCACATATATTGTAAAATACTTGTTATGCAGGCAATAATAGGAGTTATGCTTTAATTCATTTGGGAGATATAAGATGGAGAAGGTTGCTTTCTTGCTTTGCTGGAAATGACAAGTTTCACTTTGAATTCACACAAGATTGAGGCAAAAGGCAAACTCTTCCTTTGCATCTTCCTCTAAAGCCGACTATCTGGGTACAGATAGATGATTCTTCCTTCTTAATCTAAACATTGCTTGCAAAGACTTTTGAAATTTGGCAGACAGTAAAGGATATTAGGGTGAATATCTTAGAATATATCTACAATCTTCTGTGCCCCATCAGCTTGGACTGATTGATGGACAAGGGTTTTTTGGGCACAGGACATGCTATTGAAAAAGTTACCCAAAGCTGCAAAGTTAAAAAAAAATCACTGCTATAAGTCCATATACTCCTGAATACAGATCTTTTTGTATATTTGTGAGTTGCATTCTATGATACTTAAGCATTGTAAAAAACTGTATTTAATCAGTTTAATTTAATAAAAAAATATTTTTCCTATGGGAGGAATGTGCCTGCAAATGAAACTAAAAGACTGCAAATGTATCTAAAAGACTCTTGTAAAATCAGTACTGTATCTACTTCTTTGCAATGCTCTTGCTGACTAATGACATATTTGAACTGTACCTGTGCTTGAAGGGGAGGAGAGTTAATATTATGAAACTCAAACTCAAATACAAAGAGGAAGAAAATAACCACAAATGAATAGGAGTGGTAGCAGTCAGCTGTGCTCAATGTAACCTATTGATCTGAATTTTCAGTAAAGCTGAAGAGAAAATAACCTTATAATACACAATGCTGTGTGTTCCGGTGTGTACTTAATTTTCTTTGGGGGAGGAAAGGGGAACTGTAGGTTAGCTGAAAACTCGTTAAAGAGCTGTTACTTTTCTGTTGGGTATAATTCTTTTGCTTCCTAATCAGTTGTTTTTTGACATTTAGGTGGAACATCAGTATTCACACAAATTTACTGTGACGGTTAAGCAAGCTAAAAATGTCACCAAAGGGGCTTTTGGAGATATGCGTAAGTATCACTGTAGTGTTATTTGTATTGCATTATTCAATTCTTATCACATGAAAGATTTTAGAGAGGTATGTTCTTCAGTATGACTGATTTTCAAATTAATTTTTGCTGCTTCAAAGATTTGAAATGTAACATGCGTGTGCTATATTAAATAAATAAATCCACTGGAGATTTGATACCAAATCATTTTAGAGCTTTATGGGTGGAAATTCTTAGGGCTACAAACTTACAATGCCTTTGCAGAACTGATAACACTTTTTTTCTTCCAGGCTTTCCAGATAAGGAAAAGTCTAGATAGAGGTTGAAGGAACTATGGAGTGGGTAATTTTGTCACTGACAGCTCTGATCTTTAATGACCCTGAAATGTTTTATCTGGAATCTCCCCTTTGGGGTTTTTAGAGAAGATTATTCTACAGTTTAGAACTTTTTTACTGGTTTTGTCTCTTAGAAACAGGAATATTACAAATAGTGTTTTCATGAAAGACCACTTCACTTTTGAATTCAAGGGTGCATAAACCATAAAATACAGTAATATGGAATGGGCAATGGATGGATTCTGACAACTTTTTTGAAGCAGAGGGGAGAGGAAAGTCACTTTTGGTAGATGACAGTTGGGCTCTATTTTTGTAAAAAGGGCTTGTAAATGTTGTGCAGATTATCAACACTACCATCTTTTCTCTTAAAATGGTCATGTGCCCATGCAATGCATTGCGTGTTCAGTTGATTATTAAGCAGAAAGATGGTCCTAGAAGCTCACTCTGATGTCATCCTGAGTGCAGGTGAATCCTTTTCATACAGTTTCAATGGGGAAAAAGGAAGGTCAAACTACTTGGTTATTGACCAATGAGTTCCGTTTAGTTACACCTGAACAGTTACAGTTGGCCTCTTCAGTCTTTTTAAGATGATCATTCAACCATACATTCCTCTGCTATGATACAAAGATTTAAAGATGTAATGAGATCAGTGATACTACATTTTTTATTCATGAATAGCTGGACTAAAATCCAGAATTTCCTAATTTGCTATGTGGCAGACTAGGTATTCCAAAGGATTCATGATATGAATGCTCTAGTTACCAGAGTTTTTTTTTTTTTTTAAATTAAAATGAAAGCTGTTTAGAACAAATTCTATGCACTACTTTGTCTGAAATTTACAGTAAACCTCCCATTAATAAAGTGTTAGATTCTTCTAATTGTTTCCAATTCTATCACATTATAAAAACTGTTTTAGCCATTTCTTTATGTCAGATTATGATCAGTGAGAGATTTGGAATTCTAAGCTGAAAATCACATTCAGGAGCTTGTTACATCCAGTTTGTGACAGCTGACAATAAAAATCAGTTCCAGTAAAGCCCCAATTACAAGAATATAAATAAATTTGCAAAAATGCCATCAAAAATCCCTAAATTTATTTATTTATAAATAACAATGTCAAATAATACAACTTCAGAAGGACAAAATCAAAACACCATTCACCAAATAAGAATCATAACAGGGAAAGCTAGAATATAAAAACAGTTTTCACATAACTGAAGATGAACATAATCCAAATGCCATTAAAGATGATCTGAGCTCCCGATTCAGCATCTAGATTTCATTGTTGCCAAGAAAACTACACCAACATTTTCATATAAGCAGGAGCAGTCAAGTACCATTCGAGGGAATTTATATTGTTTTTCAGTGTTTCTCATATATATGGCTTCCTTTTGAGGAGCTGCATTAAAATAAGAAAGAATATAATAGCAGTGCAATCTATGTTGCAATTGTTTATAGGAAAATATTCAGTTGAGTTATGGTAAAAAAAAATTCCCTGTGAACATTGATAATGTTTTGGATTGATCCTTTTCGCTGGTGGCGCAGTGGTTAGAATGCAGTACTGCAGGCTACTTCTGCTGACTGCCGGCTTCCAGCTGTTTGGCAGTTTGAGTCTCACCGGCTCAAGGTTGATTCAGCCTTCCATCCTTCCGAGGTCGGTAAAATGAAGACCCAGACTGTTGGGGGCAATATGCTGACTCTGTAAACCGCTTAGAGAGGGCTGTAAAGCACTGTGAAGCAGTATATAAGTCTAAGTGCTATTGCTATTTATCATTTGATTTATGTTTCTGGTTTTAGGACAAGTTATCTAAACAGCTGCCTTTTCTTTTTCTTTTCCTTCAGTTTGATATAATGGTTAAGATGCTGGCATAGAAACAGAAGACTGTGAGTTGTAGCCCTGCCTTAGCCATGAAATCTAGCTGGGTGATTTGGGGTCACTTTCTCTCAGCCCAACCCACCTCACAGGTTTGTTGTTGTGGGTAAAATAGGAAGAAGGAGTATTATATATGTTCACCACCTTGAGTTACCTATTAAGTAATAAAGGTGGAACAAAAATCTAATAAATAAAAAATAAATAATTTCTCCTGATTTTCCCCCCTAAATTTTGTCTCCAAAAATGCATTCAACTAAAATACATTTCATCACTCAGAATACATCTTTGTTTTTTCCGCTTATTGCCTCACTTTAAGCCCATAGTAGAGTTCCTCTACTATTTAATAACAGAACTGAGCATTCTTCAGTTCTGTTATTAACAAATTGTCTTAATCCCTGCTGCAGTTAGCAATTAAACTAGAAGATTATTTAGGAGCTTAATTAGAAGATTCTATTAATCCCTTTTTCTTTTTCAAAAATACACATTTAGATCTGACCTAACAAATTTGAATGTTAGTAATTGTAAAAGAAGGGTTTGTACCGAGTCTGGAAACTATGGATACTGAAACAGTCTATTAAAACATGTATTTACCAGTCAACCAGTAAACAAGCCATCAATCTTTATACCAGAGGCCCCCAACCTTTTGGGTACCAGGGACTGGTTCTGTGGAGAAAGATTTTTCTGTGGACCAGAGGGGGCGTGGTTTCGTGTGCTGCCTGCATCCAGCAGATGGGGCTTCACTTGTTTGCATGGCCCGGTTGCTGGTATGCTGCAGCCCGATGCCGGTCCACGGACCGGGGGTTGGGGACCCCTGTTTTATACAGCTTGCTGAAACTGATTACATCACATTTTCTCAAGGGCTAAGGTTGCAAAATTAACTAGAGATCAGAATTTGATTGCAATGATACCTTTAAGTATGTTTAATTGCAGTCTTCTACCCCAGTATATTTTTTAATCATAGGAATACCTTTTAATTATTTTATGTGTAAAATAAAATTTAAAAAGGCATCTGATTTAAAAGCAGAATAGCTTTATGATAGTGGAACTCAACCAGCCAAATAAAGATAAGGTCCAATTTTACTATGTACTCATCTAAAAACATGAATATGCTCCGCTGTTCAAGCTTTGAGCAAGCAGGCAAGCAAGCATCAGCATTCATAAGGAGATGTCCACATAGAAAAGGAAAAAACAACGTCTGCTTTATAAAATCACCACACTGAAAATAATTTAAAATGTATTAAATCTATTAAAACTTTCTTATTCCTAGAATATTCTTTTGACTTTTGATGATGTATATTGCTGGTCACTCTTCTGGAGAAATTTTCATCCTGGAAGTTAAGAAACTTTGTATGAGACAGAAAGCTAATAAAAAAGACTTCATTCTGCTACATCACAATCTTTGCCATGATCATAGCATCTTATTACAGTCTGCTTTCCCTGTGTTATCCTCACCTGCTGCCACTTCAATCTCCAGCACAATATCTTCCCAGTTGAGCATTATCTGTGCTAAATACCCAGGAAATCTGCCAACACTCAGGGGAAAAGTTGGAGTCCTTTACACTGTAGTTGCTCATACTTTCTTCTTCCTGCAAGCAGAGATGACCGCAAAGCATGAATGTTCTTTCAGATAGCTCTTACTCCAAAGTTTTTAGGGAGTGAATCTTTTGATCCAGATGACACCATTGGGATGAAAATGTCTCGCCTTTGATTCACAATTTTCTGTGCCTGGAACTAGCTTTTTTTTAGAGATGATGAAAGCCGTTCATACCTTGTGGGTAGTAAAAAGACTTAACTATAAAACAAGCAAGCTTCTTATTCAGATATAGGATGAAAATCCCCATATACTGACTAACATTAACGAGACTATCAGGGTGACTTCATATACAGGTATTCAAAGTGGCTACATATGTCTGTAAAGTCTTGTATTGGAGTTTCCCACCTGATGATCTCCTGACAGTCTTAAGTTGAGAGCAGATGCATATACAGGTAGTCCTCGACTTACGACCACAATTGAGCCCTACAAATTCTGTTGTTAAGTGAGACATTTGTTAAGTGAGTTTTGCCCCATTTTACCACCTTTCTTGCCACAGTTAAGTGAATCACTGCAGTTGATAAGTTAGTAACCTGGTTGTTAAGTGAATCTGACTTCCCTATTGACTTTGCTTGTCAGAAGGTCTCAAAAGATGATTGCATGATCGTGGAACACAGCAAAGATCATAAATATGAACCAGTTGCCAAGCATCTGAATTTTGATCATGTGGATCATGGCATGCTGCAAAGGTCATAACTATGAAAAACGGTCATGAGTCACATTTTTCAGAGCCTCTGTAACTTTGAACGGTCACTAAATGAACTGTTGTAAGTCGAGAACTACGTGTACTTGCCTACAGAAGAGATAGGTCATTGTTTCACAATGTCAGATAAATACTTTGATTAGCATAAGACTATAATTAGCATGCTTGCTCTTGGGCAGTATTTTAGCCAAACTTTGACTGCTGATATATGCATGAACGTCTGTACTCTTTCTCTTTACATAAGGGTGACGTGATGGCTCAGCAGTTAAGACACTTAGCTTGTCAGCTGGAAAGCTGGCAACTCAGTTTCGAGACCCAAGTGCCATAGGACGGGATGAGCTCCCATCCTCATTCCAGCTCCTGCGAACCTAGCAGTTCAAAAGCATGCAAATGCAAGTAGATAAATAGGTACCACTTTGGTGGGAAGGTAACAGTTCTCCGTGATGTCATGCTGGCCACATGACTATGGGATTGTCAAGGCTAAATGGCCTTGAAATGGAAATGAGCACCATCCCCTATAGTCGACAACAACTAGTGGAGTGAAATCCGTAGGGATTTCTTTACCTTTACCTTTTCTCTGTATATAGTATTATATTTAATACAGGAAATACTTTTTTGGACCTATTTACTGAGTGGTTCACTTTAGTTCACTTTAGCATGTTGTTTTCTCCTTATTGAGCAAAGCTAATCAGATGAATAATGGTTATACCAAACTGATGACTAGTTTATGTTATTGCAAGAGTAATATAACTTTTACATAGTTTTATATGGTATATACAGTGGGGCAAAAATGTATTTAGTCAGCCACCAATTGTGCAAGTTCTCCCACTTAAAAAGATGAGAGAGGCCTGTAATTGTCATCATAGGTAGACCTCAACTATGAGAGACAAAATGAGAAAACAAATCCAGACAATCACATTGTCTGATTTGGAAAGAATTTATTTGCAAATTATGGTGGAAAATACGTATTTGGTCACCTACAAACAAGCAAGATTTCTGGCTCTCACAGACCTGTAACTTCTTCTTTAAGAGGCTCCTCTGTCCTCCACTCATTACCTGTATTAATGGCACCTGTTTGAACTTGTTATCAGTATAAAAGACACCTGTCCACAACCTCAAACAGTCACACTCCAAACTCCACTATGGTGAAGACCAAAGAGCTGTCGAAGGACACCAGAAACAAAATTGTAGACCTGCACCAGGCTGGGAAGACTGAATCTGCAATAGGCAAGCAGCTTGGTGTGAAGAAATCAACTGTGGGAGCAATAATTAGAAAATGGAAGACATACAAGACCACTGATAATCTCCCTCGATCTGGGGCTCCACGCAAGATCTCACCCCGTGGGGTCAAAATGATCACAAGAACGGTGAGCAAAAATCCCAGAACCACACGGGGGGACCTAGTGAATGACCTGCAGAGAGCTGGGACCAACGTAACAAAGGCTACCATCAGTAACACACTACGCCGCCAGGGACTCAGATCCTGCAGTGCCAGACGTGTCCCCCTGCTTAAGCCAGTACATGTCCGGGCCCGTCTGAAGTTTGCTAGAGAGCATTTGGATGATCCAGAAGAGGATTGGGAGAATGTCATATGGTCAGATGAAACCAAAGTAGAACTGTTTGGTAGAAACACCATACCTACTGTGAAGCATGGGGGTGGCAACATCATGCTTTGGGGCTGTTTCTCTGCAAAGGGACCAGGACGACTGATCCGTGTACAGGAAAGAATGAATGGGGCCATGTATCGTGAGATTTTGAGTGCAAACCTCCTTCCATCAGCAAGGGCATTGAAGATGAAACGTGGCTGGGTCTTTCAGCATGACAATGATCCCAAACACACCGCCCGGGCAACGAAGGAGTGGCTTCGTAAGAAGCATTTCAAGGTCCTGGAGTGGCCTAGCCAGTCTCCAGATCTCAACCCCATAGAAAACCTTTGGAGGGAGTTGAAAGTCCGTGTTGCCCAGCGACAGCCCCAAAACATCACTGCTCTAGAGGAGATGTGCATGGAGGAATGGGCCAACATACCAGCAACAGTGTGTGCCAACCTTGTGAAGACTTACAGAAAACGTTTGACCTCTGTCATTGCCAGCAAAGGATATATAACAAAGTATTGAGATGAACGTTTGATATTGACCAAATACGTATTTTCCACCATAATTTGCAAATAAATTCTTTCCATATCAGACAATGTGATTGTCTGGATTTGTTTTCTCATTTTGTCTCCCATAGTTGAGGTCTACCTATGATGACAATTACAGGCCTCTCTCATCTTTTTAAGTGGGAGAACTTGCACAATTGGTGGCTGACTAAATACTTTTTTGCCCCACTATAGTTTTAAATAGATATCATATAAAACCTTTATATAGATTTACAGTATCACTTTAGAAATCAATTATTAAACAGTATGTGGTTTTTAAAGATTCAGTTCAGGGAATCTGACGTTATTTTCAGAGAAACTACTGCTGATACATGCATGTTCTTATTTTATTACAGTAGATACTCCTGACCCCTATGTGGAGCTCTTTATTCCCACAGCACCAGACAGCAGAAAGAAAACAAAGCATATCAACAACAATGTGAATCCCGAGTGGAATGAAACTTTTGAAATAATTTTGGATCCCAACCAGGAAAATATTCTGGAGGTACTAGTACAAATATCTATAGGGAAAAGGACTCATGCAGTGTGGATACTATATTAAAAATATTAAATGCAGTGTCAAAAGAAGCAGTGTTTGCTAAATCAGAGATCTCCAACCTTTCCGGGCTCGAGGACCGGAGGGAAGGAGAGCAGCTTCAAAATTGATGTGTGTGTGTGCGTGCTCATGGGCCCACGCACACTGGCGTAGCACTAGCAGCCCCGTTAGCACATGCAGCATGCTCTGGTGCCGTGCTCATGTGCGAACGGCCGTACACCCCCCACGGAGATTAGCGGCGCATGCACAAACGGGCTGCGGACACCCGCCCCGTGCTAGCATTCCTGTTCGCGCTCGTGCACATGCATAAACGGCTGCGGGCGCTAGCGCAACTGGGAGGGAAATGCACGCCCACACATGCATGCACCGGCCAGCCATTTCCACGGCCCACTGGCCAAGAGCCCACGGACCACTCCTGGGCCGCGGACCATAGGTTGGGGACCCCTGTGCTAAATACCCTAGCTTACAGAGGTAATGTGTTTAGATTTTGCTCTATGACTTTCTATTATAAATGAAAGCTTCCTTAATGAAACATTTTCACACAAAAATTCACGTGTATACACATTGAGTATCAGTCTAAGGACTGATATTTACTTTTCTACATGGCATGAATTTGTACTTAGTCACATTAGTCTCCTCTTTGTTTATCTGTCTGTGTCGTCCGTCCGTCCATCCATCTATCTGTCATATTTCTAAACCACCAGTCTCCCTTGCAGAGGGACTCCTTCAGTCTAAAGTTAGAGTATATAGTCCAAATTTCAAGCAGATGTAGACCTAGAGTGCAAAGAGAAAAAGGCATTTGGAAAATGGAAAAAAAAGAAATTAAACTGGGGAATCTAAGAGGTTTAAGTTGGACTGCATGTTTTCTCAGCACCTTTTCTACCATTGTGAAATAACACTGACCAAAATGATGAGTATAAGATGACAAGATAAGACAATCTTGTGAACAGAGATTTGGGGACTTTGTAGTCTGAGCCCATCCCTCTTTTGATAAAGTGCTTTTACAAGTATAAAATATTATGAGAAACAATAGGAATCACAGAGCTAAGATTCTCTCTCTCACACACACACACACACACACACACACACACACACACACAGAGGTATATACATATAAAATAAATAGGTCATCTAGAATATAATATAGACCAGAATGAGAAAGTTTCAATATGAATTTCTCATTTCAAAAATACACGCTTTATTGCAGCTGGTCTACATCTTCTGAATGTCAGTCTAGCTTGAAATGGGCTTTCTAATATTACTTATTTCTCCCTTTCTAAATAAATGAGCCCCTTTGAGAAAGGATAAAAGACAAATCAGTAGGAAGGAGAGTGTTTAAAAGAGAGGCAAAATCTTGAGCTCAGAAATAATTTTGCCACAGAATAGGAGGTTTTGTTTGCTTTCTGAACAGAATAATAAGTTGTTATCTCCTGCCTTTAGTATATAAAATGAGAAGTTTGTATTTTTACAAAATATCACCAAAATATCATATGACCATCAGGAATAAATATCAGTTTGGCCACCCTAATTTATGACTAATGGGTATACAACTATGTCCATTTGTCCTAAAGAACTGGTTGCTATCCTAATGTAAGTAATTTTAGTACGAATAATTTGTAAAAATACAAATCATTTTTTCAAAGCTATCGTTTGGATAATCCGTCAGTGTAATTGTTTTGCCATATCTGGTAAACGTTTATAGATCTTTCAATTAAAAAAGTAAAAATATTTAACCAATATTGCTTTGTTGACCTGAAGTGAAAGAAGTTGGTAATGAAATGTGTTTTTGGATCTTTAATCAATACAATGTATGTTGAAAATTAACTTAAAATTATGTTTACTAAGCATATTTGCTTCATTTTCAAAAAGTCTTGTTTACATTTATGTAGGATATGAAAATGTTCAGTTTAAGTGTGTATCTTTTTTCAGATTACTCTTATGGATGCAAATTATGTGATGGATGAGACTATTGGTACAGCAACTTTTCCCATTTCATCTTTGAAAATTGCGGAGAAGAAACAAGTTCCATTTATCATTAATAGAGTAAGTTCCAAAATTAACATGCCAGTTTCACTGTTGTTGGTCTCAAAATGGTCACTTTCCAGGGTTATAAGTAGAGGATCTAAATCTAGAATCTAGTAGTACAGAAATGATGTTCTTTAGTTCTCTTAAAACATTTCTGGTACTGAAAATGATGTGATCTGTTGAAAATACAAAGATTACAAAATGATGACTGATGTGCTGAGGACATGAGTCAAACCACATCTTTTATTTTACTCTTTGAAGCTTTTTTAAGGTTGCTAATCTTAGCATTTTTTAATACAGGATTTACCTGGCTGAAGCCACTGCTTTAGGCATTTCTTAAAATGAAATTTATTTTGTAGTCCAATTTGCACAGCTGCATGCATAACACACATATTGATAGCTGCAGTTGTGTTGAGCCATCCATGAGAAGCCATAAGCCATATTTAAGTGTACTTATATTTTGCTATCCCACATTTTTAATCCTTCATTTGTAGTGTCAAGACTTGAGCCATATTCATATATTAATTGAACAGCATCTAGTTTTTTCATAACTGAATTGTTGAATCTGGTATTTGCTCCAGTTTGGATAATAGCCATACTTTGAAAAATGAATTTGATTTGAAAATATACCTGTCAAGTTTTTCTCTTCTCTGGTCTTGATATTTTTCATGAGTCTAAATTTTAATTTCTTTTTTTGATATGGATGG
This sequence comes from Azemiops feae, assembly GCA_023970755.1. Classification (NCBI taxonomy): domain Eukaryota; kingdom Metazoa; phylum Chordata; class Lepidosauria; order Squamata; family Viperidae; genus Azemiops; species Azemiops feae. Next base: position 511,464 of record JALGBA010000434.1, on the reverse strand, counting down.
AATGTGTAACTTTCAGTTTTTCTTCTCAGTTCCTCTTGGTAATGCATTTCAAAATCACTTCCCAGATAAAATTGCTCTGATTACGTATGTAATATGGCAGTATTATTTATTATAAGTAACAGCATTGCAAAAAAAAAATCATATTACATTGGTTATAAGATGATAAACGTTGAGAAACTGAAGTATAATTCCATTACATTTTTTTTTTACTGATAGTCGTATATTATTCCTTTTCTTAGGAAAATCTATTGATTTTTTTATGTCTTCCAGAGAATATAAGATGTAGCACTCTCCTCTCCTCTCCTCTCTCTCCTCCTCTCTCTCTCCTCTCCTCTCTCCTCTCCTCCCCTCCCTCCCCTCCCCTCCCCTCCCCTCTTCTTAACATGAAATTATTGCTGCAGTCTTTGTGATCCAAATGGTGGATGAATATGAGATAGTATCAACTGTATTGATAATATATTGAGACCAAGGAAATATATTTATATGTTTATTCTTAAAAATAGTTCATACCACTTCTTCATTTAAGTAAAATAAAAGTATGAAATATAAATAACAATGTGTTTGGGGGGGGGAAATGTAGTGGCTTAAAAAAAAAAGGCCTTAAAAGCCTGGAAAGTTAGAAAACAAAATCTGCTCTAATATAAACTGGTAGCAGTATTAATGTTAGGTGAGACTCCTTTGTTTATAATACAATAGATCACAAATTTGTTCACAAAAATTGTGATACAATTATAACATTGCTTGTTTAGGTTACAGAAGTCATATTGGAGGTATCTCTTGAAGTTTGGTAAGTAATCTTGGTATTCACCAAGTGTAATTGCAGAATTGATAGCATGTCTTCCTTTTTTGTGCAATTATGATATATAAACTGTGTCACAAAGATCTATTAGACTACAATGACATAGGATTGAGAATTCATTAAGATCGGCAATGGATGCTCTCCAGTATTGTCTTATTGATCTCAAAGTAGGACATTGCTGTAGTTTAGTCCTATGTATATTTATTTGGCAGTCCTGTATTTTGCCTTATCTGTAGTTATGTTCCATTGAATTTGACTGGCCCTTCTTCTATGTATCCACAAGCATGAATAAAGCTGTCTTGGTACTATAATTTGGCTTAAAGGCTGATGGCAGTGGATCCAGACAATTCACTTCCTCTAAGCCTCTTGGAACTGCAAGCCTACCACCATATTTAAAAATGAAACTCTTTAAATATTATTAAACCATTATTTAAGTGGCGTTACAGAGAGTCCATGCTTGACCAGGACTTTATTGGCATAGATTAAATTGTTTGTTAATTCTTTAAGTAGGACTTTTAGGACTAAACCCGTGTTTTGCTCAACAGCTCTTCAACAGACCTCCGTTTCAGCATGGCTCTGTGTGATGAAGAGAAGGACTTCCGACAGCAGCGGAAAACTAGAGTAATGCATCATCTGAACAAGTTATTGGGAGCTGATTTGGCCTCCATTCGTGATGTAAGTGTGGATGGCTTATAACCAGCAGTCTTTAGTTCGACCCCAGAATGATCCAAAGCTACATTGCATTAGATTTTTTTTTACCTTTCAACTCTCTATAAATTTTTGTTTCCATGTACTTTTATCAGCAATCCACTTGCTGTTCTCCAAACCTGGAATACTTGCTAAAATTATCATATCATTTTGTTTCAGTTGAAGACTTTGGCTTTTAATCTTAAGTAAAACGCTTTAAACTTTCTTATCAAGTTCTGAACCTAATGCTATGCATAATTGCTAAGACTTCATTTGCTTTTCTAACTAGGTAATTCTAGTTTTAACTAATTTAGTTAGAATTAGTTATTCTAGTATTAACTAAATATAACTGCTTGTTTTTTTAAAAAAAACTCTAGTCTTTAATAACTTTCATTGGTTTGTTTGAGCTGAAATTATGAAAACTTTATTGCAACATTTGTTTAATCTGTGAGACATGCCATCTTGATATGCGGGAAAATGGGAACTGGAAAGGACAGGGAGATATACACAGTGTTCTTATTTTCCTAAACATTTCTCATTGCTTAAAATGTCCAAATATGAACTTTTGTGTTGTTAAACGATCCAGAAATGTTTTTGGTCAGCACAGAAAACAAATTAGCCAAACAAATAATTAGTTTTCTCTATATTGAATATTTTAAAGTAAAATTAGAGATTATTTCTAAATTTTCATGCATAAGGCAGAGAGAGACAGTAACTACAAATGACATGCTAACACATTGGTCAGTGCTCCAATTTTTAAAATGGTGAGCAGGGACAGTAAAGGTGTTTATAGATTAGAATTTTTTAGCCTATTGTTTTCTTCCTACAAAAACCTCAAAGCTGATCTCCCCAAAGAGTATTAAATACAGATTAGCTCTTGCAAATATGTGTTCAAATCTGGATGAAGAGAGATATAAACCATGGGTTGTGTTCAGGGAATGAACAAATGATTTTTTGAGTGGGTGGGTTTTCTGTTACATTGTGCTATTTATGTTATGTTGCCATGAATATATAATGTCTTGCTCGTGTTGTTGCATGATAAATACCATAGAAAACATCTATGTTGTATGTTTTTCCAGGTGCCAGTGATAGCAATCTTGGGATCTGGAGGTGGATTTCGGGCAACTGTGGGATTTTCTGGAGTAATGAAAGCACTGTATGAATCTGGAATTTTAGACTGTGCAACATATATTGCTGGTTTATCTGGATCCACATGGCAAGTTTGCTTTTTTAAAAAAAACTTTTTTAATTTTAATAGACAATACTCTTATTATGCATATTTCTTTATCCCTTGATTCTATAAACAAATTGGTGAAATCTTTAAAAAAGTTAAATCAGTTAGTGGTTCTATTTCTAATTCTTTGGTTTGGTGTTTTAAAAATCTTTCTGAGTTAATAAAATATTTCAACTTAGGTTTTTAATGTTCTGATTACATGTTTTGAGAAAATTTAAATCTATAAAAACAAATTTGCCCTAAACTTATATTTACCGTGTATGGTTCACTAATCAGCTGAAATTGTCTGCAACAAAACTTCAGTATAGCTCAAGGCTGCTATAAATGTACTGAAATTAAAATATCACTTAATAACATGAAAGCAACTATGCTGTTTATTACGACTGCATCCTTAAAATAATTGGATTTGATTGATTTCTAAACAAGTAGTTCTTAGAGCATAAAGTAAAGCAAATTCCCAGTCTCTTGAAGATAGCTTTCCCAGTGCTTGGTGGGATAGCTCTAGAGCAGGGGTGTCAAACTGCCGGCCTGCGGGCCGGTTGCATCATGTGGAGGCCACACCAACTCCAGCTCTGGCAATGCAAAAAAAGTCACGATACATCATGACATGTCACGTGACACGGCGAGTTTGACACTCGTGCTCTAGAGTAAAGTTCTCTTACTGCTTGAAGAAAGATTGAGTCTTCTGGTAGCTTAGGTCATATTGTCAAAATTTAAAAAAGATCCCAGAGAGCCACAGCAAGCATCTGAGTTCTGGACTAGGAGGGCAAGTAAAAATAGATACGACTAAAACTTTATAATATTACGTTGTTTTCTTTTTTGGAATATTCTATTATTTTATATTGATAGCTAATGTAAGTGATGAGTCAATTGTAACAATGGAATACATTCAAGAAACAAAATATTTTCCTGTTGTAAAAGCTATAAAGGTTGCAGCGCTAGATGAAATTTTATCAGTTTTTCAGAATAAAGTTAGTCAAAATGAGGTTTAAAAATGGCATAATTGCTGTCAGATTTATTTTGAGGATCAATAAATATAATTTAAAATGATAAAATTAGAATTCTTAAACTGAAGTAATTTCCTCTCTTAAAACTATGTTTCTGGTAGCATATTATTTTAAACACGGAGATTAGAGAAATACATATTCTGTTTCCCACTTAATCAGAGGACTGAGTATAAGCAATTAGAATTTTATTCAATATTATGTGTTATGGATATAAGTTATTTTAGATAAACGTAAAGATGCAAAGCTTTGTAATTTACAAAATGATAGCTTGATTTTTCCCAAGGTTCACCAGTGTTTTGTCTCTTTTCTCCTCCCCTCCCCTTTTCTCTTATTTATTTATTAAAAAAAATTACATGGCTTCCCAATACCCTCTTGGTGACTGGGTAGCTTACAAAGATAAAACATCAGTTCAAAAACCAATAAACTTCCACCCCCCCTGGTGATAATAATCAGATTAGCCACTTGATGGGTTTCATATCATTCTGGGGTCCGCAGGCCCACTGGCAGAACCATGTCTTCAGGGCTGTGCAAAAGGGTGTCAAAGCGGGGGCCAATCTTATCTCTGCAGGGAAGATGTTCCACAGGGAAGGAGTCACTACAGAAAAGGCCCTTGTTCTTGGTCCTGCTAGATTAGGGGTGTCACACTGCCGGCCCACGGGCCGGATGCGTCATCAGGAAACCATGCCCACCCCATTGCCGGCAATGGCAAAAAAGCTCCGCTACGTTGCGTGACATCGCGAGTTTGACATGTCTGTGCTAGATGGACCTTCTTAAGAAGGTCTCATAGCATTCCCAGCTTCCCCATTATGGTGGGTTGGGTGGATATGACTGCTAATATGGTTCTTCAAATAACTTTGTCTCAAGCCATGTAGAGTTTTGAAAATGACAACCAGCACCTTGAATTGGACCCAGAAGAAATTCAGCAACTGATTCTCCCACAAGAGAAGTAACACGTGCAAATCTAGGCTTACCAAAAACCACCTGGGCCACCACATTTTGAATCAATTAAACCTGGGTACTTTTCAAGGGCTGCTGCATGTAAAACACATTGAAATAGTCAAGATAGGACTTAGGGTGAGTAGGAATTGTTGGTCCAGAAAAGGGCATAACTGATGCATAACCCACAGTTGTACAAAGGCCCCCCTAGCCATGTCTGCCACCTTTAAGCAGGATTTGTGAGTAGAGGAGAGCACCCCCTCTTACATTCATCACTATTATTGGTTGAAGATCTTGTGATCATCTTTGGTCCATTTTATGTGCACTAAAAATATTGTTTTGGTCTGTTCATAGGTACATGTCAACCCTGTATTCTCATCCAGACTTCCCAGCGAAAGGGCCAAAGGAGATAAATGTTGAGTTGATGAACAGTATTAGTCACACCCCACTGAAACTACTTACACCCCAGAAAGTGAAGCGATACATTGAAGCACTGTGGAAAAAGAAGAGGTCTGGGCAGCCTGTGACATTTACAGATATCTTCGGAATGTTGATAGGAGAAACACTGATTCAAAACGTAAGCATTGGTCAAAACATTTAGGGAAGCTGTTTAAATCTTAGATGCATAATATTTAGCAACATCATCGTGGCTTTCTTTCTTTCCTTGACTTATTCAGTTCTCTATAGCAGGGCTTTTCAACTGGTGGTACGCGTACCACCTGTGGTACATTGGCACGTGGCAGGTGGTACGCGGCCCTGTTTTATGAAAGTTTTTGACATTTGAATGAGTATATTTATGATAAAGTGGTAATACGGTAGAAGTATTGGGCAGCTATTGCTGCTTTCTGAGTAACCAAAAGGCAGAGCCCAACTCACATTTACATTAGATTATGTTGTAGTTATAATTAGAATTCAAATAATTGGTTTAATTGTGATTAGTGAAGTTTTCTCATCGTTATCTGCAGTTTCTGCTACAAAGTCAGCAGTTCTAATGCATCAAGCTATATTTTCGCATGCATATAAAGGTAGTCCCCAAGGTACGAATGGAGCCTGGCCATTAGGCTTGGAAGTAAAAGAAAACTCATCAAATGAATCAGACTTAATTTTACAAATTTTTAAAATCAAATTCATTAATTAGATCAAATGTGTTGTTAAATGAAAGAAGATCTGACTTATTATTTCCTCCAATAGCTGCCATGTTAACTGAACTGGGAGGGTTTCCCACCAGCTGCCGATCAGCTATTTCCGGTGAGCTGGTTCAGGAACTAAACTGCCTCCAAGCAGGGCTTGCAAGCCACCAGTTATTTAAAAAAAAAACTGCTGCTAGCCAGCTCAAGCGTCTTCAGCTGCCCAGAGAGGGGCTGGGACTGTTGCTTTAATAAAAACCACTAGCTTAAGAGCCAGCCAGGCACCCAGAGGGAGATGGGGGAGGGATCTGCAGAACTCTCAGCTTGCAATAGTAACAGAGATGGAATGAGGTCAGCTAGTCTAACCCAGGGCTTTTCAACTGGTGGTTCGTGTACCACCTGTGGTACATTGGCACATGGCAAGTGGTATGCGGCCCTGCCCAGCCCAGCCCAGGGTAGCGGGGGAGGGAACGAGCCAAAGCAGCGCAGCGCAGGACTTACTGTTGTGGTCCGAAGGAGGAAGCATTCCTTGAAAACGGAGACATTATTTTCTCTTTTAAAGTCTCTTTATTTTGCATTCCTTGCCAGGAGTTTTGCTACAATACTTCGGTACATTACAAAGCGGATGCCAGAATCTGGATTTCTCTGGCTTGCGTCTGTCTTATCTTGCTAACTCCTCCCTTACTTTACTGTCATGATTTATGTCTTCCAATTAGGCTGGAGGCCAAAGATTCACTTCCTTTCCCAGTCTCCCGCTTTCTTCATAATTCTCCTCCCTTTGCATGTCATCTGATTTAACTCCAAAAATATCAGACAGTTCTGCATATCTTGTCAATGCAATAATATCCTATATCACGGGTCGGCAACCCGCGGCTCCGGAGCCGCATGCGGCTCTTTGAGGCCTTACCTGCGGCTCCGGAGCCTCCTCCGCCATTTTGGCGAGCGCATGCACGCATGCGCGGGCGGGTGCGGGGGGTGCGCGCGCGCAGGTGCGCATGCGCAGGGGCGCGGGGGCGCGCGCGCATGCGCGAACGGGGCGCGCGCATGCGCGAACGGGGCGCGCGCATGCGCGGGGGCGCGCGCATGCGCGAACGCGCGGCTCCCAGCGTTTTTTTTTTTTAAGCTAAATGGGTCCGTGCGGCTCATCCGACGTTTCGGATGGCCGACCCATGTCCTATATTAACAGCGTTGACACTTACCTTGAGAGAGTCCTCGGGAGCTGCAGGGCAGCTGGGGTGAGGCAAAGGCCCCAGGGTCAGCACTTCTGGCACAGCCGGAAGAGAAAGGAGGAGGAGGGGGGTGGAGACAGGAGAGGCTATAAAAGGAGGCAGTTTGGGCGGGAGAGGGAGAGAAAAAAAAAAGATGCAGCCTTTGGAGAAGGAGGAAGATTCAGCTGGAACTGCACCGAAGGTAAAAGAAGGAGGAGGAGGAGGAGGGGCGAGAGAGGAGAGGACAAAAAACAGGCCAGGTGTGCACACGAGTGGCAGCGACAAACAGGTAAAAAACGCAGCTGGGGAAGGGTCGCAGCATGAGAGTCCTTCCTTCCCTCCCTCCCTCCCTCTCATTGTCCCTTCCTTCCTTCCTTCCTTCCTTCCTTCCTTCCTTCCTTCCTTCCTTCCTTCCTTCCTTCCTTCCTTCCTTCCTTCCTTCCTTCCTTCCTTCCCTCTTTGTCCCTTCCTTCCCTTCCCCTCTCCGTGCCCAGGAAGGGACAAGGGGAGGGGGACAGACTGCCAGCGCAGCTGGTGGCTGTGCTGCTGGTGGCCATGGCTTGAAAGGCCACTGTAAATTGCTGGACAAGAGTGGCACAGCGTTAAGAATAGAGTGGCGGGAAGATATTTGTAATGAGGGAGGGAGAAAAACAGGCATCCCCTAAAGGAGACCATCAAATGGTCCTCGTCCTCTTCACACACCCGTGGACTCCGGGGGAGGGGACGCTGTGAGCGGCATGAGAGTCCACATTACCTGCGCTACGCCACCCAGACCCCACCCTGGTTTCAGCAGGCAGCGGCGCATTCTCCTCACCACATCGGGCGGGCGAGGTGAACCGGCGGCATGCCGAACCTGCCTATCCGTGCGCAGAGGCTGAGGCGAATTCTCCTTACTGTGTGGAGCGGCCGGGCGAGGCGAACTGGCAACATGCCGAACCTGCCTGTGCGCACGCAGAGGCTGAGGTGCATGCGCTCTCTGCGTCTGCCTCTGCCTTTTCCTTTTTTTTTGGTCATCAAGTTTTTGACACCTTGCTAGGTGACTGGTAGTATTCGGGTATTGCCTTATCCTAAAAGTGGTACAATGGGTGAAAAGGTTGAAAAGCCCTTCTCTATAGAGATGTGTGTACAAGTAATCCCCCAGGTACAAGTGTTTATTTTGCGAGTTTTCACAAAAACGAATTAATTCAGAAAGGGTACTACTTACATTAGAAATTCAAAACTGCAACCAAAAACAGGCCTCTGTAGCCATGTGACTTGATTTCAGTCTCTACTGAAGCGGAGGCCATTTTTATCTCTGTGACTTGCCTGCGCTGTTCGGGACTACGAAAAGCCGGAAGGGTGCTTGTTTTTTTTTTTTTGTCTCTGGTCACATAGCCAACAAATGTCGAACCGGCAAAAGTTTTTGCTTCTGCTGCAATCTGCTACTGTCTGGGCTCGAGTGCTACAATTACTTCTGTTGTTGTTAGTTGCGAAGTCGTGTCCGACCCATCGCGACCCCATGGACAATGTTCCTCCAGGCCTTCCTGTCTTCTACCATCTCCTGGAGTCCATTTAAGGTCACGCCTACTGCTTCAGTGACTCCATCCAGCCACCTCATTCTCTGTCGTCCCCTTCTTCTATTGCCCTCAATCTTTCCCAGCATTAGGCTCTTCTCCAGTGAGTCCTTCCTTCTCATTAGGTGGCCAAAGTATTTGAGTTTCAACTTCAGGATCTGGCCTTCTAAAGAGCAGTCAGGGTTGATCTCCTCTAGGACCGACCGGTTTGATAGCCTTGCAGTCCAAGGGACTCGCAGGAGTCTTCTCCAGCACCATAGTTCAAAGGCCTCAATTCTTTGGCGCTCAGCCTTTCTTATGGTCCAGCTTTAACACCCATACATTGCAACTGGGAAAACCACGGCCTTGATTATACGTACTTTTGTTGGCAGGGTGATGTCTCTGCTTTTTAGTATGCTGTCTAGATTTGCCATAGCTTTCCTCCCCAGGAGCACACGTCTTTTAATTTCTTGGCTGCAGTCCCCATCTGCGGTGATCTTGGAGCCCAGGAAGATAAAATCTGTCACTACCTCCATTTCTTCCCCATCTATTTGCCAGGAACTGAGAGGGCCGGATGCCATGATCTTGGTTTTCTTAATGTTGAGTTTCAAGCCAACTTTTGCACTCTCTTCTTCACCCGCATCAAGAGGCTCTTTAGTTCCTCTTCACTATCTGCCATTAGAGTGGTATCATCTGCATATCTTAGGTTGTTGATATTTCTCCCTGCAATCTTAATTCCAGCTTTTGATTCATCTAGCCCTGCCTTTCTCATGATGTGTTCTGCATATAAGTTAAATAGGCAGGGCGATAGAATACAGCCTTGCCGGACTCCTTTCCCAATTTTGAACCAATCAGTGGTTCTGTCCCAGTTCTCACTGTTGCTTCTTGACCCGCATATAGGTTTCTCAAGAGACAAATAAGATGGTCTGGTACTCCCATCTCTTTAAGAACTTGCCTCAATTTGTTGTGATCCACACAATCAAAGGCTTTAGCATAGTCAATGAAGCAGAAGTAGATGTTTTTCTGGAACTCCCTAGCTTTCTCCATGATCCAGCGTATGTTGGCAATTTGATCTCTAGTTCCTCTGCCTCTTCGAAATCCTGCCTGTACTTCTGGAAGTTCTCGATCCACATACTGCTGGAGTCTAGCTTGTAGGATTTTAAGTATAACTTTACTTGCATGTGAAATGAGTGCAATGGTGCGATAGTTTGAACATTCTTTGACATTGCCTTTCTTTGGAATTGGAATGTAAACTGACCTTTTCCAATCCTGTGGCCACTGTTGAGTTTTCCAAATTTGCTGGCAAATTGAGTGTAGCACTTTTACTGTATCGTCTTTTAAGATTTTGAATAGTTCAGCTGGAATACTGTCACCTCCACTAGCTTTGTTGTTGCTCAGATTTCCTAAGGCCCATTTCACTTCACATTCTAGGATGTCTGGCTCGAGGTCAGTGACCACCCTATCATGGTTATCAGGGACGCTAAGCTTGTTCTTGTATAGTTCTTCTGTGTAATTTTGCCACCTCTTCTTAATCTCTTCTGCCTCTGTTAGGTCCCTGCCATTTTGATCCTTTATCATGCCCATCTTTGCATGAAACGTTCCCTTCATATCTCCAATTTTCTTGAAGAGATCTCTGGTCCTCCCTATTCTATTGTTTTCTTCTATTTCTTTGCACTGTTCATTTAAGAGGGCATTCTTATCTATTCTAGCTATTCTCTGGAATTCTGCATTCAATTGGATGTATCTTTCTCTTTCTCCCTTGCCTTTCGCTTCCCTTCTTTCCTCAGCTATTTGCAAAGCTTCCTCAGACAGCCATTTTGCTTTCTTGCATTTCTTTTTCTTTGGGATGGTTTTAGTTGCTACCTTTTGTACAATGTTGCGAACCTCCGTCCATAGTTCTTCAGGCACTCTGTCTATCAGATCTAATTCCTTAAATCTATTTGTCACCTCTACTGTATATTCATCAGGGATATGATTTAGTTCATACCTGAGTGGCCTAGGGTTTTTCCCTACTTTCTTCAATTTAAGCCTAAATTTTTGCAACAAGAAGCTCATGATCTGAGCCACAGTCAGCTCCTGGTCTTGTTTTTAACTGACTGTATAGAGCTTCTCCATCTTTGGCTGCAGAGCACATAGTCAGTCTGATTTCTGTGTTGACCGTCTGGTGATGTCCATGTGTAGAGCCGTCTCTTGGGTTGTTGGAAAAGAGTGTTTGCTATGACCATCATATTCTCTTGACAAAATTCTATCAGCCTGTGCCCTGCTTCATTTTGTACTCCAAGGCCAAACTTGCCTGTTATTCCGGTTATCTTTTGGCTTCCTACTTTAGCATTCCAATCCCCGATGATGATAAGGACATCATTTTTGGTGTTGATTCTATAAGGTGCTATAGGGCTTCATAGAACCGGTCAATTTCATCCTCTTCAGCACCAGTGGTTGGGGCATAGACTTTGACTACTGTGATATTGAATGGTTTGCCTTGGATTCGCACTGAGATCATTCTGTCATTTTTGGGATTGTATCCCAGTATTGCTTTTCCTACTCTTTTATTGACTATGAAGGCTACTCCATTTCTTCTGAGGGATTCTTGCCCGCAGTAGTATACTTGATGGTCATCTGAGTTAAATTCACCCATTCCTGTCCATTTTAGTTCGCTGATTCCTAAGATGTCGATGTTCAGTCTTGTCATCTCTTGTTTGACCACGTTCAGCTTGCCTTGATTCATGGATCTTACATTCCTATGGATAATAGATCTTTACAGCATCGGACTTTCACCACCAGATGCATCCACAGCTAAGCGCGCTTTCGGCTTTGGCCCAGTCGCTTCACTCTTTCTGGCACTACTAGTACTAGCCCTCTGTTCTTCCCCAGTAGCATATTGGACACCTTCCGACCTGAGGGGCTCATCTTCCAGCATCATATCTTTTTGCCTTTTGGTACTGTCCATGGGGCGTGAGCTTAAATGGACTCCAGAAGATGGTAGAGGACAAGAAGGCCTGGAGGAATGTTGTCCATGGGGTTGCGATGGGTCGGACACGACTTCGCAACTAACAACAACAATGGGGTTTTCATGGCAAAGATACTGGAGTGGGTTGCCATTTCCTTCTCCAGTGGATCACATTTTGTCAGAACTCTCTGCTATGACCTGTCCGTCTTGGGTGGCCCGGCACAGCTCATAGCTTCATTGAATTACGCAAGCCCCTTCGCCACGACAAGGCAGTAATCCATGAAGGGGAATTAGTTCTGTAAGTATTTTAAAATATTTTTTTTGTTAAATCTATAGTTTGCAAACACAATAGTTTTGCAAAGTACAGTACTTAAAAAGCAGAGCAGTTCCCAAACTGCTTGCACACTGTTTGCAAGCAGTTTGGGAACTGCTCTGCTTTTTAAGTACTGTACTTTGCAAACTATTGTGTTTGCAAACTATTGAGCTTTTATTTTGGAAATTAGGATATATTACTGTAGTTCGTAGGTTTTAAATTTAAATTGTCTCCAGAAGTTGTGGGTGCCCCATCACTGGAAGCTTTAAAGAAGAGACTGGATAGGCATTTATCAGAAATACTCTCTTGTGAGAGCAGTGGGTTAGACTAGCTGACCTCATTCCATCTCTGTTACTATTGCAAGCTGAGAGTTCTGCAGATCCCTCCACCATTTCCCTCTGGGTGCCTGGCTGGCTCTTAAGCTAGTGGTTTTTATTAAAGCGACAGTCCCACCCCCTCTCTGGGCAGCTGAAGATGCTTGAGCTGGCTAGCAGCAGTTTTTTTTTTTAAATAACTGCTGACTTGCAAGCCCTGCTTGGAGGCAGTTTAGTTCCTGAACCAGCTCACCGGAAATAGCTGATCGGTAGCTGGTGGGAAACCCTCCCAGTTCAGTTAACATGGCAGCTATTGGAGGAAATAATAAGTCAGATCTTCTTTCATTTAACAACACATTTGATCTAATTAATGAATTTGATTTTAAAAATTTGTAAAATTAAGTCTGATTCATTTGATGAGTTTTTTTTTTACTTCCGAGCCTAATGGCCAGGCTCCATTCGTACCTTGGGGACTACCTTTATATGCATGCGAAAATATAGCTTGATGCATTAGAACTGCTGACTTTGTAGCAGAAACTGCAGATAACGATGAGAAAACTTCACTAATCACAATTAAACCAATGGTTTGAATTCTAATTATAACTACAACATAATCTAATGTAAATGTGAGTTGGGCTCTGCCTTTTGGTTACTCAGAAAGCAGCAATAGCTGCCCAATACTTCTACCGTATTACCACTTTATCATAAATATATTCATTCAAATGTCAAAAACTTTCATAAAACATAATAGGAAAATCTAAGTTAGGTCTATAAACATTAACTTTAGCTAGTGTAATCTCCATTATTTTAGCACATAAAATTAAATAACACCCACTTACATCAGCAATACCAAGGATAAATTCAGCAAAGGATCTTTATATTTAGTATTGCACATTTTAACTGCAGCGAGACTAGGCTATGCTCAGAAATGGAAGAGAAAAGAAACCCCTACCGAAGAAGTAATAAATAAAATCCTATCCTGTGCTGAAATGGATAGGTTAACATTAGAGCTTAAAAATAAAACTGAAACAGACTATTTTGAAATTTGGAACGAAGTGTATAAATGGCTAGAGTCAAGGAGGCATGCTGGGATGAATGTTGATTGATAAGTTGATAGTTTAGAAATCTTTATACTAGTATTTTTTATAAGATAGAATTATTCAACCACAATGTATATGATTGAAAGAATGCTTACTAGAAAGTTCATAGATCCTATATATATATATATTGTTATAACGTAAAGAAACCTTTTTTCCCCAGAAGGTAATACTAATAGTATTGTTTAAACCAGGGAGGTTGTATCATGTCCATTTTGTTTTTAACTGTATACTCAATAAAAGTTTTTTTAATTTTTTTTTTAAAAAAGCAATATAATCTGTTGTACATCAGTTGAAAATCCTTTCAGTTTCCTAACATAAACTTTGAGTTTCCTAATATATGAATACTATATTCACTGTTTTTAAATTTTATTATAATTAGTATTATTTATTATAAAAATTATAGATAACAGGCACATAAGTTGCTCAGAGTTTGAAAGAGTGGTTTATAAGTCCAATAAACAGACCCAGTTATCACCAAGTCCTGATTTTTGACCAGGCTAATCAGTAGTAAGAAGTCTTTCTTAGTTTTTATTACAAGAGTATTAATTCATAATTTCCCTGTAGATAATTTTATTATAGTTTGGTGTGTGTTCAGCTGGTTATGACCATAATGAAGTAATCTGAACTGAAATAACTTTTTTGTATTTTTAAAAATATAAAATTCTGAGGGAGATGGGCAATTAAGAAATATGAAATATAAAATACATCAGCTTCTGTTCAGATATTAAACTTCTTCTGTCTCCTTTTTTGCAGAGAATGGATAACACTTTATCTTATATGAGAGAAAAAATCAACAAAGCGCAGTCAGCTTTGCCACTTTTTACCTGTCTTCATGTTAAACCTGATGTGTCAGAACTGATGTTTGCAGGTCAGTGTTCTCACTATCTGGGTTAAGTCAACCTTGCTATTTATTTATTTAAGACCATCCTATTCAAGAGTGAATCTGGGTGACTTATAAAAGAAAAAATGGTAGACAGAAAAAAAAAACATGAATGTCCAGGCAAGACAAATTACCCAAAACACACCCATCAGGGGCTCAACAACCACCCTACTTCAGAGCTTGGGAGAAGAATCTCAGTTTTAAGGATTTCTAGAACCTTATTTTTTGAGGGAGGTACATGTATCTTTAGAGAGATGCTATTCCAGAGGAAAGGCACAGCAGCCGAGAAATTGGGTATGTATGTTGGGTCCTAATAGATGGTACTGTTTAATATATAGTTTTTAGGTAACATACCAACAATGTATGTCTGACCAGATAATCAGAAACCATGGAAGATGGGCCTCAGATAACGTGGCCTTATGTATAGGTAATAACTAGCATCTTGAATTGCTTCTGGAAACTCACTGGCTACTAGTGCAACTTGGGCAGGAATGGTAATCACACAGGTTTATGCTGATCACTTCCTGTGCTATTGCATTTTGGATCACTTGTGGTTTCCAGATGATCTTCAAGGTCACATAGGGTGCATTGCATGATGTGATGAGGATATGCGTAACCAAATGAAGGGCCTCTTAATGCAGGAATGGACACAATTGACACACAGGATGGAACGTTTGGTGGAATCACTGGCTAAACTAGAAGGGGGAATAAAAAGGTGTTCCAGCTTGGAGTCACTCCATGGGAGGAAGCAGCAAAGGCCAGACTACTGAAGCCTTTATCTGCTGGTTCCCAAGAAAATACAAGTCTGGCAAGATTCTTGTAACTAGGTGATCAAGATGGAAAATAAAGAAACTACTTTGACCTATTCACAAAGCTGGTCTAGTTTCTTGCACAGAGGACTACATCTGCCACCTTCTGTTCATCCAAGATGATTCCCAGGTTGCACACCCGTTTTGAATAAGGAAGGGTAGCCTGTTCCAAAACTAAAGGTGAATGGTCCTCAGATATAGCGCCCCTCAAAATCCACTTAGTCTGTTTCTCCTTATCCAAATCTGGACAGCTTCCAAGCACCACGACAGGACATCAACACTGGCACAGAGTCAAATTGTATATAACTGGGAATCATCAGCACATTGATGATCTTACCTGGTAGCTTCATAGAAAGGAAGGTAAAGAAGTTTGAATCGCAAAACATAGGAAAATAAAAGAAACACCATAAAGCTTGATTTTTAGTGTCTCCACCCCAAAAAGAAGAAATTAAAATGACAAAGAACTAGAATTAAAGAAAGACAGAGAAAAAGAGTTTGAGACTGAAAGTGATGTTTTTGGTCTGGACGGATTGAAAGAATTGGTGCTTGTTTGATGGCTGTATCAGTATACTGCTCTTTTTAGTCTGTCTCAGACACATATAAGTCACACAGTGAGACTTCTTTAGGTAATAATTATGAATCAAGTAGGTCCTCTGTGTTTTACTCAGCTGCCTTTTAATGATGTAAATAAACCAGCGTAAACTTTCTCTTGATGCTAAAAAACAAAGTTCTGCTTCCTTTGTGCATGTGTTGCACATAGGTAAGTAAGTAGGTTTAGGGAGCCGTGGTGGCGCTGTGGTTAAAACGTAGTATTGCAGGCTAATTGTGCTGACTGCTAGCAGTTCGATTTTTACTGGCTCAAGGTTGACTCAGCCTTCCATCCTCCCAAGGTTGGTAAAATGATGACCCAGATTGTTGGGGGCAATATGCTGACTCTGTAAACCGCTTAGAGAGGGCTGCAAAGCATTATGAAGCGGTATATAAGTCTAAGTGCTATTGCTGTTGCTATTGTTCAAACAAAGCAATCCATGCTATATGTAGACTATATGAAATAGAATGACTCTGATAGGTTTTTTTCAGAGTAAATTCATGTAAATTCCAGGAGTTCGAGGTGGGTGGGAATCATGATTTTTATTAATAAAATAATATTGTATTACATTTCTGTTAATAAAGTGACTGAACTGGTAGAATTGCTTAATATTTGTTGTCTACTGTGTATTAGGTGGCAGCTTAGTATGAATTTCGACTTTGTGATGCTGCAGTTGATCGGTGGGACTTAGTTCATTGTGGGTTGGTTCCCAGCTCTATTTTTATTTTTTTCATCATGGACCAATTTATTTATGGTGTAGATCAAAGTCCTGTATACAGTAAAGCAAAACACATAAGCAAAACTGCAATGTTAAATTAGTAAAAAGATAGCTAATATCTCTCCACACAGAAACAGTCAAATCCATATACTACCCAAACTCTCGTGTCTGTTTGACATTTTATAACCTTCAATTGTGCGAAATGCTGCATCATAGGGCAAAGGTTGGTCAACTGGAACCAAGATCTTTCTTGACCCAAACTATTGCAATAAATAAATCACATGTTATATTCATGTAATCACATCAGATGAGTTCATCTTGAGGGAAATTTGACTACATTAGTTTACATGTTCTTATATGTATATTGGGAGGAAAAAGATGTGAGAAAAATCAGAAGTCTGAACCAGTGGCAAACTTCTGTTTGTAAGCACTGCCTTTGTAGTAGGTTAACTCATTCATCATTTCTCTGTCTGTTTTAACCATTATTTACTGCTGCTTTTAGATTGGGTGGAGTTCAGTCCCTATGAAATTGGAATGGCTAAGTATGGGACCTTCATGACTCCCAATCTGTTTGGCAGCAAGTTTTTTATGGGCACAGTAGTGAAAAACTACAAAGAGAACCCTCTGCATTTCTTAATGGGTAAGTACTAGATTAAATAATCTCAGAAAGTAAATAATGTCCAAACATTTTTTTTTTTAAATAGTAGCTTTGTTTTCTGAAAATCCAAGAACAAAATGATAGAAATTTTCTAGCAAATATAATGTAATGGCAATAATAATGTATACCTTTCATCTATTTTGTATGGTGGTTCCTTAAATTATATATAATTCTTTTAATAAATTCTGCTGGACAGATTCAGTTGGATAAGCCCAGGTTTTCATTCACATTGTTGAAAGTGCCTAAAGGCTTAGAAACAAAGCTCGTCAATAAGAACCAAGCTAAGCTTCCAGTTGCTTTTTTTTACTGTGTGGTATTACAGAATTTTAGAAGATTCAAACATGTCAGAATTATAGCAAAAATAATCATCTATATCACTCCTAGGAATGTTTGGTATGGGCAAAAAAAGATCTGGTTGACTTTTTTCTTCATATAGTAGAACATATAGTACCATTTCTGTATCAGATCTAGAAAATATATATTTTTCTGCTACCATCTAGTGTTATAGTCCTTTACAGCCCAAATATGGTAGCTTAACACAGAGTTAAAGTATGTATGAATCGTTCTTGACTTTTCTAGTCTTATGAGTGAATCTTATAGTTTAACTGTAACTGATCTTACAGTCAGATGGACAGAAAGTTTCTATCCAGTGTAAGGCTTCATAGTTTGTGTTCTTCTTCACTCTGTTCCTGAGATTCCTTTTACAGTAGTGTAATAATAGTTATTTTTTAAATTTAAGAAATACTATGAGTTAGTTTGTATTTTAATATCTGACATTGAAAATTAATAAAGATATTAAAAGGATAAAATATCAGCCACCAATATACATAAAATATTTTACTTGTTTCAGGTGTATGGGGAAGTGCATTTGCTATACTGATCAACAGAGTGCTTGGGCTTTCTAATAGCCACAATAAAGGACCCACAATGGAAGAAGAACTAGGTATTGTAATAAAAGTTGGAGCATGTGTCTATGTTGATATTTCTGTTTAAAATAATTAAATAATAAATAAATAAAATTTAATTTAAATAATTAAATTAAAGTTGGCATGCTGAAAAGCAAAGCCCTAGCCTCCAAGATCATCTATTTCCCAGGTCACCTTTTAGTTCCAAAGGAAGTAATAACCTACAGTGTAAGTGCTTTGTATGTCCTACCTGAAGATTAAGAAAGAGAAAAGTAGGTAGAACTGGTACAGAATACCAGTACTGCACCTTGACCTACAGCAGGGGTGTCAAACTGCATGCCCACAGGCCGGACGCATCAACCGGAAGCCGCGCCCATCCCATTGCCGGCAATAGCAAAACTGTCCCGATACGTCTTGCGACGTACAGGGATGGAATCTACAGGGATGGAATCTGGAGGTGATGGAGATGGTTATATGTTAAAGAAGTAATTTGTAACTGTCCATGTCTCCCATGACAGCCAGATTGTCAATGCTAAGTTCTTCTCAGAGGTTTTGCAGCTAGGTAGAAAGAATATTCACTTTTCAGTTAGAAAGGCTTGGGATTCCTGTGCTAATTTTAAAAGTAGCTTAGACAAATTCATGGATTTTAGTAATTATGGCTATTATAGCTATAAGCAGCACTTGTTTCTTCCAATAGTATGGAATATCATTAGGAAAGAATATTGCCTTTATGTCCTGTGTTGGAGTTTGTCTGAGGCATCTGACTATATATTTAGTAAGAACAATGCTTGATTAGTGGAACTCTAATATCCTGAGTTTTATTGTTCTGTTTATTCATGTCTATCCATTCTATTAGGGATAAAAACTTCATGTTGCTTATTTCCCCATGCAGCTTATGTTAGGGACTGTTATTTGTCTCCCTCATGAACTAAAGAACAAGTGAAGAATAATCAAACAGAAAGATAAAATTGCTCAACAAGATGGTTTTTTACAGATGACTAGATCCAGAAGTTTAGCCATCTCTCAAGCTTGTTCCAGTCAAAGCATGAGCAATCTTGGGGGGGGGGGGAGAATTGTAACCACTCCTGTAATTCACTTGTGACTCCCTCTGAAGTCCACATGATCACAGGTTTTGGAACCCCAGTAATTTATGTTGTTTTATAATTATTACCCAAATAAATTGAGGGCATAATGGAAGCATTCTCCTTAAAAATTATGGAACATAATTTATTATACTGCACCAGTATAGATTGTTTTTCAACTTCCTAGTCTAGGGCTGAGAGAAAATAACTTGCCCAAAGTCACCTGGTTGGTTTCAATTCCTGATGAAGAGTTAGAATTAGAACATGGGTTTTATCATTCCTGGTTCAGCCACCACTCTGGCTGTCTGCATGACATGATCTGACTTTATATAAAAATTGACATAGAATTTTAAATGGAAGAATTGCTACAATGGACAAGACCAAAGCATCAGAGGATAATACAATTTTTTTGAAAAAAAGCAAACACTAAATCTATATTAAGGAAAGATGTAGAATACTATAAAAGGTTTTATTTCACTCCAAATAGACCACACAGAATGCAGGAGATGAGCTGTCTCTGAAAATTTCTTCATTGTAGTAGTCATCCATGTCACTCCTTTATCTACTCATAGTTGACAGCCCTTTGTTTAGTCTGTGGTCCTTTACAGAAGCCCATCATTTCCCCCTCCTTCCCCCCAGGCAGTTGTCAGGCTTTTAAAAGAATGTGGGTGAGAAAAATGTATCTATGTACATTTTTGGCTAACATACAGTTCTACATATCCTATAGGAAATTTCCATCTCTCCCTAGGAGATTAGGAAATAAAATTGGGAGCATCTAAAATAAATGGCTGGTTGGTAGCAACTGCTTGCTTATACTTTAAAATGGATGAATTTGTACTTCAATCAGAGAACCATTTGAAATATGCATTATATTCCTGGCTTCTGTAGTGGAGAAATATATAGTTTTTCAAAGGCATTGAGACTTGCTCCCAAATGGATAAAACATTGTTCCAAAAACTAAAAGCATGCTTAATCGTATTGAATTCATTGACTTTGATATGGTTAACTCTTGTATTATTTTAAAACTAAATCTGTTTCTCTGTTTCCTTTTTAAGTTATTCAGGGATAAGTGGGATGGGTGGCTTGGTTGGTTGTGATGTGCTCATTCTGTCATGACTCTTTGAATGCCTGATAGTTTGTTGTTACAGTACTGTTAGTCAGAAATCCTTAAATCAGAGTGAATCTTATTGCAGAGTTGAAAAGGAAAACATGTTCATTGGCCGCCAGAAAACCCTGATACTGATCTACACAGACATGCACTCAGACTGCCATTGCGTGAGAGCATGGCTCTTGTAAAAATCACACGGTCAACTATACTTTTAAGGAAATGATTTACTTGCTTTCCAAAATGCAAACCATTCCCAAATGAACATTTACGTGAGAAATAACAACAACAACAACAACAATAATAATAATATAACTCCTGAAGAATAAGTTAATCTAATTATTTCATACTGAACATAATGTCAGTTTCTTGATAAGAAGCATAAGATATCCTACACCCTTTGTTTCTCCATATACAAATATACTTTGGAAATCCATTTCTAAGGAGGAAAAATATTGGAGTAGTCTAGAAATCAGAGCCGTCCATACTAAGATGATTTTTGAAACTACGTGAAATGTTTTTAGTATGTCAGACTGCATTGAATATCATAACCATGAATGAGTCCTAAAGCCAGTTTTCCTCACTTCCTAGCTTCCACGTTTCAGTGCTATTGTAATGAATTTAAAATGCCAAACTGATTTAATATTGGATAACTAGCTGGAGCACTTTATAAAACAGGATTATATCCCAGTACAGTTTGTTACAAGTAGGTGTAATGTAGAAAGAGTCTAGAATTGAAGCAGTGTTTTAGAGTTGTGTATTTTTTTTTTCTCCGCTGCTGTTCTGAGACAGACATTAACAAAGCTTGTCTATCTCTTGGATCACTGGTTCATTTGGTGTAGTTTTTTTTTTTTTCTGTGTTAGGGCTTTTATGAAGGGCTTAGTGAGTTCAGTGGGAAATAGCTTGCTCACATTTGAAAGTGTAATGATACATTCCAGTGATGATGTGAGATCCAGCAGTGAGGAACTAGTCTTGTGCCAGTATTTATACTAGAGAGATGATTATAGAATTGGGCCTTGATGTAATTCCAGGAGATTGATTTGAGGGTTTCAGAAAGCAGGAATTCCAAGAGGTGACTAGATTGGTGGTCCTTCGTCCTTTTCAGCTTTAAGGATTGTGGATATCCCTTTCCCAGCTTGGCTGCATCTAAGTATACAAATAGAACCCACCCAGCCACCCTGGAGATCAAATTACATATTGCATTGAACATATAGAAACTTCTTCATTTTTTTTCTTTTATTACAAGTGATAGTCCTACTTTAATACAATTGCAGACAAGCAGGGAGAGGGAAGTTTTGCAATCTTTTTCCTTCCAGCCTAGAGTTATTTTCCAAAGGAAATAGCTGTGAGAAAAAATTAATTTATCTTCCCTGTGTACCCTTACCCTGATCCTGGTTATGATCTTATAGGCTTTACTTTTAAGTAACCTAAAAATTACTTTTTTTATATATAATACTGTATGTAAATCTTCCATGATCTTCTGTGAAAAGAAAAAAAATAAAATTACATTAATTGCTATTCTTACATAGAGAGCAAGCAGAGTAGGGAAAATTTTAAGCCATCGAATCTCACTTGTACCTCAGAAGTTTGATTGTTAGATTAATTTGTTTCTCACACTGTATTAGGTCTTGCTTTGTCTCGGTTAAGACTAGCTGTGAGTTGGCTCGAGTAAAAGAAAAACAATGTACATTTTTTCCCCCAGAGATGTTTCTTTTGATTTTAGTAATTATAAATTATGAATTTCTTTCTTAATCTCTTTTATCAGAGGGTGGCATTGTAAAAAAATCCAATGCCTCCAACTTTTACGTAGCCTTCCATTCATATTTATGGAGATTGAAAAATGTTTGGAATACAATAACTGCAAAACTCAAGCTAACTTTTTTTTAAAAAAAAAAAAATCACAGTGACCTTGTTTCCTTCAAAGCACCTCTATAGGGAAGTTAGGCTAGATTAAAACGCTTAAGTAAGTACAGGCAACTGCCTTTGCCCTAGCCTGCTCCCATGCTCCAGTATCTATGTGATGATCCATAGAAGGTGCACATTCCCTCTGTGTTTACAGAATGGAAGGCACCTGCAGTGAAGAAATATTCTCATTAATTGCCTTCCCCTTCCCAATATTAATATATTTTCTAATTTCTTCCATTTCTGTTATTTTTATTCAATATTTCTTTTCTTGTTTTCACAGAAAATATCAGGTTGCGACAGATTGTAAGCAATGATTCAGATAGTGATGATGAATCACAGGGGCCGAAAGGTAAGAAAGGTTACCAACCATGACAGCGCCTACAAAATATTTTTATGGACAATGTCTTACCAAAGAAAGACATAACCAACAGAGCAAAACAAGACTATGTGTTAATTAGACAGAGGTACTTTCCCCCCATTAAATATTTCTGGATGCTTTATAAAAGTATGTGCTTTTTTTTTTTTTTAAAGAAAATATAGGTGTTTAAATGTCCAGGTTATGTACTAGAGTACAAAAACATAAGTTAAAAATATCAGAATGACGTTTATAATTTATATTGTACTTTAAGATATTGAAAGTTTTTTTGCATGTGTTATCTTGTAATACATAAAACAATCTGCAAGATAGGCTTGAACCATGAGATGGGCAGCAATTAAATTAAATTAAATTAAATTTAAATAAATGTTAGTATTGCCATCCCCATGTTACAGACCAGTGGTGAAACACAGTATGACGTCCCTGAGTACACAGGTAGTAAGTTCATGTGAGAACAGTGATGTGCTGCTTGGTGTTTAAGAACTGACTTCATTGTTGCCTGCTGCTGCAGAACAACTGATTAGTGTGCTAGGTGTGGAGACTCAGCTCTGTTCTGAAACTGCTTGCAAAATTAAATAAAAATTAACAATTGGCTCTTGTGAGCCAGTTTAAGGACACCCCTGGGAGAAAAGCTATTCATCTAGAAATATACAGATGCAATTGCCCTCTTTTCTTTAAAGAGAAATAGCAATAGCAATAGCATTTAGACTTATATACTGCTTCACAGGCTTTACAGCCCTCTCTAAGCAGTTTACAGAATTAGCATATTGCCCTCAACAATCTGGGTCTTCATTTTACCCAGTCAACCTTGAGCTGGTCAGGATCGAACTGCTGGCAGTCAGCAGAATTAGCCTGCAATATTGCATTCTAACCACTGCACCACCTTGGCTCCAAATACATATTATAAGAACCCTGCTTTTTAAATTAAATAGTATCTTAATAGAAACTTTGCCTTTAAAGTTTTCAACTTGTTTCCAGATGAACATTTTTTGTTGTGGAATTATCCTCTGGTGGATACAGTGCTGTTATTTGACCAATGCTATCATTCTTCACTTGGCACTTCCCAGTTTTTTTACCACCTCTTCTGTTCTTTTCGTTGGTCTTGTTTTTATTAGGACAAAGATTGTTCCCCCTGATTCCTCTTAAATTTTTTTTAAAAAATAGAAGGCTTTTTTCAAAGAACAATTTTCATCACAAGTTTCTGTTCATCAACATAATTTAAAAGTTAAGCACTGATACAAAAAACACTGGTCACATGCAAGTAAATACCTCAGTCCATTTGAAGAATGGGGCTTCAGATATACATATAGAACAATCCACAATGTTTGGATTTTATCCATTTCATAAGGAAAGGCATTTGGAATTAAAGAGTGGTCAGCACATCCCTTTTCTTCCTCCTCATTTACTTCTCATCTTTGATTTGCATTTTCTAGAAGCTGTTTTCTTAAAGAACAGCATCAACGGCAGTCAGAAAAACAGCAGTAGACCTCCATTGAGCATATTTTGCATGCCATGTACCTTATGCCCTTCAGCTGTTGCCTTTCTGCAAATGCATTCTTTCTGTGACCATTTTATTAAAATCTTCTCAAAAAGTTATTTTGGAATATCACTTCATTAGGTGCTGATGGCCTTTCTTCTTACCTTCTCAAACAGGCTCAGAAAACCCCCAGGCTGAAATATCTCACGATCAGACGAGCCAGGAAAGCTGGGTTCAGAGGATGTTTATGGCGCTGGTGGGCGAGAGTGCTCTTTTCACCACCCGAGAGGGCCGTGCTGGAAAAGTCCACAATTTCATGTTGGGTTTGAATCTCAATACTTGCTACCCATTATCCCCTTTCGTTGGTGTCAGTACCCAGGAATCTGTGGAGGATGATGAAATGGATACTGCTGTAACAGGTGAAAATCCCTATGTTTCTTCATTCTGTTTCTCTGATCAGTAAGACAGAATAAAATGTAGAGCAATTTTTTTTTTGAGACTTGCTTCCAAATAGGAGTAGTCGTTGACATACAATCATTTGTTTAGCGACCGTTCAAAGTTACAGTGGCACTGAAAAAAGTGACTTACTCACCTTTATAACCATTGCAACATCCCCACGGTTAAGTGATCAACATTCAGGTGCTTAGTGATTAACATATATTTACAAGGGTTGCAGCATCCTGGGGTCATGTGATCTCCATTTGTAACCTTCCCCGCCAACATCTGACAAGCAAAGTCAAGTGGGTAAGCCAGATTTGCTTAACAACCATGTGATTCTACTTAACTGCAGTGATTCATTTAATAACCATTGCAAAAAGGTAAAATCGGGCACAACAACTCATTTGCTTAACAACATATATTCTGGTCCCAATTGTGGTTGTAAGTCGAGGACCACTGTACACATAAGGAGTCGTGCATAGTTTAGGTCTTACAAAACCAATTTCACTCACTCCATAGCACTCTCCTTGCCCTTCAGTTTGTCAAAACGCTTCTTAGGCACTCTAGTTGGAACAGAGTAAACACTTGACACATAACTGGATAATAACCTTTAGCATATAAGGGAGTGAAGCTACTTTAAGCAGTTGACCGCTCTTTGTCAACAGGATAGTGCAGACCCCTTTTATATCTGCTGCAATTTCAATCCAGCACTTCTATTCCCTACCTTCTCAGCACTTAAAAGACATCTGGCTTTAGTCTTTAGGCTTGGGTGTGGGGCTAGTTGACAGTTAACATGATCAGCATTCTCATTCTGGGAAGCGGTGGCAATTAGCATAATTTTGACACTTCCTGATCTTGTCTTACATGGGCTTGGTTATTAGAAAGAGCCTGACACATGAACTTTTCTGGTATGTCTTTGACTTACCTTCCAAAATTTTCTTTATTCACTCCTCTTAGTTACTGGAGGTTGTATAATAAGAAACACTTGATTCCAGTTCATCAATTTTCTCCTTTATTTATTTGTAGTAAGATTGTTCAAGTGTAAATGGAGACTAAGTAATCTGGACGTTTAGTATATGAATATTCTCATACAATCCCTTTCATACTTAGAGCGCTTGCTTTCTAAAATAAACCTCTTCCCCTCAAATTGTCTTTTCTTTGGAAGAGTATCAGCTAAGATGGAACTATAAATCCTACCTAAAGGTTAAAATAGCACACATTTTGAAAAATGTTTCAGTAAAAATATTTCTTTTAAATGTCTGTCTCTTCATAACAAAGGAGCACGATGGCTCAGCAGTTAAAGACGTTCAGCTTGTCAGCTGGAAAGCAGACAGCCCTGGTTCAAGACCTGAGTTCCCTGCGATGGGGTGAACTCTCATTATGCCTACCTAGCAGTTTGAAAGCATGCAAATGCGAGTAGATAAATAGGTACCACTTCAGTTGGAAGGTAACAGCGTTCCCTGCACCTGGACATATAATTATGCTGGCCACATGACCACAGAAAATGTCTGGCTCCCTCGGCTGAGAAATGGAGATGAGCACCACTCCTTAGAATTGGGCACAACTGGACAATGGAAACCTTTATCTTTACCTTTTACTCCTCATAACCTTTTTAGTCCACCGTGTTGTTTCTCACAATAGTCCAAGGGCTACTCATCTACAAACATGACCATCCTATTGCTTCCTCAAAGCAATTCATAAACAAACTAAAAAGCTAAGTCTTGAACAGACCTTTGAGGATTCTACTCCTTACCACCTACCATTAAGAAAGCTGTTCATTCATCTCTATTCTTTGTTTTCTGTTTTTAACCACTTAGCAATCTCCCCCCCCCCCCAAAAAAAAAGAGGGCTTCTTTTTTCCCATATCTGTTTATTTTATTCAAGAGTTTTTGATGAGAAACTTTGTCAAAATCTTTTTAAAAGGCCAAGTATGCAACATCAACAGGGTCATTCCAGCTATGTGCCTATTGATAGCATCAAAAAACTCTCAACAATTGGTGCAACAAGTTGTATGTTTGTAGAACCCCTTCAGATTTTTATTATAATTCTCTTACTTTACTCTATGTATCTGGTTATTTTTCTTAATGTATGATTTCTATCATTTTGCCTGGTACAAATGTTAAGCTGGCCAGCTTGTAATTTGCAAAATTTCCCCTGGTTGTTCGTTTTCTTAATTGGTGTCACACTGACTACCTCCTAGTCCTCTGAACTGAAGCTAATTTGAATAGCACTTGAATTTTTGGGGGTGGGAGGAGCTAGGAGTTGACAATTTCACATTTGAAATTTTTAAAGAACTCTTAGGTGGATGCCATTAAGTCCCAGTGATTTATAAGTGTGTAGGCTTTTCAAGGAAGGAAGTCTAGAATATCTTTTGTTATTTATCTCAGTTTCCTTCTATTAGAAAGTCAGGTATCCTATAACTTCTATAGTAGTGTGTGCATGTCAATATATATTGAATTAGGTGAGAGTGGGCAGTGCAGTGGTTCAGCAATTAAAACACTGGGCTTGTCGTCTTGAAAGCCACCAGCCCAGGTTCGCAGTGGGGTAAATGCCCATTCTTGCCCCAGTTCCTGCCATCCTAGCAGTTCAAAATCCTGTAAATACAAGTAGATAAATAGGCACCACTTCAGTGAGAAGGTAACAGTGCTCCATTAAAACCATGCTGACCACATGACTACGGAAACATCTTCGGATAGCGCTGGCTCAACAGAGATGAGCACCACGCCCTATAGTTGGCGATGACTAGCGGAGTAAAATCTGCAGGGACTCCATTAGGTGAACATGGCTATTTATTATATCTTTATATCTTGGTATATACATAGAGTTTTGAAGAGTGGGGACTGACATTTTATTTTTAGATGGTTTTATATTTAAAGTCTACTTTTCATCTAGAAGCTCAAGGGGTTGCCTATAGCAGCAACTATCTCTTCATTTTGTCCTCCCAACTATCTTGGGCTGACAGAAATGGCTGAAATAGCTGTTTTCCCAAATTCCCTCTTCAGGAGAAAATGAATAGAGAGTTTTGTACCATGTATTCATTAATAAGTTCTCATTTAAGCACAGACTCAAATTGAAACAAAAGTTCATTCTACACTTTCTGACTTCCCTTAAAAGTACTTCTGGAAAGGAAATACCTCTGTTTCTCACGTAATCTTGGTTCAGTCCATTCTTGGAACAGAGGATGTACTATTTCAGATGAACTACTTGTACATATGGAAGCTGCAACTGCAAATAACAAATGGAACAAGGGTGGAATAATCTGAACCAAATGTCTGGTTTTCCATGCTGAATTTGTATTACAAAAGAATACCCAGATGCGCATTTGTCCTTAGATCTGACATTTATCCATCCATATGAAACTTTGCTCTGCATGGTCTAGTAAAACTCTACAAAAGTAATTGAAACAATAGAGTGGAAAAATGAGGTCATGTCTGCCTCATCTTGGGGGAAAAAACAACAACTCTAGTATTAGAGAATGGCCCATAAGAAACTTCATTTAATGCAGATGTCCCCTGATCCCCCTTCAGTTAGATAGCATTTGTTGTAATTGAATATATTTCATTTTTTTGACTATTTTCATAAAGCATCAAATAGTTCCTTAGGCAGATTCTAAAACATATTCACCAAATTTGAAATATTTGGATAAAAAAATCTTTAACGTCCAAAAGGTGTGTGGTCCCTTCCTCCTTTTCCTGACACTTTGTGATTTATTTTCTGGCTTATATGAAATTAGAATTCCTCATAGCTTCACATTTTCCTGCTCATGCTAATCAACGTTCCATCATTTAGCTATGCCACTTTTGAAGAGAATGTATAACTGACTGGGATTGTCTTCTCTCAGTTGCTGCAGGCACAAATCATGTAATCCGCTGCATTTATATCCCATCCACCTTCACCCAGGAGCTCAAAAGAGATGCACAGTTTTCTTTCTTTTCCTTTTTTCTTTCTCCTTGACTTCTCAAAGAATCACCATAAGGTAGTTTAGTCTGAGAGATATTGACTGGCTCCAAGGTACACAATGAATGTGGGTTGTACTTTCAACAGTCTAACCACTAACCACACTGTGGAGATGAGTAGTGAGCCTAAGAGACTAAAGAATAATATCATTCACCTATAACCTGGGTTATGTGCAAATTAATGCCCCCCCCCTCCTCTCCCATTACCACATTGGACTTATCACTGTAAATATCCTGAACTGGTTACAGTGGTTGACTAAAAGTATATATAATAGCTTGCTTTTATTTAAACCAGACATGTGAGACTTTCAAGTATTTTATTTTTCCCCACAAACATTATTGAATTACTTTACTGAATAAAATACAAAAAAAAAGTTGCAAAGGGGAAGCAGGGAAAAAGCAACAGTGGGGGAGGGTTGCGGATAAGAATGGGAAAAGAGTAACTTCTGATTTTCTTTGGTACAAGCATGAAATACAATGACCCTTTGAACTATAGAAAACTATAGCACACAGAGCTTCTGTGGTTATAAACAGATCTAGTCATCAGATCCCAAGGTTAAAGTTTCATTTCTTTCAGCTTTGAGGAAAAAGTCCAAAAGTGGTTTCCAAGAAGGAACGAGGCTAGATAAAGACTTTTCTTTAAACCAAACAATCAATTTCCTCATTTTCACCAACTCCATTAACTTCATCATCTATTCTTCCACTGTTGGTATTTGGGAGTCCTTTCATTGTTGTGCGTAAAGAAGCCTTGCTGTTATTATCATGTAGATTGTAGAAGAACAGAATCTCATGGGGTTTTTTTGTTATTCATTTTGCGTGTCTATGAAATCTAGAACAAAACTCTCTGGTTTCAATTGTGCATTCAATTTTAGAATTCTCTGAATTAAAATATATACCTAATCCCAGTATTTCTTAGCTTTCTTACATGTAAGAAAGACTTTCAAGTATTTTTTTAAAATTGAAATATGAGAATTGGTTTGGAAAATGGCATTAATCATCGATATTGTTACCTCCCTTTTCCTAGATCCTGATGAATTTGACAGGATATATGAGCCTCTGGATGTAAAGAGTAAAAAAATTCATGTTGTGGACAGTGGACTTACTTTTAATTTGCCATATCCACTTATCTTAAGACCACAGCGAGGAGTTGATCTTATTATCTCATTTGATTTTTCTGCTCGCCCCAGTGATTCCAGTCCTCCTTTTAAGGTGAGTAACCTAGGCCAGCTATGGACCTCAATTGACAACATACTTCACTCTAGATTTTAAGTCTGTAAGTCTTCTAATGAGTTCTGGATAGTGGTTTAGGGGTTGGACCAGATTCAAGAAAGATCAATATTAGAGCTCCCACTGAGCTATATAAACCTGAAGTAGTCAGCCTTGCTCAGCTCAGTCCTACCTCACAAAAGGGAGGGGATAAAAGGAGAGGTAAGTCAGGTATAAATAGAACAAACATAAATTTTATTATATATTTATGGTACAGATATTACATTTAACAAAAAGAATGATAAATACCGGGGAGGCGATAACATCCTCTGATTGGGCATTTTCTAATCAACCAAAAATCATTCTCAGCAGATTCTTCTATGGTTATTTAGCTTGGAAATTAGATCTGTTCTAAGGACCAGATCCAGTTGTACCCTTGGCCAAAGAGTTTGGCTAATATTTGGAGGGGGCTTTAAGGTAGACACTTTTTTTTGTGCAGGAAATTACCTCTTCCAACCATTTTTGGGAAGCTAGCTTCCACTAGCACAAGTCTTTTATTGTCCTGTGGAATGACTTCAAGGATAGTTTTGCCAAGTCATCCTCCATGGAATAAGTCCAAAAGTGAAGCACAAGAGTGAAGCACAAAAACAGATTTCTCTGCTTTATGCTGTTTCCTCATCTGTCCTACATATTTATCCCCTCTGAAGAAAATGTGGGTCAACTGAAATTCAACATCTTTTAATCTGCTCCAACTAGAATATCTTAAACAATGCCTAAACTTGGCCATTTCATGCCATACCACTTTGGGAAATGTACTGTTCAGAGATTTAGTTGATTATATACAACTATGTTTGTGGCTTATTTGGTGCACTGAAAGAAGTAAATTCTCATCTCATTTATTGTGCAGTAAATATGACTTTGTAATACTACCAGGAAAAAGATCAGAAAGATACAACATTATACATTTGGCACAATATTTGGCACAATGATCATACAATAGACACTTGAGAATAATGTCATGGCTTTTGGGAAACATGGAAAAAAATAGAAATTGAGCCATAAGTGTCCACATAATTTGTAGCATTACAAGGAGCTGCCTTTATGACGCAGGAAATGTTATGACCCTCTTGTTTTATAGAGATCCACCCTTTTATAGTCAATTAAATGTTACATTTATAATGGCAACAACGCCAAACTCATGGGGTGGGTTTTTTTCACAAAAAGCTACTAGCAATCTAATAATACTACTAATAAACTGGAACATGGGATTTGTATGGTAACATACAACAGGTTTTGCCGTTGAAACCTTGGACTATGCTTTCATTCTTCCTGCTAACTGTCCTCACAGACTGCCACGAGGGAAAAAGAAATAGGATTCTTTCTATTATTCTTGCAGTTTGAATTCTGCCCATTTATTAGCATCTTGAAAAGCAATAAAGTCTAGCATTTATATTATCTAACAGCTAATCACGAACAGATGTTGAAGGGCCATCCAATATTGCACCAAATGGCCCTTATTTAGAATCTGATATCTTCAGTTTCCACAAGATGTATTAAGAAATTAAGCTGTTAAACAGATAATGGATTTTTATTTTTACCAATATGAGGAAGATAAGAGAGAGAAATCATTATACCTGCTGGTCATTGAGCATATTTTATTAATAAATAGAACATTTAAGCAGTCATAATTTTCTACTAATAGAAAGGAAGTATGAGACGAGATTGTAGTGTTCTGGGACAGAACCATCTTACACTGTATTGTAAGGTTGTTTCCCAACTCTGTATTTTCAAAGGACAAAGAATTAAATGAGTGCCTAAAGAATAAACAAGATTACATTTTTATTGCATTTTCCCTATTTAATGTGTTCTTAACTGAAGCAAAGAAATAAGTGATATCTTTATGGCAGGAAATAGGATATATGTTTCACCAGAGGAAAAGTTTATTGAAATCAACAGAAAGCTACGATTTTTATGGTATTTTATACTCATCATGCCTCTTCACAACAATAACAAAAGATTGGTGCGATGTACATGCTTAATCAGTGTTGAACAGAAATGGATATATTTGATTCAAACATAGATGTATCTCACATGAGCTATATTTCTGTTATAGAAGCCCCCCAAAACTAATAGAAATAAAAACAATGACTGTCTCTTCATCATTATCTTTACGTTTCAAAAATTAAGCACCTGTCTTCACAGTAGTATTTAGATGAAAATTCTTTAATTTTGGCTTTTGCATCTTTCCTTCCACATGATAACTGAA
The DNA here is from genome assembly GCA_023970755.1 of Azemiops feae. NCBI lineage: Eukaryota > Metazoa > Chordata > Lepidosauria > Squamata > Viperidae > Azemiops > Azemiops feae. The sequence goes on along the minus strand of JALGBA010000434.1, from coordinate 479,889 downwards.
GGAAATTATTTTATTTACCAAGCTGCAAGAGATGATGATATTTTGATTTACTATAGTTTTTCTATAGTAAGAAATTACCATAAGCTTCCAAAAACAGGAATTCTATAGATGGAATATGAGAGTTGTTAACAAAATGTCTTTTCATGCTGTTTGTTCTGTTTTTCTAAAATATGTTTCAATTAGAATTTTACAATACAATAAAGATATAAAAACTGAAAAGAATAAGAAAAAGAAAAAATATAGGAACTAAAAAAGAAAGAAAATATAGAATTTTGACTGCCACCTTTCTTTCTATTGAGTTATTGCTATCTTATTCTTTCCCTGTCCTCTTAACCCTTTCTAATCCCCGCATCCATAAATCATCAGTCTTTTCTTAGTCCACATCAAAGATGTACAAAGACTTAGTCCAGTCTTTAAAAAATAGCAGTTATCATTTTTCCCCTGACCAACCTGATTGGCTTTGCCATTTCTATGAACTCCATCAATGCAATCTTTAATTGTGGGTATTCATTTTACCTGTTCTGAAAGCTAAAAGGCTAAAATAAATGTGATTTTGGAGATATGGGAATATGTTTTGTAATCTTTAAAGGCATATGCAGGATAACTTTGAAATGGGAAAGGTGGCAGTATGTGATTTCCAATTTCCAAAACTGGAACTAAAGCAATTGTTTGTCCTCTGGGTAGAATAATATGGTTATTATGTTCTTGTACATCTCAACCAGCTGAGAAATCCATGTGGTAGAAAGGATTAAACATTATCACTTAGTGCAATGTGAAATCCAAACCATTATTTTTCAATGAAGCTTTTACTTTGATTGTATTGTCATTTTATTGGGTTAGGAATATTTATTTCTGACTATTTTAATGTTTTTATGTTGTAAGCTGCCCAGAGTCACTTAGAAACCAGATGGGCAGCAAATAAATTTAATTAATAAATTAAATAATAAATAATAAAATAATAGGACTATATGTCTATGGAGATTCTCATCCAAGTCATGGTTGTCCCAAAGGTGCTTTTTCAAAAGGCAACTGGACTTTGTTTTTCCTTGAAGACGTTTCGCTTCTCATCCAAGAAGTTTCTTCAGTTCTCACTGAATGGTGGAGGATGGTTGTGAAGTGCATCCTTCCATCTTCCACCATTCAGTCAGAACTGAAGAAGCTTCTTGGATGAGAAGCGAAACATGTTCAAGGAAAAACAAAGTCCAGTTGCCTTTTGAAAAAACACCTTTGGGACAATAGAAGACTGTTCTCTTTTTCTCTAAATTATGCATGATTGTATCAGTTTGTTCCTTTCTTGTGTTCCTTTATCTGATGTTTGTGTGTTGAAAAAATATGGCTTTCTTTCCAGGAAATTTTACTTGCTGAAAAATGGGCCAAAATGAACAACCTTCCTTTCCCAAAAATAGACCCAAATGTGTTTGATCGTGAAGGGTTAAAAGAGTGTTATGTCTTCAAGCCCAAAAATCCTGCATCTGAAATAGATTGTCCCACGATTATTCATTTTGTTTTGGCCAATATCAACTTCAGAAATTACAAAACACCAGGTCAGTAGCAAAAAAACATCATCACCACAAAAAATAAATCTGACAATCAGTTCCTTGTAAGATAAACCTTGCTGTGTACGGATTTACTCATATGCTTTTTTATTTTATTTTTTAACACTGAATTTACTCTCATGTTCAGTCTTTCTTTTTGGACACTGCAGGGTAAGGGAGGGAGGAATATCTTTGTAACTACTGTTTCTGTTTCAAACACATTTAAAAAAAACAAATTTCAATAGACAATGAAATTCAAATATAAGAAATTATTCCTTAGCTTATCAGTTTATTTAGATCAGGTGGGCACTGCAATGTAAATAAAGTCACATTTTTTTTGCAAACAATGCAATTGCACTCTAGATTAGGATTTCTTGTCTGTTTGAGGAACAATTTAAGACCAATCCTGTGTTCTCGAGAATCTTAAGACAATTTTAAAAAAAACTGTCCAAAAAGTCCAATCATACTTAAATGGCATTATGTGACTACATAACCATTTATCTTCAGTTTTCACACCCACCCCCAATTTTGTACAGGTAGTCCTCTACTTACAACCATAATTGAGCCCAAATTTTCTGTTGCTAAGCAAGACAGTTTGTTAAATGAGTTGTGCCTCATTTTACGACCTTTTCTGCCACAGTTGTTAAGCAAATTATTGCAGTGTTAAGTGAATCTGGCTTCCTCCATTAATGTTGTTTGTCAGAAGCCAGCTGGAAAAGGTGATCACATGACCCCAGGACACTGCAACTGTCATAAATACTACCAGTTGCCAAGCACCCGAATTTTGATTACATGACCATGGGGATGTTGCAATGTTTGTACCGTGTTTCCCCGAAAATAAGACCCGGTCTTATTATTATTATTTTTTGCCTCCAAAAGAGGCAGCAGGTCTTATTTTCAGGGGATGTCTTACCCACTTACCTTAGGACTGCCGCGGCCAGGTCTCCCACGCCCCGACACCTGCCTCGCCTCCCCGGCTCACTTCTGCAGCTGCTCGCTCCTACTTGCGCGAATTGCCCCTGGCCTCCGTTTCGCTGTCAGAGACCTTCAGGAAAGGCCTCTGCAGCCGAGAAACGAGCTTCCGATTGTCGTTGCGCACGTCAATCCAGAGCTAGTTTCTTATGGTGAAACAGAGGCAGGGGGTGCCGCGTGAGACGGCGGCGAGCGACTGCAGAAGAAGTGGGCCGGTGAGGCAGGTGTCAGGGCGTGAGAGGCCTGTCTGCAACTGTCCTAATGTAAGTGGATGCAGGAAGCATGGGGTAGCTCCACTCCCATGTCCCCGCCCTAGCTTGATTTTTACCACCTTGTGCAACCCTCGTGGGCGGGGTCTTAAGTAGGGCTTATTTTTGGGGTAGGGCTTATATTGGGCATGTAAAAATCAAGCTAGTCTTATTTTCGGGGTATCTCTTATTTTCGGGGAAACACGGTAAGTGTGAAAACTGATCATAAGTCACTTTTTTCAGTACCATTGTAACTTTGAATAGTCATTAAACAAATGGTTGTAAGTCAAGAACTACCTGTATGGTATCCAGCCATGAAAATATTGCTTAGTGTTTGATATAGCTTGGATAGTCTATGCCAACTTTGTCAAGCTTTGCACACCAGAAGTTAAAATCCACAGGCAACTAATTCTGGATTAATGTATCATTATTTTACATGGGTTTTCTTTACTTTTTAAGATAATTTTTATACTCTTAGTATTCAGTTGTTATTTCATTCAATCTCTGTAGGATATTTGAAGCAAACTTGTATGATATTTTTTAAGATTCTGAAACCGATAAGCCAAAATTCCATTTGAGACAGTAGCAAAGGTTCAGTAAGATTCATCAATGTTTCATTGACTTTGCTGAAACCATAGACCAGATTGTTTATTCTTGGTAGCACTCTCATTGTGCCTAGGTATTTAAAGAATGAAAGGAGGAGGAAGAGCTTACAAGCGAAATTTACAGCTATTAAACATTGAATTGCATGCTTTTTATACCCACCTGCTGAATTATTTGATCTTAAGGTACCTCCTACTTTGCTGTCTTAATTATAGGTGTTCCAAGAGAAACTCAAGCAGAGAAAGACTTTGCTGATTTTGATATTTTTGATGATCCTGACACACCTTTCTCCACTTTCAACTTCCAGTATTCAAAGGAGGCTTTCAGCAGGTTGCACGATCTGATGGAGTTCAATACCCTGAACAACTTAGATGTATGTATAATATACAAGGGAAGTTTTAGATGCTCTACTGAATTCAATGACTATCATTGAAGGGTTCTATCTTGACAATTGTTATTAATGTCTAGATAATCCCCTTTGACTTTCAAATCTAGAAAGAAAATGGGTCCAGATAACATAAAACAAAAATGTATTTGTTACATAATGCAGCCAATGCACTTGTAGTTGTCTTTCTATAGCTAACTTCTATATAATGGGCCCAATTTTGAATATCAGCCCCAAACCCTCAGTTTCCATAATATTATTAAGAGAGCAAGGGATGGAAAAAGAAAATTATTAAACATGGACAGATGACAATACAATGAATGGTCATTGAAGCTGTTGGGTATTGTCAGCATAGTGGGGTTGTTGGGCAAAAGTGCCAATTTCCTCAATTACGGCAGATAAGGAAGAATATGTTAATATTGTCGATAATTCCTGCCTTGAATTCTGCAAACAAAGGTTGGGAAAAAAATAAGATTTCTGTTGCTGCTTTGAAATGCTTTCTGCTTTAGAGTTCCATTGATTCTTGTCTTGCAGAGAGTTATATCTATTATTTCTTCAGCAGTTTGGGAACATTCCTTGCAAATCTATAAAGTAGATAAATAAGGTATTAATTTGTTTTTTCACAGGAAACGGTTTTAGCAACAAATGTTTAAACAGGAATGATCTTAGTTCTTATATCTTTGCTTTCTTCTAAAAAGCAGCAAGCAAGAACCTTGGATTGGCTTTTTATTAGGACTATCACCCCAAACTGTGAATGATTCTATTTCAGAATGCTGCAGAAATATTGCCCTGGCATTAAGGAAGCATATAATTGCCATCTCAACCTGGTTCATTCTAAATGTGTTAGACCTTAATTCCAATAGTCTCCAACCAGACTGAACATGGTCTAGGTGGTCTTGGACTAGATCTCTCTTGAGGCTGAAAGCATTTTCCCTAAGCATTCCTATGGAAGTAGTAGTTGGCAACAGTTCTGGAATGCTGCCTATGCTCTACTCAGCCCCTCCCATATAGTGGAGTTACTGTTCAAAGATTGGAGAAAATTTCAAAGCCATGCTCAATATGCTTCTCCTTTCTTATTTGGCCCAGAAGCTACAGTCAATCATGTATCAAAATATTATTTTTACATTGCATTCTAAAGTTGTTCACTACTCCAAATGCAATGACGTGTCCTTTTATTAGATCTTGATGCAGTAGAGTTCCCAGGCAGCACACCAACTTTCTGCTGTTTGTATAATAATGCCATCATGCAAATAACATTTGATTATGACTTTATCATATTTTATTTACTTAGGGACTCGGGCACAGATAAATAGTCAAATTATGCAAATCTCTGTGGTGCCTGTATCTCTAACTAGAGGGACATTTATCATACTTCCCCAAGGTTCTTAATTAATTCAAATGAGGTTTCCTTTGTAGATTTTTAAAAGCACCTCATCTTTCCTTGCTCTAACTCTAACCTTACTTTCTCCTTGTTGCTTTAATTTCCGAAATCCATTTTGTAGGCTTAAGATATGAACCAAACCCTTAGAACTAGTAGGATACTTTCATACATTAAGTAGTCAGTTCTGGCCATGAATTTACCTGTTATGCTTTATTGACAAGCAGAGCTTCTAATTAATGCATATTGGGCAAAATTGCATGGTGAACTCCTTCTACAGAATGCAGACATAACTTTGTTTACGGAGAAGCAGAAATTGGCTGTTTCATTGAACAGAAAAAGCAAGGCACATGGCTTCCATATGCATAGACAATGACATGTTTCTTACATTTAACATTTTGTAACCCACTCACCCACCCACTTTTTCCCATAGATATTCCATATATGGACATGTTGATGCATGTTTAATACAATGGAAATTTATATATTTGTTAATTAAATTTAGAGGTTGATGATCTCATGGTTTCAGTAGACTGAGCTATAAAGTTGATGCTAAGGTCTGTTTCATAAAACAGAAAAAATGGGGATTGATTAGATGGAGAAGCTGAGAAGGTTAGTTTATGGTTGTGTTCCTGAACAAAACCACAGTCTTAATATGCAAAATACAGTTGAACTTTTCTTTTTGCTACACAGTTTAGTAATTACTAACATTATTTTTCCGGCAGAAGTCCTAACTGTTGAGTATATTATGATTAAAAGGTGCCATCTAGTGGTTAAATTTCATTCTCCATTAAAATAAAAAAAACAACACTGCGCACAAATTAAAAACAACAAGCATAAGTTATAAAATCATATGTTACAATTGTCCATGATAATATTTTCATCAAAGTCTTTGCTATTGCATACATTCTCCTTTCATATACTCTCCTTAGTTAAGCCAAGAATGATTCTAAATGAAAATGGAGTCCCAGAAGTTAAATTATGCACATAATATCTGTAAGAAGGGAAACATCTCAAAAATAGATACACAAGATCAGTGCACAGACTATCTTGTCCATAGCTTGGGGGATAAGTCCAGCCCTTGCTTGCATTAAAGGGCTGTGTGAAGGAATTCTTGCTACTGCTACGTTTATGCACTTATGAAATTGTATTATATTTGGATCATGGCTAGAATCTCATTTTTCTGAAGAATGCTACCAAAATATATATTAGAAAGTGCCTTTCTCTTTTTTATTTCAGAAAGTAGAAGTATATATAAGCTTAGGATATGCGCACAAATACTTTGGGACTTCATACTGTAGTGTTTCACATTCAAAGACTCAAAAGGGGGCTTTGGATTATTCATGTGCTATAATACATAGATGGGAAATGTATTTGTGTTTCTGTATCTATTTGTGTATAAACAAACATATACAAAGAAAACGAGATCATTTTATTTGCATCAGAAATTATTTCTTTAATGTAATTGATCTTTTGTTTGTTTAGTGTAAAAAGTATACAGTGCAAATCTGATAGATACCTCTTTAGAAATTGGTTCCACTAAGATTAATGGAACATATTTCTCTGTAAGCAAGCAGAGGATACATGACAGCACTAGTACAATTTTGATACTATTCTGATTCTTTTTTTGCAGGTAATCAAAGAAGCAATAACAGACAGTATTGAGTATAGAAGGCAGAACCCATCACGCTGTTCTGTATCACTCAGCAATGTTGAAGCAAGGAGATACTTCAACAAAGCTAAAAGCAATAGCCGTACATAAGGATAAATACCAGCTTTGCTACTTAGAACCAAGAATTGTTGCATTGATCAAACAGACTTTATGCAGAAAAGAATCACTGGGAATTAATCATTACAAAATAAAGGAATACAATTGCATCCCTGATGATGATGAAAATGAGAGCAGGTTTATTTACAGCTAGATACCAAATAACACGTATAATATAAATTACAAAATAAGACATAAAGGAAGAAGGAGAAAAAAGAACAAAGTAAAATATTTAATACAATAGAATTCATAAACATTATAGTAGACAGTAATGTTAAAATAAAGTAAAATTAAAAAATGGTTAATCTGATTTTTCTTCAGATCATATAAATCTGTCCCAGTTATTCTTGTATATTCTCCTCATTCCTTTAAAACATGTATCCCCAGCAATATATTGATTTATTTAACATGTTGGAAGTTGTAATCATAGTGTAGTTAGAGACTGAGTTGGGGAATGGTTGTTTTAAGAATACTCTAATTTTTGATGTGAAAATGCTGTATTGTAAGTAAGTTGTTTCTTGAAAGTAAATTCTTCCCAGGCAATTATATAAAAATATTTGTATCACTGTGAAATGAATGTTAAAAATATAAATCCATCTCTATGCTCCTTTGATTTAACAATATCAAAAACAAATGAGGTGGATAATAACATTGCTTGCTTTTATTTTCATTTTGTTGAATTTTTATATAATTGAACATAGTAGACCCTTGATTTACTTTAACTTAGTTAAAGGACAGGAACTTTTTTTTAGAAAAAAAATGTTTATTTGTTTTTAAGTAAAGTTAACATTTTATACATTCTATAAAGGGACTTAAACTATCAAAACAAAGAGTGGCTTCCTTTCCCAGTTATGGACATGTTCACAGTTATTTATATTGCCAATTGACACCTGAAAATATAGGAAACCATTCTGCATAAAAGTTATTTTTGCAAACTACTAGTTATTACAAACCCCTATCCCCTTCCATCATGCTATCTCATGCAACCATCTGTCATTGTTGCAATCTGTACATAATTCTAAATCCTAATGGGGGATGCTTGTTTTGCGCATAACCTGATACATGAATCTACACCTTATGATAAAGGAATATGTAAGGCTGTTATGGCTTGTTGAATACCCCCAGTTTGGTATTGTGTGTGAGCCACACTATGAAATCATTTTTCAATATTTAATTTATGGAACATGTGAGATATTTCAGAGCCAAACTAGAGCCAATCCTTTCCAGGTCATGCTCCCATCCCTTCTCTTTGTTCCTTGGTAAATATAGTTATCTATTTTAATTATGGAGTTGCCTTCTCAAACAAAACAGAAAATCTCTTTATATTTCCTTTGCTGGTTTGTGCTTATAATTGTAAAATCTTGACAAGATGGGCTATGCTATGATTGGTAGAAAAATTGAATTTGGATGAGCAATTCAGTCTAGCACGCAGGAAAAATACTGAGTAAATGCTAAAAAAAAAAGGACATTGAGTTGAGTGGGTATAGAAATTGAATAAATAAATAAAATTACTTGTGGATATTTCTTAGTGAGGGTATTTGCCTTCAAATTGACATCTGATTCCTGGTGACTGCCTTGATAAGTTCTTGCAGTTTTCTTGGGAAATTTTTTCAGAAGTGGCTGTCCATTGTCTCCTTCTTAGGGCTGAAAGTGACTGGCATGAGGTCACTCAAACGTTGACTTCACGTTGAAGATGGGATTAAAACTCATGACATTTTGATTTCTAGACTGGTCTCTTAACCATCTCATATAGTTTAGAAACCAAACTATATCCACTGAACCAGACATTTAATCCAATATGTAATTATTCCTTTTGTATGTACTCCTTGCTGGGAATTGTAAAAATCTCCTCCAAATCAGGGTTAATTTGTGCCTGTTTCTCTTTTGCTCCAGGCACCAAAGAGCACCAATTGACTGCCCACAAGAATATTTACTTCCCTTCTGACTTCCCTAAGAAGTGTTTTTCACCTCCCTACACAAAAGAGAATTTTAAACCCTTAGATGGCCAGACATTACAAGGGCAATTGAAGGATAGTACATATATACCTGCAATGACATTTTTTGCTGTCTAACGTCTATTGTTTAAGTCCAGGGAACATGAGAAGTTACAGTAACTGCATTCCTTTTCCCTGGAATGTTGTAAAATGATCTCATATTTGGCCAATATTCATTCGAAAAGTGACATGATTGTCTTTGCCAAGTTGAAGCAGTTTGCAATGGCAAACTATTGCAAATATGTATGATCAGACCTTCTCTGCTTTTATATCGTTTCAAAAGTAATGATCCTTGGCTGTTAAAATGCTTTGTTTCAAAGCTTGGGTCAATCTCAGAACAAAAATATTAATGCCCCTGGAGACTGGAACAAAAGATCAACTGAAGGGTCATGCTTAGAGCTTTGTTTTCAAGACAGATTGAACGAGATAGCATTCCTAATAGATGCAGTTACTTCCGTGGTTGATCATAATTTCACTTCATCAGAGAGTTTATGATGACCCATGTACAGCCGGTTTGCTCTTTAAGTGGTGCCCTTCTCCCTCCTCCCCAACAGTCTCTGGTTCTAAGAAAGTTTTCAGGATGTTTTTGCTAGAAATTTATTCTAGTTGATTTTTGTTGATTTATGCTAATTTGTATTGTTTTTTCTTGTGGGACAAGCCATTTTAGTTAAATTTGGTCTGCATAAGTCGTATATTAAAAAAACCTATAATCCTTCCATTTTGAAAGACTAGTTGCTGAATTTTTCAATAGTTGCTGAATTTTTTAAATAATTATTTCATTATTTCATTTTCCTTTCTATATAAATGTAAGTTGCTTACTTCATTTAATAACTATTCTATACTCTATTGTATTATTAAGGATTTACTAAAAGATGTCACACTGATTAATCTGTTTTATGATAATGTGAATTAGATGTTTAAAATCATGACAGGATTTTATGTTTTTTTTTTTTTTAAACTTTCTGTGAAAACAAAGGATGTGATACAATCTTTTTTTTAATACATATATTTTAAGTAAAACCATCAACATGTTAAATCATTCAATTTTCTTTTGTTTAGGATGTTTAATTATTTCACAGGACTAAACGAAGAATTGTCCCTTGCATGCATAAAAACATTTCATATCTCTTTCTTAAAATACTTGGAATATCATCTGTTTTGACCCATGACATTATTATTTAATGTTTTAAATAAATATTACTGTATGGTTACATTATAGACTATCAAATTTACTGTCTCACATTTCCATAATTTGTTATACAGTTGTATTATAGGAAACAATGTTGGTTCACTTGAAACCATGGTTTAGAAATAAGTTTGCTCAACCCATTCCTTTTCTCTTATTACTTCAAGATTTGTCATTATGTTTTCTTTCCCATGGTTTGATGTTCGGTTTCAGTTCATTCAGTTGTATTTATTTCCTGTCTTTATTATTTTTACAAATAACTCAAGGTAGCACACATCTCCAACACACTTTCCTCCTATTTTCCTAACAATAACAACCTTCCGAAATGAATTGGGCTGAGAGAGTGACTGGCCTAAGGTCACCCAACATGCAACTTGAACTCACAGTCTCTTGCTTTCTAGCCCAGTGCCTTAATCACTAGACCAAAATGGTTCTCGCATATATTGCAAAACCATATAGAATGGGAGAAAACTGGCAAGGGACTTCCCTCAAGATCATTATGAGCCCCCCAATTCTAATATAAGGTAAGTAATGACGTAAAAAAAATTCTTGTGCCAGCTAGTTTTGCAGCAATCTGACTTTTTCATCCCCACAGTGGGGTAAACATTAGCCACCAGTCCAACTGGTGATCATCTTATAAATAAATAAATGCTCCTGAGGATTTTGCTTCATTTAATGTACAGGACTGTGTATATATGCATGGAAACCATGCATTCCTATCCATGAATTTAATATCTAGAAAGGTTAAAGAGACACATAGATGGGTGGGATTCAGGCCTGAGTTTATAAAGAAGAGTGCATTGCTTGGTTTTGTGGGTGACAATGTGGCACCTGGTTGTGCAGTCTATAACCCAACAGTCTTTGTAGCATGCAATAGCATTAATCATGCTAAACATCTGGACTGTGAGGATTGGAAGCAGGGACATGGTCTTAAGGCAGTTGTTTTAGGAGATGGCCCAGTGACAAGAGCCCCAAAGCGTTCTGCTGTTGAAGGTTTGACACTCCCAATTTACTATCTACGAGAGCCAATTTGGTGTAGTGGTTAAGGCAACAGGCTAGAAATTAGGAAACTATGAGCTCTAGTTCCACCTTGCCCATAAATCAAGCTGCGTAATCTTGCACTAATCATTCTCTAGCTCTAGAAAGAAGGCAAGGGCAGATCACTTCTAAAAAAGCCTTGCTAAGAAAACTGCAGAGACTTGTCCAGGCAGTTGCTAGAAGTCAACACACAAGGGCACATGCACAAAACAACAACCATACACATACTTTATTACAGGGGTCCCCAACCCGTGGGTTGTGGCCCACTATGTGCGTGCACTCACCCCCCCACTCGTGCTAGCGTTGCCCCGAGCATCCCGTTGATGCTAGTGCCACCCTGCCCCCGAGCGTCCCACCGGCTCCATTTGCATGTGTGCATGCACTTGCGCACATTTGTTTGCATGCGCTCATGTGCGGGCCATTTGTGAGCATGCATGTAGCGGTGCCTGCCTCCCTTTCCGGGCCACCAAATCAAAAAGATTGGAGTCCTCTGCTTTACTAAGTACTACTGGTATCTATGTGAAACTAAGGTAGTCCTTGACTTATGACCATAGTTGAGTCCAAAATTTCTGTTGCTAAAAAAGGCCATTGTTAAGTGAGTTGTGCCCCAGCTGTGCCCCAACCTTTGTGCCACAGCTGTTAAGCGAATCACTGCAGTTGTTAAGTGAATCATGAGCTTGTTAAGCAAATCTGGCTTCCCTCCATTAACTTTGCTTGTCAGAAGCCAGCTGGGAAGGTTATAAATGGTGATCACATGACCCTGGGACACTGCAACTGTCATAAATGTCAGTTGCTAAGCATTTTGAACACGTGACCATGGGGATATCTCAATAGTTGTGTGAAAACTGGTCATAAGTCACTTTTCCAGTGCTGTAACTTTAAACAATTACTAAATAAGTGGTTGTAAGTCAAGGACTACCTGTACCAGAGGAAATAACCTTTAGGAGAGGGCAGCAAGTAAATTGACTTTTATTATAATGATGCTTTGTTTTAAAAATTTTATATAAGTCTTCACTGGCTGAAAGTTTTTGCCAAGTCCTCTGTGACAATCAATACCTACATTTTGTTGGCCATCGTAATACCTGTTATTTGAAGTTTCAAAATAAAACTTACAGCACATAGTTATATATTTAAATTTCCAGCTTGCCATGAAATGTGACATAACTTGTACTGATTCTCTTACATCAACTAACTAAGATGTTGCCTTTTATGAATAAGTGACTTCTCCAAATAGCCATATATTAAGTTTAGATTTTTTTAAAAATTGGAAGACTCATTTGTTTTTCATCTAAGATACTTCTGCGATTTCTTCAATGTTCTCACAACTATAATCTTATTTAAGCTCTGGCAAATTGATTAATTATCTGCTTTGAAACAAAGCAGCTTAACCAGATGACAGTTCCAGATATTTACTCCCTTAAATGTTGTTGCTCAATACAGTTGGATCTTATCCCAGTCATATGTAGAATATATCCATTGAAATTACAGAAAATTAAACAAGTCCCATCAGTTTGAGTGGGTTTATTCTGCTAGGTCTGGATGTATACCCAATGTATAAAAAAGCCCGACTTTCCTTAGTTATGACATGGCACAAATCTTTCCTTAAAGAACCAATACATCGACCAAATGCTGTCTGAATAGATAAAATTCATCTTTTCTTCCCCCACCTCCAAAGGCTTCTCTCTTGTAATCCTGTTTTACAGTACAAAAGCAGACCTGTAATTTTGTTTTGTTTTAAAAAAGACTGTACCTTTATAATTCCACCAAGTATCAATAGAAACTTGGGCTTATTTCGGATCTAAGCCCATATTGTCATAGATGGACAAAGCAGTGTTTCCCCAAAGAAGCTGGTTGTTTCTCACCCCACAGGTTCTATGGAGGATAAGTGGTCAGAAGACAGGAAACAAAGAAGAAAAATCTGCTTACATATATCAAGAACCAAGAGGTTCTTTACAATCATCCCATCTGTAATAAATGTGATGAAAGCAAAGAGCTTGTTCAACAGTCATTGCCTTTTCTTTTTACAGTAAACATTTTTTAAGACTATAGATTTTATTAATTCAAAAGGGAAAAAACAATGATTTAAGCCTTCACATTTGCAAGCCTACCCAGTTATACAGCTACTTCTGTTTCACAATTGGCACAAAGTTTTGAGTGTTTTGTATTTCTAACGTTTGAGTTGGAAAATCCAAAGTAACCTCTTTTCTAGGTTTTGTAGAGCATGACTAAAGTCAGAAGTGTGGACCGGAAAGGCTAAGAATTATCCAGCTAGACCAGGGGTGTCCAACTGCCAGCCCACGGGCCGGATGTGTCATGCCGAAACTGTGGCCACCCAAGCAAGGGAAAAAAAGTCACGATACGTCGTGACACGTCACGTGATGTGGCGAGTTTGACACCCCTGAGCTAGACCAACTGTGGTAAATTAAAAAAAAAACTGACCCAAAGTTACTGTTATCTGACCAATATGATTCAGTTTCTATATATGTGGCCAAATTTTGCTACACTGTAAAACCAGACACCATTGGATTGCATTAATGATCTTGCCCTAAACCAGGGGTAGGCAACCTTATGACTCGTGGACTTCAACTCCCAGAATTCCTGAGCCAGCCATGGTGAGGGGAAAGGGAGAGGTTTCCAAGCTGAGCCATGCTGGCTCAGGAATTCTGGGAGTTGAAGTCCACAAGTCATAAAAGAGCCAAGGTTGCCTACCCCTGCCCTAAACTATGTTATTTTATTTGGTTTTATCTGCTGCTAACTTGTTGAATTCTGGTAGGGTTTGCAATAAAGTTTAATACAATACAATACTGTACATCCTGATTAGTAATAGCTTATTGGGGGAATCCTTGGAAGGAGGGGTTTTTTTTTAAAATGTATTTCCTCATCTCACAAATAATATAACCATCTTTTGTATAAATGTCAGATGCTACTATAGTTGTTAGCTATTATCAGTTCATTCTGGAAAAAGGGACTATAGAACTGCTGAACTGGGTTACATAAACATGTTTCTCATCTTTGCTTATGCAGCACAGTAACAAGTAGACATTTCCTAAAGCTCTTGGAATTTGCCCCTGTGTCTATTCATTTTAACTGCATCAGAACTTTCGTCTGTTGATTTGGCAGAGAGAAGTTAGGCCTTTCTCACGCTAAGATGTTAGAATATACATGCATGCATGCCTTAGAATTTGGTATATGACTAAATTTGCTACTGCTGAAAAAAGAGAATGATTTTCTTGAATGTTGTGGGTCCCCCATCAGCTGGAACTAATGACACAATCCCTGCTTTTTCAGTGTCCTTGAATGCCCTTGATTTGCCTAACAGTATTACTAGCCAACTGTGATCTTAAAGAATGAAAGAAAGCAGGACTTAAACTACTCAGAGCAAGTGTAGAAGGGGATCATGGTGCAGTCCTTGAAGACTATCTGGAAAATAGAACTGGTCCAGAATGTGGCAGCATGCAGTTCTGGGTGATGCACAGTTTGCCCATATTGCACTGCTTTTTTTTTAAAAAAAGTTGTATTGATTTTTTACAATAACAACCTTAGCGCCTGGTGTACAGCATGTTGTCTTGGTTCATAAATTTTTTAGAAAAAAATATACAATCAATAATAGTTAACAGTCAATAATAATTATTTTTTATATTTCCATAATTAATATATCAATTAATAATATATTTCCTTGATCTTCTCTTCTCCCAGTAGTACTCTCCTTCTTCAACATTAAACAAATATAATTTTTGATATTTGATATCAAATGATTAAATAAAAACATTTTCTTCTATATTTATACCAGCAATAATAGCATCCATATATAGCATTTTTTTTTCTTATCAACTTATGTTATTTTCGTTAAAGTCATCTTATTGATTCACCCTGTATCTTATTTTCATAAATCTTGTTTAAGCTCAATTTCTCCATAATATTCAAACAATTCTTATCAATCATAATTTTCTCAGTAATTAACATCTAAATATCCAAATTAAGTCATTTTTTTCTAGTTCACATTCTGTTATCTGATTTGTTTGTTCATTCTTTATCATCATTCTTTGGATGTTTTTTGATTGTAGATTTAAGTTAGAAGTGTATTCATTTATGTCATCAAAGTTATGTTTAATCTCCTTGTGGTTTAAAGCTATTGTGATTTGTATCTGTTGTAGCATTGCATAAATTTCTTCTTGGAAAGTATTTGTCTTATCTTGGAATGTTGCTTCTAGAGGTCTTTGATCTTTCAGGCTGAATCCTTCAGGAGTAGATTTGAAATGTGGTTTTCTATCATTTTTTGATGAATATGTGATATCCATGTTGTCTCCCCCTTTCGAGTAATCCATCATAAGTACCATAGTCTCTGTAATTTGCCTTGTCAAGCTGGCCAAAATTCAAAATCCAAACAGTCCAATTTTCTATAGTTCTTGTCTTTATATATAATTTTTATAATCCACTGTAATTTTCAATTGTCAAGGTTTCAGTTAAATCAATGTTTTATAACAGTTCTTTCTTTCAGGAGTCAATTGTCAATCAGTCAGAATTACAATTCAATATATTTAGCCACCTTAAATCCTTCCTGTAACTTCCCCTCTCAAAAATTACTCATAGATCAAAGTTTTTAAACAGTTCATAAATTTAGACCACAATCAAAGTATTTCTTTTCCTTCAAACACTTTCCAATCTTATAGCTGGCTCAGTATACAATTTCTTCTTTGTTCCCTGGCAACTATCTTCTTAAAGGTTATTAGAGTTCATGGGAACAGATTTTTCTTTGTTTCTGGGCTTTGTCTTTAATGTACTGTATTCTAATTGTCCACTAGATGTCAGCAAATATTTGTTTTCCTGCTCTTTCAGACAAGAAATTCTGATTATTTTTCGTTTTTTTAATATAATTTCATCAAAATCTTTTAGAATATAATCTTAGCAGTTTGTTTTAGTTTCTAAATTTGATCAGATTGTAGTATTTTGAATTAAATTTCAATATGTTTCTTTCCTCCTTAAAGGTTAATTTGCCGCTTCTGTCTATAGGAGAATGGGAATGTAGTCCCCTCCCCTCACTTTCGGAGGTTTTCTTGCTTTGGGGATCTTTCCGAGGGACTTAGTTGCAAAATAAGGGAGAGAAGATCAAATACTCTCACCAATTCCAAGCACACTGTTCACCATTGTTCTGGCTAGTGCTCTTGGACTTCGGCTGCAGGTAGCTTGGGCTAGATGGTGGCATGCAGCTAGCCTCTCTCCTGTCGGGTCAGAGGGCTTCCCTGGATCAAAACGGAATGACCGCCACTGTTCTGTGATCAGCGAGGTGCCCCTCTTCCTTTGCCACCTCTCCGGGGCGACTTCAGACCCATTTAGGGTCCCCTGGCAGGACGAAAGCAGCCGTGGGATGCAAGATTTCGCAATCCCGTGGCCATGCGCTACGGTGCAAAAACCGGAAGTCCCATATTGCACTGCTATTGGGTGGGCTGAACTACCTTCCAGTTTCTTAGGTACACATCTTTTAAATCCTAAATGGCATGGGATCAGATCACTTGCAGAAGTGCTTGTCCTTGAAGGTATCTATCAATCTCATCAGTACAGATAGGGTGAGCATGTTCCAGATCCCTTCCCTTGATTACCATTAATCAAGCCATTTTGGTTTATAAACCATGGCTTATAGCTCAGTATTATCTGTGAAGTAACATGAACTATTTGTTCATAGTTTAAAATCAGTTGGGGCTTAATGCAATGTACAAATTTGACTCCATTGAGGTTCTCAAATCTCAGTTGCCCCTTTCCTTATTCAAATCCTTTTTTTAAATAGAGATTTTATTGATTTTATTTTGCATACATGTGTTAATTTTCCAATCAATGAGCTGTCTGGGGTTAGCTGTGCTAATACATATTCGATTCCTAATCCTTCATTCTTTCCTCTAACCAACAGTAAAATAAGTCCCAAGTTTGGTAGTAATCTGTGTCTTCTTTATCTTTCAATCTCATAGTTAATCTGTCCATCTCTGGGCATTCCAATATTTTTCTGATTATTTCTTCTTCTGATGGCAATCCTTCATTCTTCCAATATTGTGCAAAGATTACTCTTGCTGCTGTAGTAATATGTAAAATTAAATATAAACTCTGCTTATTAATCTTTTCAGGCATTATACCTAGTAAGAAAAGTTCAGGTTTAAAATCAACATGTTCACCTAATATTTTTTCTAACCACATATGTATCTTTTTCCAATGAGCCTTAGCTTTGCCACATGTCCACCAAATGTGATAGTACGTGCCTGGGTTGTGCTTACATTTCCAACATCTATCTGACATATTTTTAAACATTTTTGCTAATCTTGTTGGTGGCAAGTGCCATCTATGAAACATTTTATACAAGTTTTCTTTATATGAAGTTGACATCGTTAATTTGTAATTTCTCTCCCATAGCTTTTGCCACTTTTCTAGTTCTATATTGTAGCCAAAGTTTTTCGCCCATCTTATCATTGTTTCTTTAACTTGTTCATTTTCCATTTCCAAAATTAACAAAAAATTATACATTTTCTTAATTAATTTCTCATCTGTGGTTAACAAAATCTTATCAAACACAGTTTGATCTTTATAGAATCCATACATTTTCACATCTTTTTCATATCTATTTTGCATCTGTAAATGTGCCCACCACGACAGGTTGATCCCTTGATTTTCCAGTTCTTGCTTAGATTTTAAATTCCCACCAGTATTTAGAATATCTCTATATGCCCATATTTTTTTCAAAGTCAACCAAGTTCGGATGTACAAATGCCTACATCGTTGACAACCACCTTGGATTTTTTAAGTATATTTTAGCTTTATTTTTTTTCCCATACTGTTAACAAGGCATTTCTTATATAGTGATTTTGAAAATACTTATGAGCTCTATTTTTCCTATACCATAAGAAAGCGTGCCACCCCAATTGTAAATCATGCCCCTCAAAATATAACAACCTTTTGTTTCTAAGCATTATCCATTCTTTCACCCATGTTAAGACAGATGCTTGATAATACAACGCCCATTCTGGCAACCCAAATCCTCCATTTTCCTTAGCGTCTTGTAGTGTTTTCATCTTAATTCTAGCTTTCTTCCCCTGCCAAACAAAGTTCAAAATTAATGAGTTTAAATCTTGAAAGAATTTTTTCTCAAGTTTTATCAGAATTGTTTGAAATAAAAATAGAATCTTCGGCAGTACGTTCATTTTTACTGTAGCAATTCTTCCCAATATCGACAACTGCAGATTTTTCCATCTTTCCAAGTCCAGCTTTATTTGTTTCAATAGTTTTGTATAGTTGTCTTCTTTTATTGACGAACATTTGGCCTAAATATTTAACTTTTTTTTCTATCTGTACCTCCGTCTTCTCTAGCATTTGCCTTTTCTGTTTATCTGTGAGATTCTTAACTATTACCTTAGTTTTTTCTTTATTTATTTTTAATCCCGCCATTTCTCCATACTGTTCTATCTTTCCCCATAGCTTAGGAATCATCTCTAAAGGTTCTTCCAAAATAAATACTAGATCATCAGCAAATGCTTGTAACTTATATGTTTCGTCTTTTATCTTCAATCCTTTAATTTCTCTATCCTGTCTAATCCTTCTATTTAAAACTTCCAAAGTAAAAATAAATAATAGTGGGGATAGTGGACACCCTTGCCTCATGCCTTTTCTTATCTCAAAGCTCTAAGTACAGTCTCCATTCACAATCACTTTTGCTGTCTGATTGCTATATATTGTTTTTATCATATTTATAAAGTTCTTTCCAAAGTCCATTGTTTGTAATTGCTGAATCATAAATTGCCAGGAAACATTATCAAATGCCTTTTGGGTGTCTAAAAATATTAATGCTAATTGTTTCCCTGGATGTAGTTCATAGTATTCTAATATGTCCATTATCACTCTTAAATTTTTAATTTGTCCCTTTGGTAAGAAGCCGTTTTGATGTGGATGTATGAATTCAACTAAGTATTTTTTTCAGTCTCTCTGCCATTGTTGAAGTAAAAATTTTATAATCCACATTAAGTAATGAAATCGGTCTATAGTTCTTAATATACGTCAAGTCTGAGTCTTCTTTTGGTATTAAGGTAATATTTGCTTCTATCCATGTATTTGGAAGTTTAGCCTCTAACAAGAGTCCGTTAAAAACATCTTTCAGTGGTTCGCTTAATATGTCTTGTAAATTTTTATAGAGCTCCGCTGGAAGCCCATCTGGGCCCGGTGTTTTCCCATTTTTTTGCCGTTTTATAGCCTCTGATATCTCCATCATCGTTATTCTTTCTTCTAACATAGTTTTAAATGTCTCTGGAATTTTTGGCAGTTTACTTTCTTCTAGGTATTGAGCAGTTCTCTCTCTTGAAATCTCCTCTTTATCATACAATTCCTTATAGTATTCCTTAATTATCTTTTTTATTTCTTCATTTTTGAATTGTAGATAATCTTTCCCATCTACTAAGTTATGTATTATTTTCTTCTCTTTCTGTTTTTTAAGTTTATAAGCTAACCATCTTCCTGGTTTGTTGGCATTTTCAAAAAAGTTTTGTTTGGCTCTCTTTATCTGTTCCGCCAGTTTTTCTGAGTCCAACAGATTTAGCCTATGTTTTATTATTTCCATTTCTCTTTTCAAAGTCTTTTTTCTGTGGGTTTTTTTGTAGTTCTATTTCTAACTTTCCAAATTTTGCTTTTAGTAATAAGTATTGCTGTATTCTCTGATTATTTTTCTTTGCCATATACGTTATAGCTATGCCTCTAAAGTACGCTTTGGCTGTGTTCCGGTTTGGTGGAGGACGAGACAGATGGAAGAAGCTGGAGCTCCAGCTTCTCAGTCCGGTTTCGCTTCGCCCAGCGTCCCTTAAAGGGATGGAAAGTTGCCCTGGAGGGGCAACGAAGAAAGAAGGACACTTCAGGAGCTTGGATCTGGTGGCGACCGATCTGAGCGAACTGGAGCCCCCTCTAAAGGGGTGGAAGAAAGGCTGCCAGGACAGCCGAGGCAGCCCAAGTCGTCTCCAGCCAGAAGGGAAACTATGTAAAACAGCTGATCTTCAACAACGAGCTGAGTCTGGGTGAGCTGAAGTCTTCCTTCTCCTTGTGGATTGAAATTGTTGAGACCATGATGGGGAGAAGCTGAAAGAGTAAAGACCCCTAGAAAGACTAACTTAAAAGCGGCGAGTTAATCATAACAAAGGGGAAAGTGGTTTAAGAGTATCGGAGATTGATAAATAAGCCGAGGAGGACATCTACTGGTAAAAAAAGAAACGACAGTACCAAGAAAAGGAAAAAAAAGTGTTTTTATTACAAATGACCTTGACAGATACTTGTGAACAATATAGTGCCTTGGTTTGAGATTATAAACGAAAAGACTGTTTACAGTTATACTTGTTGATGCTGGCTAAAATTAAACAGACACTATCTGGAGAAAGAGAACGTTTTAAATCCAAGATGTGATTGGAGGAGGTGGACTTGCCTTATAACAGCTGGCTCCTGTTTATACTTTGGATATTGGTTCAAGACTGTGAGCCACAAAATGAGTACATCAAATATTACCAGACTTGCAAAGAAAACCTCTTCTGCGCCCTCTGTAGCGCAAGCTAGTCCAACAACTCAGGGATCTGTTGGGACAATGTTGCAACGTGAGAAAGCAAGCACTGCTCAAGATGAAATGCAGGCCTCATTAAAACTGATTCAAGAGATGATGCAAAAAAGTCAGGAAGTAACACAGAAAAATCATGAAGAGACACAAAGTAAACTGGAGAAAGTAAGTGAAGAAATTCTGGATATAAAGGCGCAATTTGAAATCCAAAATCAAAAGATTACTAAAAATGAACAGAAAATCCAGGAAATGGAAAACAAAACTGAGGACATTGATAAAAAGGTGGAAAGGTTATTGCAAAAAGATGAAGAATTAGAACAAGCAAATCAAGAGCTAGACCGGACCATGGCAATGGTGGAAATGGGAAAAGCGGAACACTATTTGAGATTCCAAAATATTCCTGAGGATAGAGAAGAAAACATAGCAATTGTGATCATTGTTGTTGGCGGAGGCCTTAAACGCAGATAGAACAGAAATGCAAAACGAGATTGATGAAATATTTCGCATGAATTCGAGCTAAGCAAGAAAAAATAGACTACCAAGAGAAGTACATGTGAGATTCATAAAGAAAACAACAAGAGATGAAGTACTGAGAAAAATGAGAGAGGAACCATTACAATATAAAAATAAAGAAATTGTGGTCCTAAAACAGATACCCAAGAGTGTAAGGGATACTCAGAGACACTACCATTTTTTAACCACAAAGTTGATTGCCAAAGGTATAAATTTCAGATGGCTAATGCCAGAAGGCATTCTAATAAACTGGAACAACACAAGATATCGACTGGATTCAATTTGGAAAGCAGAGGACTTCGAAGTAAGAAACAGAGCAACTTTGGATGAAGGACTGCACCAACAACAAGGGGACAAGCAAACGGGAGAGACGGCCCAAGGAGCAACTGCACAAGCAGAACAACAGGAGGAGAAAGATGAGCAAGAGGGTGAAGGGGAAGGAATTGCCAGAGAACAAAGGATTACAAGATCAACAAGACCAAAATATAAATAATGGAAATGTAAATGGAGAAAAAAAAATGAAATTTTTTTTGGTAAATGTAAATGGACTAAACTCCCCATTAAAAAGAAATACTTTTTTTAGGAAACTTCAGAAATTAAATACAGATATAATTTGTTTGTAAGAGACACATTATAAATTATTGGAACACTTAAAAATTGGGAAGCTTTATTATACATCCGCACAACAAAAAAAAAGAGAGGGGTTGCTGTATATGTTAAAGAGACAATAGATTCTAAATTAGTGTACTCAGATAAAGAAGGAAGAACTGTAATGGTTGAAATATATCTACACCAAAAACAAACATTGTTAGTGGCAATCTACGCTCCAAATAACAATCAAGAACAATTTTATCAAAGCCTAGATAGGAAACTAATAGAAATGGAATACCAAAATACTGTATTTGTTTAATAGGGGACTTCAATGCGATAGTAGACGGAACAATGGATTACAAAAGCAATAAAACAGGAAAATCCGTAAGAAGAAGACTACCTAAGACATTTTTTGATATGGCAGAGGAAATTGGAATACAAGATGCCTGGAGAGAAATTAATCCACAAAACCGACAATATACTTTTTACTCAAATAGCCATAAATCCTGGTCAAGAATTGATATGATTTGGATGACTTCTGAATTGAGGATGGATATACAAGGAATTGAGATAGAAATAGGTACGTGGGCAGACCATAATCCTTTAAAAGTGACATGAAAAGGAACACAAAAAAAACCAAGATGGACTTTAAACCAATCTATACTAAAAGACAAAGAATTTATAGAGTTAGCAAAAAAAGAAATGGAATTCTTCTTTAAAGAAAATAAAGAAGAAGACACATCATTACAAATCCTTATTCAAATCCTATTTGCAGAAAAAGTTTTTAGGTTTTCCAGTTAAAGAAATCAAGTGTCAGTTTAAGCTGGTTTTCACTGAAGTGACAAATCTTGAGTTGGTCAATACTGTGTCATACTGCTGGTACAGATCTATTTAGGTCTAGTGGTTAAGGCACCAAGCTAGGAAGCAGGAGACTGATAGTTCAAGTTCCACCTTAGGGTGACCTTGGGCCAGTCAATCTCTCTCAGCACAGCTCACAGCCAACTCACCTCACAGGGTCATTGTAGGGAAAAGAGAAGGAGGAATGTGTGTTGGATATGTTCAGCACCTTAAATTATAATAAAGGCAGGATACAAACAAGTAAGCAAGCTATAATGGAATCCATTTCCATACTTCCCCTCATTCCCCTAGTTAAAAGATGATATTAGACAGCATCTCTAATGCAATTTTCTCACAGATATTCTTTTCTTCATGATAGGAGGATATTTTATGTAATCAGTCTCAGATGATCTATTCCAAATAAAACTTTGCCACATCGGAAAGAAGAAAAAATACAGATCGTATGTGGAAGAAATACTGACTCTTTGGTGGTTCTGAGATTGAGAAAGATCTTTGTGAGTTCTTTCCCTTTTAGTGGATTAATGAAAAGTTATTTCTGTGTCAGTCATGTTTATGGAACTGCTGACAGTAGATGCCATCAGTGAAGATTTTCCTCAAAATGCAAATTGAAACTTTATAGAGACAATTTTGCCAACACAATGGCAAAGAGAGAGAAAATGATGTTTTCTTCTTCCTTGCACCTGTCCGTCCCAATCTTTAAGATGCTGTGGTAGATGCTGCATCTTATGAATTTACCAAAACAATGGGATCTAATGATCTTTTTTGCTTTATATATCCATACAATGAGTTTCTGGACCCTAAGTCTTGGCAGCCAACAGTCCAAGGCAAAACTTTCAGGAGTATATATAGATTACAAACATTTTAAGTTTTGAACTATGCCTAGTATAATTCAATTTGCACAGGCAATTTGCACAGACAACAAAGGCATAAATAAGTAACTTGAGGAGATTTCTATGTTTTTAAATGAATATGCATTATAACAAAGTTTATCTATTTTTTGTTACTGCCGTTGTTAAGTTAGTAGGTATTGCAATAAGACTGTGCTAGTGAAAAGAATATTGTATCTATTTTCCTTGTCTGATATGCATAGAATTCATAAGTAAACTTAACAAGATTCCAAGATAGGTTGAAATAAGAGAATCTTTACATGTTACAGTTTTATTGTTGTTCAGTGAATAAGCCATAGTTGTCAGCTTCACACATAGTGCTAGGACAAAATATACTCATATTCACATGTCACAGAATCAGGCTGTGTTCTCATGACACAAGGAATTATAAAGGTTGTTTAACTAACCCACATAAGAATAGTTTTCCTACATCACGTACTTTGCATCACCTGAAGTCCAAATGGCCACCAAGGAACCAGAGTGTATTTTTATTCAGCATGTAGTCCAAACATAGCCATAATGTAATTTATTTCTGATTTAATAGAATATGTGGCTCCTTTACACAATGTGTGGAACCAGCTTCAGAAAAACTCTCAGTTACATTGGCAAACACAGGGCTGGTTTAGGAGCTTACTATCTAGAACTGGAGAAAAACAATATAAGACACAAAGACCTGTTAGTGGCAATCTGAATGAGTGCCGTGGCCCATTTTGCAATTGAAATAAAAGTGATCAAAAACTGCAATTTGGATGCTCCAATTAATGATTACATTTTTTTTATATTGGCACACACATAGCTTCTTTCCAAATGAAGACATTCTAAATGTTTCAGCTTGCCCAAAGAAAGCAGTTAGACCTGACCAAACAGCCAAAGGCCATGTTTCTTATAAAGTCAAAGAAAATAAGAGTTCCATCTGTATCTGAAATAAACCAATAAACTGATAAAAACGGGTTTGAGTTTTGACTCAAAAATAAAAGTCATGTTGGAACTGACCCTAGTCTATCACCTCATTTCCCATGACGTTCAATCTGATGTATCTGAAAAGCTTACAGAGGAAGGTTAATGCAGCTAGTTTTGAACCACAGATCTCCCAGTTCATATATTTAGCCACTATATCACAATGAAGAAACTTGCTGTCTCCAGAACTTTGAAATGTTAAAATTTCTTTGCTATATCCACAGAAGAGAAGCCCATTGTCTCATCTATTTTAAGAAGGCATGGGAATAGAACAATAATTGAGTTTGGAAATAGTAATGGGAATAGAACAACAATTGCATTTGGAAATAGTAATGATAGATTGAGAATCAAAATTAAAAGAGATTCATCTAGTCTGGGCACTAGAATTAGGAAGGGTATACACAAATTACATACATTTTTACATAATCTTCATTTCTGGCACAAATTCATAGTAACATAAAGAACTGGAGGAAATGGAGGAATAAAAGAGTTGGTAATGATAGACCACCTGTGTCCATGGATAGCCTCTACTGCAGGGGTGTCAAACTGCCGGCCCATGGGCCGGATGCGTCATGCCAAAACCGCGCCCACCCCATTGCCGGCAATGGAAAAAAAGTCGTGATATGTCACAACACGTCATGTGATGTCGCGAGTTTGACACCCGTACTCTACTGAGTATTTTAGGCAATACAGAACAATATTTTCAGACAAAGCCCTTTCAAGACTATCACTGCTTTCAGAAGTGCTTTTGTTGACGGTGCAGAAAAGAATATTCTTCAAATTCTGGCATGTATTTCTTTCTAAATATGATTGGACCAAGTAGCATGTGCAGAAGGGTGAAGGGTAAGGGACCAAAAGCAGTGGTGAGCAATTGTGATCTAAGCCCTATCCCCTTTATTTACATTATTGTAATGCTACATACATGCTCAAAAGGGGTTGGAGCTTGCAATATAATGGCACACCCATGTTTGGATCCCTGTTTTTTATTTGTTTGAAAAAACATTTAGATTTTCTACAGCTGTACAGGATTTTTAGCTTGTACATCTAAGTGAATTTCAATGTTTTATTTTTATGATATAAAGGTCAGGTTTGTTTTATTGTTTTATTTTATCTCTTGTGGTTGCTTAGCAGAAAAAAGGGTGTAAATAGATAAACAGAAAAGCCCAAAGTCTGATTCAATGTCCCTTGGCCCAAAACTGATGCAATGTTTAACAACTGAACCCATGGGTAGAATGACTTGTATCCTTATAATAAAATGCTAAATATTTTTAGACAACATCAAAGTGCCTAAGGAAATGTTGGTCCAGACATTTGGCATCAATGAAAGGCAGATTGCAAATAACTCGTTAATTTTATTAAATTATGTGCACGATAGATTTGACAGATCTTTAAACAATGGATAGAATTTATGTAAGAAATCACAGGGTGGCCTCATAAAGAGGTCTTAGTAAAGCAGCTGGAATGTTAATATTTAAGTTGCCCAGTGACAAAAATTGCTTAATATCTGCTGAGCATCCACAGGAAATCTTTGGGCTCGGAATGGAATCTGATGAAGATATTCCACCATTACACATTTTTATTGTTTTACTATAAAGTTTATCTCTTAATCTGCACCCTTCATCTTGGTTCCATGACTTTACAAGAGTCAATGTTCTTGACTAAGAAAATGGAAAATATTTTTTTTATTTCAATTCTCGCTCTCTGTATATTTTATTGATTTTTTAAAACATAAATCACTTAATAGTTGGTAAACAGTGTATTGCTGGGTTTACATTTGTAAAGAAAAATCATTAACAATTGGTTTCTATAATCCATAATCCACATAGTACATTTAGTTGATTTCCTCTTTTCCCCAAAATATCTTCTTTGCAAACCTTGAAATAATACAGTTCTTATTATTTTGATAAATAACAGTTACATATGATTTCCCCCCAATATTCCTAGAAATAATGATCACATCAATATAATATTTCTTTTCTATCTAATCATTCTGGTTGCCTCATCTTATATCCTGTTACAGTCTTTATTTAGATTTGTTTCTCCCATAAAGTTCAAAGTATTCTTGCTGGTTAAGATTTTCTCAACAGTTAATTACATTTAAAGATTTAAATCCATTTTTCCCATATAAACCATCTCAACACTTTTACATTTCTTAAAGAATAGGTAAAAACAGTAAACAAAAGGAAAAGAGAGCAAGAGTAAAGAAACATAAAAAGTAAAATAGTACTTAAAATATATATTCCTCCTAAGCTAATATATATTCATTCCCAAAATTTCTTATTCTTTTTAACCATAATTAAAAATATATTTAATCTTTAAATATTCCATTTAATGTGTCTAGTCATCTAATCCTTTAACTCAAAACATTTTTTTCTTTTTTATACATTATAATTTCCCTAAATTCAAACACATTTAATTATCTAAAACATTTCCTTCATCTAAGCCATTTCAACAGTATTATATTACTTATATCAAGAAATAAAATAAAAAAGGGGGCAAAGCATATAGTATTATTTAAGGAATTCATCCCTCTTAGAATGACATATGTATTCAGAATCTTTTGTATTTCTTTAACCATAGTCAAAACAAATGTTTCTTTTTTATATATTCTCTCTGGTAGATCCCATCATCTATTTTCTTAATTTTCACTTTAATCTTTTTCCTTTGACCAGTATCTTTCTTGATCAATGTGTTTTGCTGAATCAAAAAGTTTTTCCATATATTGATGACTGTTGCTGTAGGTATAAGAAGTAAATCGAATAAAGTATCTTTATATGAGGCTTTTGCCTTTCCATGTTTCTTGAAAATCTTTTTCTTTTTCTCCTTCTTTGCTTCTCTTATCACTTCCTTTCTCTCTGATGTTTTCAACATCTCTACATTCCATTTTATCCAATCTGTTTTTTTGTCCTCAGATTTATTTTGTAGTCTTAAGGGATGAGTTGTTTTTTCCATTTCTTGTAAATTTTTCCCCACTAGGATTAA
Organism: Azemiops feae; assembly: GCA_023970755.1. NCBI lineage: Eukaryota > Metazoa > Chordata > Lepidosauria > Squamata > Viperidae > Azemiops > Azemiops feae. The sequence goes on along the minus strand of JALGBA010000434.1, from coordinate 452,432 downwards.
ATCATGTTTTCTTGCTTTGTTAAGTTCCATCTTTGAGTCTCTATTTTCAATTTTATTTTATCCACTTATTTGTTTTGTCTGCTCCTTCTCTGTTGTTGTTTCCTGGAAGTTTTTGTTGTTGTAGAGTTGACTTAGAAATAGATTGATTTATATTTTCAAAGTTGTTTTGGATTTCTTTGTGATTTGAACTCAGTGTTATTTGAATTAATTGCAGTATTCTATATATCTCCTCCTGAGAAGTATTTATGTTTTCTTGGTGTGTTCTATCTACATGTCTCTGATCCATGATGGTCAAAAGTTGAAGTTTTCCTTCTTATCTGCAAATAGCTTTAGAGTCCCGGTTAAATAGATATTTGTTCAAAAAAGATTTTTTTTCCTAAAGTTTATAATTCTCTCTTTGTCTGCAGCCCAGATTGTTGTCTTTTTTTTGTCACAGCTGTTCTTTATTATTAAAGCTTTGAAGGTCACAAACACAGATTAGCTTTTCCCAGGTTTTGGCAAGTTCTCTATGGAAATCATAACTGTCATAATCTTCATCCACCACTAGGTATCAGCATCTATTTAGTTTTCAATATGAACAATGGTCTTTAAAATGAGAGTCTTAACCATTCAACAATTTTAAACTTGTCCAAAGTTAAATTTTAGCTTTCAAGTTAATAAATTTATTTCAATACCATATATTTTGATCCTCCATGGAAATTTTAATTCGCCGCTTCCGTTAGTATAAGGGTGGGGCGGGAGTCCCCCTCCTTCACTTTTGGAGGTATGTTGCTTCTTGGGGATCTTTTCCAGGAAATTAAGTGTAGAATAGAAAAGGGAAAATCAGATTCCTCACCCAGTTTCAAGCATGCTGTTTATTGTTGTGCTGGTTAGTTCTTTTGGACTTCGGTTGCAAGTAGCTTGGGCTGATCAGTGAAATACAGCCTTTCTCCTGTTGGGTTAGAAGGCTTTCCCCAAGATGAACAGAGCGACCACCGTCATTCCAGAGTCGCTGGGGCACCCTTCTTTCTTCGCCGCCTCTCCGGGGCGGCTTGGACCCATTAGAGTCTCCAGGCAGGATGAAAATTAGCTGCGGGGATGCGGCGGTGTGCAAGCCCGTGACCAGTTGCTACCGCACAGGACCGGAAGTCTCCAGAAAATGGAAAATATTTAAGATCCATCATCATTTCCTAAGATGAAGTGTTTGCCTCCCTCAGCAGATTAGAAGCACTATGAAATGGCAGTAAAATTATTTATCTTGTTCATTATTGTATTTTTATGCCAAGTATAAGAAGTGGTGCCTTATCAGATTGTCCACATTACGAGCCAAGAGAAAGTAGCTTGATTCTGAATTCTAAATCCCTTGAGTGTGTATATGTGTTATATGTCCAGGGATGGAAATATAGAATAAGTTTATTGCCTCGGAACACTCTAAATCATAAAAATAAATGATGCCCTGAAAGGAAAGGATTACTGTTGATCCTCAAGAAAAATAAATCAATAAACTTCCAATAAGCTTCATTTTCATAGTAAACTGTACAACTGTGAACCTGCTATAAAGGCATAGCTTGATCCATTTGTATTTCCTTAATGACCTATTGAATAATTTGTCTTCCAATTTCCTGAATGTGATCTTTCTTTGTGAGTGAGGCTTATTTTAAATCTCATTCTCAAAATGCTTTAGAATTGCTTTTGGTGCTCCTGATGAGGTGCTGCTAACAATGGCATTCAACCAAGTAAATGAAATAAAATTCATAGTGAAGGTTAGTATTTTTGATGGAAATGTCAATCATCCAAAATAGAGGTTTTCCCCTGTTTGGTCATGAACTGATATTACATTATTTTAAATGGTACATTATGTACTATTTAAGAAATATCAGTTTTTCCAATTACCAGCAAGTGTTCACCTTCTAGTTGATAGAAACTACAGCAGGTATATTCACAATTTATGTCAATCTTACTAACAGCAGTAAAGTTAAATATTGCACAACATTTGAAGCAGAAAAAGCGCCTAAATATAGAGATGGAAATAGAAAAATAGGGGGATAAACACTGCTTGTAAAATTGACTTATTTTCTTAATGGTTAACAGAACTCAGATAAGGACAAGTTTGTAGAAATGTATTATACAACTTTTAGAATGTTATGTTTGAAAATAGGAAACAGCATGTGGATATTTTTTGTATTAAAATTCTTATTTTCCTTATCTTTTATTTCTATATCTACCGATTATATTTTTTTAAAAAAAAAGTAAAGGAAAAAAAAACTATTATGTATGCAGGCAGGATTCAAAGAATTTTTAAGCTTACCTTGTTGAGCAATGACAAAGAGAGCAGGTTATATTTTATTTATTTTCCTGTGTTACACTTTTTCTATCAGTCTTCAGTCTTATAACGTCTTCACTTGAGATGTGGTTGGAACACAAAAATCTGCAGATTCCTGTAGAGTTTGTTCATGTACAGCAGGGGTCTTCAAACTTGGCCCTTTTATGACTTGGCTGGTTCCTGGCTGAGGAATTCTGGGAGTTGAAGTCCACAAGTCATAAAAGGGCCAGGTTTAAAGACCCCTGATGTACAGTTTCCAGACCTCCTTCTAACCCAAGAAAATCCATATGATAGTTGAGATAATCTCACCAACCTGCTCCTGGAGATGGAGAATCAAAATACATTATTTTCCATCAAGCTGATCAAAAATTGTTGACATAAACTTTGGCTTAAATTAGTTTAGACAGAATAACCAGATAGTATGAACAAATACCAGGGACTACACATTTCTGGACCTCCATTATTCCGTAGTTGGATGGAATTCTTTTAATGATAAGAGCTGTGAAGAGAACCTTGTGATATTTGACAGGAACCATCACTTGGTGGAATATAAGGTAAATTCTGGTAGAGCATGAGTGCATTTCTGAGTAAATATATGCAATCTAGGAAGGGACAGGAGAGTTTGGAAATAAATGTATTGAAGATGTTTCCCAGTAGTATGACACTTAACTTATGCCTTTGCACAGGACTGTAGCAGGTAGAAGGTTCATAGGATAGGGCATGGGAACCTTGGATTGTCTGGAAAATAGATAAGCTAGACAACCCCTGTCCAATTGGGTCATTCTTTCATAGATATTTCCTTACTGAAACAGAGAAAATGACCACAGGTGGGCAAAAAAAGCAGTGGGAATGGGAGAAATTTCCAGCTTCTTTCAAGCTATCCCATTGACATTGCTTGCGGGAAGCTGGCAGGATGTGTTGGAAATCATGTCTTCTTTTCCCCAGATGATCCATGGAACTGTCTGCCACTTGCTGAGAGGTGGGGAAACAAAGGGAGCTATGAGCCATAAGGAAAACTGCACCCCTGTTCCCCATTCTGGTGTTCCCCAAGAGTCCCCTCCCTCCAGCCAGCCCTTCCTCACCAGCACGCATCAGAGTGCTACCTTATCCTTTCCTTACTGCCCACCACCATTAAGAGATTTCATATTTCATTCTTGATTCCAAAGCAGTTAATTGCCACTAAGTGTTGGGCCTTGATACCAGCTGAACGGGTGCAGGGGCCAGAAGAAAGCAAGAAAGAAGGTTGGGATATGGCGTTCCATCTTCTCTTGCGCCATGAAACCTATGGATTTCTGGAAAGTGTAATCAGAAGGTGCAATGGCCAGAACGTCTCCAAAACGTCAATCCTGGAATTATGGGTCCTGTCATTCTGTAAATGAGTCTATTTGAGCTACCTTGTTGCCCCGTACCTTCCAATTTTGCCTAACTAAAAGTTACAAACAAGTAGACATGAGAATTTTAGTAATATATAGATTCTACAGGCAGAGATAAGGGGCTTTGGGAGATATCACAGATGCAGTAAGGAAATCAAGATATAGAAGGGAGGAAATTTGCCTCTAAGAGTAGAAAGGAAAGATCTCAAAGCTGTGGATGTGTGGGACAGGCACACACAGCTACACATATGCACAGGACAGAAAAGAGACAAGAGGCACATATGAAGGCAGGACTAGGGAAAAGAAAAGAATGGTTAGCATAATAAATGGTTAGCATAATAAAATGGTTAATAAATGGTTAGCATAATAAAAAGGCAGCCTAAGATGATAAAAAGAATAATAGAAAAGGTTCTAATTTAAGGAAGAAAGCCTATTGATCAATAAAAAGTAAAAGTAAGAAAAGTAAGAAAACACAAGGGTTTTTTTCTGCAAACACTGTGCTCAGCTGGCACACCGGTCTCTATAGCTAACAAGGGAAGAAGAGAAGCTCAGGGTTGCAAGGATCAGCTGGCACGCTTGGCCAAGGTGGATAGGGAGGCTGACAAGTTTTGTGTCACCTTTGTGCCTAAATGGAGATTAGAGTTCACAGCCCCCCGGTTTCTAGCCTGATGCCTTAACCATTACACCAAGCTGGGTCTAATAAAAATGTTGAATATACAATTAATAGAGATGTCAGAAAAGCACAAGGAAGGCATAAATAAGAGTGAAAACTCCTTGGATTCCTTCGAGTTTAAAAAGAACTTAGTACTAAGGTTGATTTGCCTTCAACGGTATCTGCAGGTTATGGTTTAAAAAAACGTGAAGATGGCTATAGTAACAGTGCAACACACATAAAAAGCACACGGCACTTTTTATCAGACCAAAAAACAGGTGGCACTTTGATCACACCATAATGGCCATCATCTCTAAATTTTACCATATTCTCTGGACGTTGCTGTAAACATGTTGAAATTTCCCGTGGAAGGCATTTTAGAAAGATGGATGGGCAAATGCAAAAGTAGCAATGGATGTTTCTTCACAGAGGGTGGATTTATGTGTAGTACAAACGCACTTGACTTCTTTGAGGATTAGCATGTTCTGTGAATCCAGCCATTGTGGTTCATAAAAATGTCCTTAAATTTACTCATTATTTTCAAAATATACAAAGCTGGTTTACAACTCTCTCTCTCAAGCTACAATTTAAATAAACCAGTGATGTCAAAAGACAATAAATCGCCACCAGATGGATTTGTAACTGGCTGACAAACCGTACTCAACAAGTAGTCCTTAATGGTACTACATCTATATGGAGGAAAGTAAGCAGTGGAGTATCACAAGGTTCTGTTTTAGGCCCAGTACTCTTCAATATCTTCATAAATGACTTAGATGAGGGAATAGAAGGGGATCTCATCAAATTTGCAGATGACACCAAGCTGGCAGGAATAGCCAACACCCCAGAAGGCAAGCTCAGAATCCAAAAAGATCTTGACAGACTTGAACAATGGGCCCAGTACAGACATAGAATGTAGGCAAAAATAGCTTTGTGGTAATATATTGTACTGAATTGAAATATTAATCTTTTGAAAAACCAGAGATAAAAAAAATAGTCATGCTGGAAAGTTAATAAAATAAGGACTAAGCAAGTCTAAGTGCAAAGAGCATTCAAGAACTGGGAAGCGACCACCAAGAAGATCTGCTTCTGGGTGTCATTCATGATAACTGATGAGAAGAGCAACCTAGAACCACTCTCAGGAGGAAGCTGTTATCAGGCAGGCAGGAACATATGGAAAGATGTTCTTTCAAACCAAATAGTTCCAAGCCATTTGGGGCTACAAGATTTGAAGATTTATCTTAAATTTATAGATTAATCTTGAATGCCTTACACCATAATTTATGGCTTAGTGCATTTGTGAACCAGTTAATTGAAATTTAATAAATCATGCTTAAACCAATTAAATTCTAGCATTCAGATCCTAAAGGCAAACATAAGAAAGCATGTTCAGTGAGAGAATGAAGAAAGAAAACTTGTGTTCTTCCTGGAATCTGTTATCTGTAAATAAATCAATATGCTTGTTCTGAAGGGTCTTCTTCTGAAACATGAAAAATACATTGTAAGTGTGGCTATTTATGACTTTGAGGCTCAGGTTTTGGATACTGATGATTTGATTTCTGAAGCAAAATCAGATTGAAGAAGCAAAATTGTAGATACATATGTTTCCTCACATATAATTGATTGTGCATCAATTTAATTACTGTCACGTCTCCAGATGTTCATGGAAATTAATTTTTTTAGTTTCCTAATGTCTCGTAGGTCCTTGCTTCTCTGCAAGGAACATTACTTTTTCTACCTACATGATTTTTCTTATGCAGGAAAATTGTGTTTGCTATCATAATTGAATAATGCAGCTATTGTGTTTGAAAAAAAGGTTGCCAGTTCTAATTTCCTACTATGTGCATAGAGTGCAACAATGGATTTGTATATGTTTGATGTATAACAGAATGCAGATGTTTTTCATGCTTTTCCACAATTGCCGTGGTCTCTGGGAAGGAAAGAAATGTCAGGTATGAAAGAGCCCTGAAAGGACAAGACAAATTGCAGTGAAACTAGAAGCTATTTTAAATATCAGAGATTTTTTTTCTTAAAAAAAGAATGGACTAGAGAAACACATTTTCTCTATGTGCCACTAGCTCTGTTTCAAACTGAATCATCTTATTGTGCTCGATCTGAATTTTGTTACCAAATAGAGCTCTCTAATTTCCCAAAGTTTAAAATGTCTATGATGCTACAATTATTCTATTTGTTTATACTTGGTTTGTGTTCTATGCAATAATGCCCAGACCTATTAAAAATGTTTGGGTTAGCATAGTTTAACTTATTTTGAGGTTCCACGAAAGACAGATCCTTAGTTTGGTGCCATGAGAATCAAGATAGCTATTTGGCAAGCCCAGGGATAAGTCTCACAGGGAATCCAGATTTAGATACTCAAATGATAACCTGAATAATGGGGGGGCAAAAGCCTTCAATGGGAATCTCACAAAGAAGCCCTTGCAAGATTTCCCATCTAAGATACTTTTGTTGAACTACTTGTTTCAAATCAAATGCCAATTCTCTTAACTGAAGCCATGATACAATAGTGGCAATCTTAGAATGACTAAGTGGGAGGGAGCAAACAAATGTGAATCAGGGGAGAATGGATTTATGTATATCTTAAATACTAAGACAGAATAATTAATGTTGATAATTTATCTTATTAGCCTGTTACCACTAGATGAAACATTTTGAATTCTTCGGCTCACTTCCTCTTTTGAACTTAGTGTCCCCTAGCTCAGAATCTAAAGGATTAGCCTGATTCTCACTTTCTGATTGTACTAGCTGAATATTTCTCTAAAAAAATAGAAGCTGTTTAAAATAATCAGTTCACGCTGTAATGCCATAATATATTATGTCTATATTGTCTTACACTTTGCTGTAAGTCCAAGCTGGGTAGTTTGAGATGTGAGAAATACTTTAAGAGGAGCATCAACTCACTCTTGCAATCCATAGTTGCCATTTTTCAGGAGAGCTTTCAGATTGCTCACATAAGAGAACGCTCTACCTCAGAAAGGAAAGTGTCTCATCCAGTTCTTTTAACTGAACTACTTTAATCAAAAGATAGTTGCTGTAATGCATAAGAAAGTCATCCTGCCAGAAACCTTGAACTGGTTAGGTATGAGAAAGTTAGAAAAGGCAAAGACTAGCCTGTAGCAGTGCCTGCGGTCAGGCAAAGAGTATGCTCTCTTTGCCGACCGGTTTCCCCCCGCCGGTAGACCCTGGACAGGGTCGAAAGTCGCCCCGGAGAGGCGAACACCGTAGAGGAGGGCACTCGCTGATTGCAGAGGGAGCGGCAACTCCCTCTGCGATCCGAGCAATCACCTTTGGGCCGACGGGGAAAAGATCGGCCAGTAACATGGCCGATCACTCAGCTGCTTTGGCCGAAAGTCACAGCAACATCTAAGCATAAAGACCCACCGTGGAAGATCCGGGTGAGACCTTTCTTTCCCTCTTGATATTTTACTCATTTCCCTGTGAAAAGCTCTTAGAAATTGCTTCCCCCCCTTGAGAAAGCAGCCTTTGAACACTTGGGGAAAGAGCTGTGGAAAAAGAAAAAAATGACTAATTTCTATTGTTTGTTTGAGCGGCTGGAATTCGGAGAACCCTGAGGAAAAAGGAGAAGAGAAGGATCCTTGCTGTGACTCTCTCTCTCTGCCTGCTTGTTTTCAGCTTAAGTGGAAACCTTTAGGGAGGGGGGTGGAGTGTTTTTCTTCTTCCCCCCCTTCTGAATAGTGCTATCTACTTTAAAAACAAAAAACGCTATGGCTCCTGGGTGAATTTATGTGGATTGCGCCCAGATGTTTGCATTTCTTTTGGAACTTGTTTGAATTTCTGCCTGCTGTTTTTGATTTTATAATACAAAGTATACTCTCCTGAAAAATGGATTTGTTCGCTCTAGGATTACAATATAATAATTGAGACACCAGTTGCTATTATTTATTTGGATTATAAATTAGATATTCATAATATTGATTGGGACTTTTGCTGTTTTTATTTTTGTACTTCCTATTTTTGTTTGGATTTTATATTTTATAAAATTGCAACTCAGCTTTTAAGTTGAAATTCTACTAAAAAAACGAAGAATGGAATCCCACTCACAGCTTAACTATGGATTTATATTAGAAAAAATCTTGGAAACAAAGGAGGAATTAAAAAAACATTTTAGAATGCTTTGGAAAAGGGAAATCCCAGAGTTAAAAACTGAAATTCAACTTATTGGATATGATACACAACTAGGTCTACAACTTAACGGTATGGAGGAAACACATTTACAATCTATTGAAGAGGAAGATACTACATCTTATACACAAATGACAGAGACTTTGGATGACCAAAGGCAGAGTTCAACTAAAACATCTATAATTTTAAAAGCAACAGGAACAGACTTTCAGATACGAGACGTTAAAAATGCTGACAACATGAATAAACAACGAACAATCACCATATTGATTAAGACTGATTACATAGTGCAGACAACAGTGGAGAAAAGAGAAGAAGACTATGACTGGATTCAATTGTGGAAAAATGTGTATGGTCAAATACTATGGAAGGAATTAGAAGCCCTATTGTGGAAACCTGCTTGGCACAAAAAGAAAGCTAGAATTAGGTTTAAAAGTTAGAGCTAAAATTTTATTGGATGGGTAAAAATGGCTTTTAGAGACTTTGACTGAACTAATATGCCTGAGATTCCTAAGGTTCAAGACTTTGATCCGGATGGCAAGATGGAAAATTGGAAAATCTAAAATTAGGAGTTGGATAGAGATTGGTGAAATATTTAACTATGATTTATAAAAATATTTGATAGAGTACAGGAAATAGAATATAGACATATTAATATATATATATATACATAGATAGATAATAGGCATATTATAAGTCTATTTTAGAAACAATTATTGTTTTATCATTTCAGGCTTGAATCTAAAATGGTTTTAAAACAGAGAAGTATAAATTGAACAACTGGAATAATATCTACATCTTAAAAATAATCTATACTATATGGGTACCCGAATTGTATACTATATGTTTATATAAGGCCAAATTGGAATATGTTAATTGTGAGTTAGTTAAGCCTGAAAACGGGTGGAAATATTATTGATATTATGTGTGTGTTTTTTCTTTTTTCTACTTGTTTTTTCTTTCCTTGCTTAGAGAGGGAAACTTTAAAGAAGTAATTCAAATTGTCTATGTATGATTATATTTTTTACTTTGTTGTATAGAGTGCCCTATCTCCACGATGAGTTCCAAGCACTTGGTTGTAAAACAAAAAAAAATCAATAAAACTTGTTATAAAAAAAGAAAAAAAAAGAAAAGGCAAAGACTAGATCTACCGACTGAATGGAGTGTTTGGGGGTAATTTCTTCTATTTTATTTAACACTGTGTCAAAAATTCTGCTGTATTTACACCCTTGGTGGAAAAGAAATTGTTCTTGCTTTTTATTTCATTTATTTATCTTCGAGGAAGAGCATTTAGGAGACATTCCCATCAAACAGAGATGTCATGATTGGCTAGAGGAATTGCCAGTCAAATTGAAGATGGTTCTGTGAAAGTGAGCTGATGTGAAATAAGGAGAGGATAGGAAATCACCCATATATGCTCCAGATGGCTCCTCCTCCCCAGGAGACTACAGGATAGTAGCTTTCCATGGGAGATGACAGGAGTACCCATCTTACTTGCAACTGTGGCAGAGACTTTTATGGGTTTGCATCCTGTGTTTATGAGGATATTGATAGGGACACATACAAACATATACCCTGGCAAAACATAGAAAACAAAACATCAAACCTATTTATAAGAACTGTATATGAGAGATTGGCAAACCTCAGGATAAATTTTGTATTCTCCAGAATCTCCTCAGATTGTACTGTGGAATATTGGCAACAAAGCAGCTAGGTGACATAATTTTCCAGGTTTTCTTGAGAGTTTAAGCTTTCTGAGGGCTTAATTCACCTATGTTGTACATAAATGCTGTCCAGCTGTGTCAAGCAGAAAAGCTCCTAAATGATTAGATCACATCTTTGGGCGTGCTGCCTGAGCCACTGGAAACTGAAATAAGTCATAAAATTTATCCTCCAACCCCAAAAATGTTACCCGCCCCATTATATCATGGCTTGAAAGACTTCTTGTTCTTTGAGCCACGGTATTCTTCCTTACAATGTGATGGGATCAGTCTAAATCTGTCAATATTTATAAATGTTGACTACTTTCAAATACTAGAAAATCCATATTCTTGTATTTCATTTCCATTACTAACATACTTATTTTAGAGACTCAATATCTGCTATCAGCAACAATAATGGGTTGCTGTTATGGCCCTTCCTTCCTTCCTTCCTTCCTTCCTTCCTTCCTTCCTTCCTTCCTTCCTTCCTTCCTTCCTTCCTTCCTTCCTTCCTTCCTTTCTTCCTTCCTTCCTTCCTTCCTTCCTTCCTTCCTTCCTTCCTTCTTTCCTTCTTTCCTTCCTTCCTCCCTCCCTCTCTCTCTCTCCCCCTCCTCCCTCCCTCCTTTCCTTCCTTCCTTCCTTCCTCCCTCCTCTCTCTCCCTCCCCCCTCCCTCCCTCCCCCCTCCCTCCCTCCTCCCTCCCTCCCTTCCCCCCTCCCTCCCTCCCTCCCTTCCCTTCCTCTCTTCTTTCCTTCTTGTTATTGACCCATTTCTGTTACTTTAGGTGTCTTGGTCCTACAGCCTTGCCAAGTTCAAACACATTTGTTTAGTTTATTCCCAGTTAGCTCTGAGTAAGCAAGTATATTATATCAAAGTGACAGTTAGCTTGTCTCCTGAGCTTAAATTTCTAGCATAGTTTATTTTTATTTGTGAAAACTCTTTCTTATTTTTTCCCCAAGGTTAAACATATCTTTACTGAAAAGTAAAGCTAATAGAGAGAATTTTTTTTTTAGGAAGGTTGGGCATATCCTGTTGGTCACATTCTTGGACTGGATATTCTAAGACATATATAAAAGAAATAGTGAAATTGGAGGAAAAAGTATTAAAAATATCTTTTTTTCCTACCTTGGAGTATATATGATATAAATGAAGAAAAGTAAATGTTTGAAGTAATAGCAAAACTATATAAAATATTGGAAATGTTTTTTGTTTTCATTTAAATCTGAATGTCAGGTGAAAAAATGAAAAAAAAAATGAAAACAAGGGGAGCTTCCAACTGTAAAAAGTTGAGCAATAGTTTTCAAGAATTAAATATATTCTAGTATTGACTGGAAAATCTTTGCCAAAAAAGTAGACTCAAGACTGTAGTGTCTGAAAGTGTTATTATAGGAGATTGGTCCCACAATATGCAATCCTACACAAGGAACTAACAATGCAAACTTTATTCAAACCAACAGAAATGGACAAAGTGTTAGAGAAGTTTAGGCAGAAGTACTACAGGAGGACATTAAAACCAAGGGACCTCATCTAAGTCAACATGGAAAAAGAGGCCTTTTGAGGACCAGAAATAGTGACTCACCATGTCAGGAGGACATTACAAACATTTAGATCAAATAGACTTATAAACGTATCAGCAACATTCAATGTAATGGGTTACACCCCATAACATAAAATATAGGTACTACTGTATTATACCCCATTGGCTGGTGTTTTGGGGAACTTTAACTTCCATACATATCTAAGAGAGTTATATTTGTATGTATAAATTGGATTTCTTTCCTTTAAAGCAATGTTTCTTTAAGTGTTGTCTTAAAATAAAATTATTTTGCCAGCCTATGCTGAAAAACAATACACTATTAAAATCCCATCAAACAGTCATGAGAAGTGATAGTGTCAATGAAAACATCAATTTAAATTTTTAATATGGTAAATATCAATAAATATAACCCATACAAACAAAATCTGTTTTGGTGTCCTCCATATGTTTTAAAAGAGGAAAGGGTTCTGAGAGAAAAAAATAAATAAATAAAGAACTACTGCTTTAAAGGACTGCAAGCTGAAATTTCCATTAGGGCCACTAGATGTCCGTATAACCATGCAGGAATTTCATTCTGCAAAATTATTTTTCTCTTCCAACTTTTCAGACGCCTTTCAGATGCCGTCCACCCACGACAGCTTCAAAAATAATGTTTGTTTTTCTTTTATATTGTTGCTACCTTATCTAGAAATTCATAGCTCTCCAAAGGAAACAATGGGCAAACTATAAATTCATTCTATTTCCCACAATTCTGGAAATGTTTTCGGAGCAAGTCCAACATGACAGCATCATTTGGAAGATATTTTATCATTTGTTCCATGTTGTTGTTTGCTGTTGTGATTGCTAACAGAATGATAGAAAAATACTGTGATAGAAATACTGTGATAGAGACAGGAAATAGACCTAAATCAGAAACTAGTAATGGATTATGATATGATTATGCTGCATTTTACATAATACTGGGTGCTATCTAACAAAATGAAATTCAGTGGTGAAAAAAGTAAGGTTCTATATTTAGGCAAGAAAAACCAAATGCACAGGTATAGTTTAGGAAGTACCTTGCTCAATAGTAGCAACTGTGAGAGGGATCTCGGAGTCCTAGTGGACAATCACTTAAATATGAGCCAGCAGTGTACTGCAGCTGCCAAAAAAGCCAACACAATTCTAGGCTGCGTTAACAGAGGGATAGAATCCAGATCGCATTAAGTGTTAATACCACTTTATAATGCCTTGGTAAGACCAAACTTGGAATACTGCATCCAGTTTTGGTCACCATGATGTAAAAAAGATGTTGAGATTCTAGAAAGAGTGCAGAGAAGAACAAGAAAGATGATTAGGGAACTGGAGGCTTAAACATATAAAGAACGGTTGCTGGAATTGGGTATGTTTAGTTTAATGAAGAGAAGGACTAGGGGTGACATCATAGCAGTGTTCCAATGTCTCAGGGGTTGCCACAAAGAAGAGGGAGTCAAGCTATTCTCCAAAGCACCTGAAGGCAAGTCAAGACAAGAAGCAATGGATGGAAACTAATAAAAGAGAAAAGCAATCTAGAACTAAGGAGAAATTTCCTGGCAGCTAGAACAATTAACTGGTGGAACAACCTGCCTCCGGAAGTTGTGAATGTTCCAACACTGGAAGTTTTAAAGAAGATATTGGAAAACCATTTGTCTGAAATGGTATAGGGTTTCCTGCCTGAGCAGGGGGTTGGACTAGAAGACCTCCAAGGTCCCTTCCAACTCTGTTATTCTGTTCTGTTGTTCTGTTCTGTTCTGGGCAATGGACTCATAAGCCCATAAGACAAGCCAGATAGTCCAATCTACTGCAACCAAGGATTATCACATTAATTTCAGCTCAAGACCTTGCAGCAGGAGCAGCTGGAGTTATCCATAAACTGAATAACAGCCTCCCTGTATCATAGATATGCTAGAAATCCCCAAAAACTTACTCTATTCCTCAACTGATGTGAACTATACATAATATTATGAGACAAGTTGATTGAGACCTGATGACTTCCCTGCCAACCAACAAATATGTAATGATTAAGGGAGTGATATTGTAGACAGCTCCTCCTTTAGGCATCAAACCAGAATTTGACAACCAAACTAAGTCTGGGGCATGCCCGAGAGCTAACTTTGAGGATTTAGTCGAGCAAATGGCTGCCCGTTCTGCAATCTGTCATCTACCACAGGGTAACAGCCACATCAACATGGCAGCGTGCTGCTGAGTTTCAGCTGTTAGCTCAGGATGTGGGCTGGAATGAAAGTGACTTACCTGACCAGTTCAAAGAGAGGCTGTCAGATGAGATACGGGATGAGCTCATTCATCAAGGCATTCCAGAGACTAGAGCAGCTAGACCACTGAGAGAAAACTGAAGGAATTGCAACAGAATACCGGTGGAAAGGGAAAACAGTATTTTTCCCCCCATTGTTTGCATTCACCACACTCCAATTTCATCTTTACATTCAAACCAAAGCTAGCACACATATCATTCAATGCAGCTTGCAACAATATAGCTTGATGTTTATTTATTAAATATCAGCAAACCTGAAATGCAGTTAATTGGCAAAAACAGGAAGAGGGAGATATGAGCAAGGGGTAAAAAATAAAAAGGACTCAGGACTTAATTTCAACAATCTATACTTTATATATATTTTTTAAAAAGCCCAGATGTTTCAAGAGCAACTGCTGGACATCAGGGTCACATAAGTGTCTTTTAATTTAGAAGAGGGAGAAGAAAAAGCCTTCAGTTCAACCTCCTCCCTAAGAATCCCCGAGATTGGGAATATTAGCCTAAGCACTGCAAGGAAAAATATGCATAGACTAAGAATTAAAGATTATGTTTTGGTCTTATTTATTACCGTTTTCTGATTTTTTTAAAAAAAGTTGAAAGTTGGATTAAGAATTTATTATATAAGCAAGAAGAGTCTGGAAAAGATTATGATGAGGAAGATATTTGCTTATTAAGAAAGTGTGTTTAAAGAAGCATGTTGGGATCTCCTTAATAAAATGATATAGGAAAGGGCAACTGTTAATAGTTTTTATGGCAACTAAGATTAATTATGTATCAAAGACTAATATGTACCAGTTGCTGTATAGATGAAGAATGGGTTCACATCCATACTCTGATAGTGTCTTACTAACTGGGCTCTATCGATATGGAGTTGTGACACAGAGGGCAAGGACCGGTGAAAGACAAAACAAAAACAAAATCAATCCATCAATCAATGATACAATAAAGTAGCCTCTTTTTCAGAGTTCTTCTTCTTCTTCTTCTTCTTCTTCTTCTTCTTCTTCTTCTTCTTCTTCTTCTTCTTCTTCTTCTTCTTCTTCTTCTTCTTCTTCTTCTTCTTCTTCTTCTTCTTCTTCTTCTTCTTCTTCTTCTTCTTCTTCTTCTTCTTCTTTTAAAAAAAACAACATTGGTAATGTCCATTGGCCTATAGCTGTAAATAGCTTAGATCCAAGACATTAGAGAATCTTCCTTTTGATGATACAGTCTTTACAATTATTGAAAGTTGGTCTCTCCCTCTATCAGCTGAACATAGGTTAAGGGTCAAAATACAGTTCAAGGGGCCTAAATGTGTAAGATGTCTTTTATGACTAAGCTTTTTTTCCCCCTCTTAAAACTTATTTGAAGCTAAAGGCAAAAATTAGCAGCTTTATTAGCCTCTTAGGGTTGTTCTAATGTTATTTTAATAGTGTTGGATGGGAATTAAAGTTTGGAAATGTTTTGATGTTATGCTGATTATTTTGTAAATTGCTCGGAGGCAATAAGAGTGAGTGATATAAAAAAAACCTATTAATATTTACATGAATATCTATAATTGTTTTATGGGTGTAGCTGTTTTCTTTAGGATTTATTTCTTGATTTGAAAAGTTGCAATATGGAGCAATATTTTGTGATGGATCAGGATATAAATACAGTTAAAAATGTATGCCAATAAATCACTGGTTAAAGAAAGAAAGAGCTTCCTCTGGTTCTCATTATTGTCATGAGAAATAAGTTTCATTTCTTTGGAAATCGAAATAGAATTTCTATTCTGTCAAGTTCAGCCCACTGTGCTTCACGTAGGACGACAAAGCAGATAGAAGAATGAAAAATGACAAATGCAAGTGGACAAGAACATCAGGCGAAGGAAGGATTGTAACTGGGAGAGAAGAGATGTATAAATAAAAAACTGTTGTAAAT
The DNA here is from genome assembly GCA_023970755.1 of Azemiops feae. Taxonomy (NCBI): domain Eukaryota; kingdom Metazoa; phylum Chordata; class Lepidosauria; order Squamata; family Viperidae; genus Azemiops; species Azemiops feae. The sequence goes on along the minus strand of JALGBA010000434.1, from coordinate 436,525 downwards.
TCTGCTGGGGACTTAATGTGAGGGTGTTTACACATTTTGCAAAAAGTTATTTACTTTTACAGGAGGTCCTGTTTGTCTTCCTCTTCCTCTGCTGTGGGAAAACATTTCTCATGTTAATTTGATTGCTGAGGAACCTTTGTCAATCCATGATGCAACGTAATATGCTAAATGGAGATAGTTTGATCTGCAGTAGTAGTTAAGGCACCAGGCTAAAAAAAAAAAAACCCACAACTCTTCCCCCCCCCCCCAAATTGGGTGATTTCGGGCCAGTCAATCTCTGTTCACCTACTCACCTCACAGGTGAAATGTTGTGGGGAAATTAGGAGGAGTAAGGAATGTTAAGTATGTTTACCACCTTCAGTTATTTACAGAAATAACGAAGGTGGGATAAAAAATTTAAACAAAAAAATAGGGACCTCCTCACCAAGGTCTTTTCTTAGCTGTTGCAGCAGGATAGGTAGTGAATCTCAGGTTTAGATTTGCCCTGTTGAGCCTTCCTTCCTTCCTTCCTTCCTTCCTCCCTCCCTCCCTCCCTCCCTCCCTCCCTCCCCCCTCCCTCCCTCTCTCCTCTCTTCCTCTCTTCCTCTCTTCCCCCTCCTCCCTCCCTCCTCCCTCCCTCCCTCCCTCCCTCCTCCCTTCCTCCCTCCCTCCCTTTCCTTCCTTCCTTCCTTCCTTCCTTCCTTCCTTCCTTCCTTCCTTCCTTCCTCTCTGCAAATATGATTGATAATAATACATTAAAAACAATACAATCCCCTTTCACCCAATAACAGCAAAGGCTATGTTCACATAGAGATGCAGTTCCTTGCTACTGTACAGTGTAACAGAAGATCTAAATAACAGCATGTCTTTTATGGAAGTCTTTTCATAATTGTGAAGTACTTCTCACAATGATAACTAAAGCTACTATTATCGCATATAATGCCATCTGTTTTGTGACAAGCCAGTTTTGTGAATGGCCCATGAGATGCTTTCAACATTCCAAAAATATCCATTGGCATAAACCTTTGCCTTTTCATGGTTTATTTCTTCCTTCCAAATTGTCATAATAGATGAGTCCCAACTTATCATCTTAAAATATAAAGGTATTTCCTCAACATTTACTAATGAAAGCAGCTTTAATTCAAATAAATAAGTGCTCTGTATTCAAGGACAATGGGTTAGCTGTTTGTAAAGATATATTGACGTTCTTAATTAGAACTAATCTTTGAATTTTATTTATTAAAGTTGAATGCTGCCAATTTCATTTCAACTCAATGGTAGGTTATAAATGTTTGATTTCCATGTGAAACAGTTCAGTGTAGTCAGTAGTTTAATGCAATGCTTTGTTTGTTTTCTTCATGCACCTCCACTGAGATAAAACAAAGTTTATAATTGAACAATGCCTACAATAACCTTTGGAGGGTTATTGAATATATGATATGTTTATTCTTCCATAGTTTTTCTAAATAGTTTTTATGTGAAACCATATTTTTTTAAAAAAGAAAATTGAATATGCTGATCACATAAAAACTATGATAAGTTGTCTATTTTTAATGAAAAATTGAGTGATAGTCATTATTATTGATGTCGGCTTTGAAATTTGTTACTGAAAGTAACTATATGTTAAAAATTAAAGCAGGACAACCTCCACCGAAGGAAAAAAATCCTTTGCAAATCACCTCAAAAAACTTTGACTTACATAACTGAAGTAATCTTAAGCAGATCTATGAAGTGTAAAGCGGTGTTAAACCGTTTCTTTTATTTTTGTTCTAAACAAAGAAAGGAATATTGCATTAAAATTTGATAATTCCTTTCATCGCTAACAGATTTTTATATTGTATTTTAATCAAAGAGAGAAAAACAGTGTAGCAGAGCTAGTTATATAATCTTTCAAACTGACTCCAGGGAGATGTTTTATTTTCAGTTTCTGTCATGCGTTCAGGAAAAAATGTGTTTTCCTGATTTAGTTAATTAAACTTTGAAGCTGCATCTTTTGAAACCGTGAAAGAAGATGAGAAAAATACAAGGCTGCATTTTGCAAAATTTGACAAAATGATAATTTTTTGATGCCTTATTCCATTTGAATGAGTCAGCAGAAAGTGTCTGTTGTCTGTAATAGAGATACATGGGATACTAATAGATGTATCTGTAGAATGTAATAGAGATACAGGAGATACTTCGTAAAATATAATCCCAGAGGCAGAATAGCCTAGCTGACTGGTAAAGCATTAATTATAAGAAATGCATCAAACTTGAAATAGACATTCTGCAATTAAATATCAGTAGCAATTAATCATTCATTTTTCTCAAAGCTACAATTCATAGTACTTTACTCTTATGGTAATAAGTTATAATTGACTTGAGTGTTTAACTAGAATTGTTAGTTTGAGGAGTCTGCTTTGTGTCTGATGTATTTTGGGGATACCTGAGTGCAAGGGCTATAGGTTACGAAGGAGAAAATATGCACAATGGTCTTCAAGCAATGAGTAGCTTGTGTTTATCAATCTGCTTATCCTTCTATGCATTATTTAGTCTCAACAGATGATAGCAGCTAGCCAACATAGTTGGGACTCAGAAGTTAAAGAGGTCTGGTCTAATTGCACATGATGGGAGACCACCAGAGAATATTAGGACTCAAAACCAAACTGAGAAGATGAAAAACACTCAGGCATGAACATGTCCATGCACACATAGAATATTTTTGCAAACAATGTTGCATGGTTGTGTTGCTAGGAATTGAGCTGAATTCAGGAGTGCCTTTACTTTTACACTTCAATCAACTTCTCAAACTTATATGGAAGTTTTGATTGCATATATATTTAATAAAAAATGAGTGAGCTATTAAATTTTCAAAATTGGTTTTATAACATTTATTAACAAATTGTTTTTGTACACAGATATATATTTTTTTTAAAGCTAAAGTCTTGTACTTTTCATGTACAAGAATATTTTGAGAAATATATCGCATTTTAATGCTATACCTCAAGCAGTTATCTGGAAATGTAGACATATAGGAGTTGGTGAAAAGAAAGAGTTTATAGTCATCTGTGAGGCCACACACACTGAAGAATAGAACTAAAACTCAATGAATCTCCAGAATTCCACCTTAGCAAAGGCTGATTTATATTATAAATTCTTTCATATTGCTTCCATATCTCAAGGCTACAGAAAATATATTCATACTCAATTTTCTTTAAAACAAATTGATTAATTAATTGATGCATCTCTTTAAAAGGTGCATTGTCAATTGTATGTTTTAAAAAGTTTATAATCCTGGTTCTAAGCAAACTATGTCTTTGTTGCATACATATATGCAGGGACATACTCAAATAGAACTTACCGTTTATCTTCAGTAGATTCTAAAGGAAATTAAAATTGGATTTGGTTTGTTTATGATCAATACTGATTTTTCCTGCCATAAAAAACAAGTGCAGTAAGTGTGAATAATCAGCGGAGAAGCTCTGTCGTCCTTATGATGGGTAACCTGCTTATAATACTTTGGAAGAATGGGGTTTTAGGACTGTTGTGCATAGCAAAAGGGATAAAGACAGTTTATTACTTAGAGCTTTTGCTTATAGCTCAGTTGGCAACTATGTAGCTAAATAAATCATATCATATGGTGAAACCTTGCATTTCCTAAGATTGTCCCATCAATGTCTTCTAGATTATGCCCCTAAATCCTTTTCACTTTACTGTTGCCTAGGCAACTAAAAAAAAATCACAGCACTGAAAAGAAGGCTTGAGATTTCATTTGAACATGTGTGAGAGTAACATTCTGAGAGATTAAAGGGAATTGGTCCCATATTTATCTTGAATGCTTCTCAGCAATGGGATGAATATTATCTTATATATCCACAAGGGCAGCCACTAGAGGAAGATGCACACATAAGAGGCTCTAACTGAAGCCAACACAGAGATTCAAAAAGAAAAAAGGAAAGGAAAAAAAAATAGAGCCAAGGAAATAAAGGATTTTGATAGAATGGAAGAATCATAGGGCTGGATGGGACCTTAAATGTCTTCTAGACCAGAGGTCCCCAATCTTTTGGGCACCAGGGACCGGTTCTGTGGAGAGAGGTTTTCCTGTGGACCAGAGGGTGTGTGGTTTTGTGTGCTGCCTGCATCTCGCGGATGGGGCTTTGCTTGTTTGTGCGGACCGGTTGCTGGCATGCCGCAGACCGGTACTGGTCCACGGACCGGGGGTTGGGGACCCCTGTTCTAGATCAAACCCCTGCCAAGGGCAGGAATTGTTATAACATCCTGGACAAATGGTTATTCAATTTATTCTTGAAAATCTATGGTGATGGTGCTCCCATTTAAACAAGCTGTCCATTACTTAACCCTTCCCACTGTTATTTCCAAGATTGGATCTCCCTCTTATGAGCTTCCACCCATTGGTTCTTGTCCTGCTTTCAGGTGCTATGAAGAATTAATTGATGCCCTCTTCCCTGTGATAGTCCTCAAGTATTGGAAGATTGCTATCATTGTCTCCCTCAAGTCTTTTCTTCATTAAGCTAAGCATACCTAGTTTCCTTAAACATTCATCATACAATTTAGTTTCCAGATCCCTTATAGTGTCTGTTGGTCTTTGCAATCTTTCTAAGACCTAAGAAACATTTTTGTATTGTGATGACCAGAACTAGATGAAAAATTCCAAGTGTGGTCTCACTAGTGCTCTATCACTTTCCGTGATCTTGATAGTATCTGTTGATGCAGTTTAGGACCATGTTGGTTTTCTTGGCAGCTGTAGCACACTGCTGACTCATACTTAAGCAGTTATCCATCAGGACACCTAGGCTTACTGTCAAAAGGCACTACTGATGAGCCAGGTACTGCCTATCCTGTACCTGTGCATTTGGCTTGTCCTGCCTAAGTGCAGGACCTTATTTTTCTCAGGCTGAACTACATCTTGTTGGATAGGGTCCAATGCTCAAGTCTGTCAACATGTTTCTGAATCTTGAGTCTATCTCCCCCCCATTTGGTGTTACCTGCAAATTTGATGAGTGCCCTTTCAATTCCATCATATAGGCCATTTATGAAGATATTGAAGAGGACTGGGCCCAAGATAGAACCTTGAGATACCTCATTGCATGCTTCCCTCCATGTACATGCAGTTCCATTGAGGAATACATGCTGAGTGTGCTTGGTCAGCCATTGCAAATCCATCTGTCTATCTTACTAAGAAGTAGGCTGTGGTTAAATGCCTTACTGAAGTCTAAGTACACTATATCCACAGCATTTCCTTGATCCAGTAATTTAGTCACTTTATCAAAGAAAGCAATAAGGCTTGTGCAGATGCATTGTACAGATGCAAATAGATATTCCCTTCTAGAGTTCTTGCTGTTGATTCTTAGTTGTAAGATTTGCATGCATCACAGTGTACAGGCCACTAGCTTGATTCACTGGATGAAAGACCAGTTCTTTATAGCTCATGGTGAGCTCCTGTTTGCTTTCCAGGAATCCTCTGATGTTATGCAGAGACTTCCAATGACAGAAGATTGCCTGCGATTGAAGAAGAGCTATGAATAGGAGCATGCCCTAATGGTTATAAGTAGCGAATGGCTTTTATATTTCTTTAACCCTCCATGTACAGATATTAAGGATGGAAACAAATATCTGGAAAAGAGAGTCAGGATTGAACCAGTTATACTGTTCTCTGACTCTAGAAATGTATAGTCTTACTTTTAAAACACAAAACCAAGCTGCACTTTTTTCATGCCTTCACATTTTACACAAAATAGTCTCATCCAAATTCCTGCACAAACAGTAAAATCTTGTCAATAATTTTACCTGTTATTGTGCACTCTCACACCAATGTTGCAAGAGTGCCAAATATCAGGAAATGTGATCTTCTGCGAGAATGCCAAAACTCCTGGCAGTTTCATAAGATTCCAGCCATTTTATTTAGTTTACAACTAATTTAAATTTGGAAGTTGTGGGTGGGATGATGTTGTCCACTTCTAGTCTAATGAATAAAGTAAAGAAGGTAAAAATGGATACAACAAAGCTCTCTTGACCTGCATCTGAGTTTTTTTCTCCGTGCAGAACTTTTTTTTGGATAATATTATTTCTGTTTTATCTGGCCATTGTCAAATTGCAGCCCACACAACGAAAGAAAGAAAGAAAGAAAGAAAGAAAGAAAGAAAGAAAGAAAGAAAGAAAGAAAGAAAGAAAGAAAGAAAGAAAGAAAGAAAGAAAGAAAGAAAATTTCTAGCTCTAATAAGCATGTTTAATCAAGTTAAACTTTGTGAGACTATGTTTTAAGATTTCTTTTTGTTTCTCCAAATGATGGGTTTGAAAGAGAAGGGGAAGGATGCACAAAAGTCTGAAATTCATATTAAGTACAGAGGTGTTCTGAAAGCTTTGTCTCTCACCTCAATGGCAAAATGCACTCTGTGTGTCAATCATACAACTGAAAATAAAGCACAGCTCAAAACAAAGTTGTTCTTGTCAAGGAATGAAAAGAGATGCATGTCAATCTTTTTATCATTCTCTTTTTAACTTTGAAATGCTGTGTTTCATTAAAGAAATTTTACTTGGCGGGGAATAAAGTCTCATTTTATTGTTTTAGAAAACTTGGTATAGAGCAGTTAGAACTATATAAAAATAACACATATTTGGAAAAATCATTAGGTAGGTATGTATGACTTGTCTGATGGCACGCTTTGTATCCCAAAGACCCAAAATTTAATCACTACAATGTTGACCTATGACCTACATGCATCAACCAGTCACTGGTCTGGCTCATTAAAATAATCTTCACATATTAGGCCAAGGTATCTATTAAGGCAGCCTCTTAAAAAAAAAAACTACCCCACTCCTAATCTCCATTATCACCAATTGCATTATTTCTGAGTGTTCCTGGCTGCGACTGGTGTGGGCTTCACTAAGCTCTAATATTCAACCCATATGGCTCTCCCTCAACTTGAGATATTTTTTCTCCAGCTGGGCATTTCTGGCTGCTGCTGACTGGTAGCTGATCCCAGAATAACAGAGTTGGAAGGGAGCTTGGAGGTCTTCTAGTGCAGCCTCCTGTTCAAACAGGAAACCCTATCCCCTTTCAGACAAATGGCTGTCCAATCTCTTCTTAAAAATCTCTAGTGATGGAGCATCCATAACTTCTGGAGGCAAGCTGTTACATTGATTAATTGTTCTCACTGTCAGGAAATTTCTCCTTAGTTTTAGGTTGAATCTCTTCTTGATAAGTTTCCATCCAATGCTTCCTGTCCTGCCATCAGATGTCGGGGCGTGGGAAGCCTGGCTGCGGCAGTCCTGAGGTAAGCGGGTAAGACATCCCCACAAAATAAGACCTAGTGCCTCTTTTGGAGGAAAAAAAAATAAGACCAGGTAACACAGTACTATTGAGCCAGGTACCACCTATTCTGTACCTGTGCATTTGGTTTTTCTTGTCTAAATGTAGAACCTTACTTTTCTCACCATTGAATTTCATTTTGTTAGATAAGGCCCAGTGTTCAAGTCTGTTGAGATCTTTTTATATTTTGAACCTATCTTCTGGGTAGTTGCCTATTCCTGCCAGCTTAGTGTCATCTGAAAATTTGATGCGTTCTGCTTCTATTCCTTCGTCTAAATTTGATTTTCAGAGCCTGACATCAGTGGCTGAATGGATTATTTTTTGCCTCAGAACTTATCAATTACCTCTTTTGCGATACTCTCCATTCTCCCTTTCTACTGGCCAACCTGCCAGTCAGATTCCTTGCACTCTTAGTCAAGCTCGTGTTGTTATTCTATCTGGTCACCACTTTCTTAATTACCTTTCTTCTTGGTCTTCAATCTCTTCTCTTGGGTTCTTGGGATATAGAGACTTTAGCCTCTTTGGTGGCTCTGGAAGGGTCACCAGCAGAGCATAGATGGATGTAGCTTTTTACAACTTTTCTATGCCAACAGCACAACAGCCCATTTCTGGTGGGGCATCTCACTTTTAAATATGGCTGGCTTTACCTCAAACCCTGTAAGGGTGTAAGCATAGGCTAATTTGCCAGCCATATATCAAGCAGGCCACAGATGATTACAATCAATACACCTTCTCTAGTGATAGTGGCCTTATCTCTGATAGCTCCAAATCCAGTGTGAAGACATCTGAGATAATGATATATCTAACCAGGACCAATAATGCAGTCCTTACACATTTGAAAGAAGCTTCTTTTAGGCTTCTGTCTGCCATTTCCTGTATATGACCATAATGCTTTAACAATATGATTTATCTGGATAAGAATAGCTGAGTCACTTGGAGGTCTTTGGACACGGAGGCAGCTTTTTACTTTACCAATTCTTACAGACAAAAAGATACTTTGGTAGTGAAATGAGGAGGGGCATATTTGTATACTACAATCTAATTCATCCCACGTGTAAGTGATTTACCTTTCATCTAATGATAGATGTACAGAGAAAGTGAAATCAGTATTGGTTTGAGGGGAAACAACAGTTTTGGTGTCTGAACAAACTCAGTGGCTTTTATCCATTTTTTAAAAAAATATAAAGTGGCACAGTTGGAATAAGAGCTATCCTAAAACAGGGGAAAAACCTTTCCCATCTCATTTTCCCTCCTGCACATTCATGGGAAAAAGAAAGGAAAAAAATATTAGCAGTTCCTTTTCATCACTGCTCTAGTTTCCTGATCTGAATCTGGAGACCAGAAAAGAAGGTAAATTTCAAGTTAACTTTTTTCCCCCAATTCGGGGAAAAAAAAGAGGGTACTTTGGCTCAGGCAGAGTCTCTTATGGGTTACTTAAGTATGAAGATGGGGAGTGTGCAAGAGCATGCATAATATAACCCTTTGCACTTTTACTTGAAAGTAAAACCTACATGTAGGATACCCTCAGATGCCAATAGAATCATCTGAGTAGACCCTGATAACACAGATAAGCCTCCAGGGGCTACAACGATTCTCTAAAAGAACGCAAATGACCAGCTGTCTGCAAGGAGTATAAATCCTGCTATTCCCCACCATCCAGTTAGAGCTGAAGAAGCTTCTTGGATGAGAAGCGAAACATCTTCAAACAAAGACAAGAAAGTCCAGTTGCCTCGTGAAAAAAGCACTTTTGGGATTTCTTTTTCTTTTTCACTTTTCCTCTTCCCTTTTGTATTAATTATAAGCAAACTAATCCCATCCATATTGGAAGACCTGGACATATCTTTAGATTATTGTTATATCTTTAAAATGCTATTCTCTGGTTCCATTCTGCTTTGTTTTGTCATAGCCTGGGATGAATTGTCTTACAGTTTTTTCTCCTGAAATTGGGAAGAGCTATAATACCTTTTTTTAAAACACTGTATGAATGTTTCTAGTCCGATGATTTGGATTTTAATCTGAAACCGATAATGAAGCTCACTTTAATCTTCTCAAAACAAGCATATCATTTTGAGAGGTGGAGTGGTACAACATGCTTATCTTGTTTATCTAGCAGCTATATATTACTTTTAGAATGCTTGAAATGCCCTGCATACATTATCTCCTGTAAATTCTTCTTTGTAATAAGCTGGTTAAGAGTACTGCAGAAGAAGTTTGCACAATTTTTATGTTGAATTTGATCAGCACTATTAAAGAAAATACAGCTCTGGGCTATTATTATTATTTTATTCCTCATGGACCAATATGACTTAAGATTTCTGTTTTATGCTTGTAAGATGCAGCTTGTAAGATTGTACTAGGGGATTTTATTCTTTCCTTATATATCAACCTTATCCATTCTGACATATTATCATCATTATATGGGACTTTACATATAGCAAATTAGGGAATTTTGCAGTATCTCACCTAAAGTCTCTCAATCGCCTTCAGATTGATTAGTACTAAATAGAGGTTATCTCACTATTCCTTCCTTCCTTCCTTCCTTCCTTCCTTCCTTCCTTCCTTCCTTCCTTCCTTCCTTCCTTCCTTCCTTCCTTCCTTCCATCTGACAGTTTTTCATCTGAGTACTTTCAACAAGAGTTAGGGCTTAATCAAAGCACATATGGATTTCATAAAGTTTGGATGGGGCATATCTCTGTATCTCTATATCTCTATCTAGATGTATAAGAATACATATGTGTATACAAAAATGATGAAATCAGTACATAACTCAGTTTCTGTTGTGTTTACTAATTAACTTTCCTTGGGGGAAATGTTTTGTTTGGAAAACTCTGCATTCAATTATTTAACATTACAAAGAACTATGGAGAAGCAGAGAAACCTATCCAAATGTATTTCTGTATTTGCAATTTTAATGTACAAAAGCAGACTTTGCAATTATGGATGCTGAAATTCTCATTTTGTGCCTTATATTTAAAACTACATAATAGCTTCATTTCTGCGAAGAATGGGTCTTCAGGGATCTCTGTTACATGGACCAGAAACTGGACAGTTTGTTTGTTTCATTTTTGTAGGAAACATCAGAGCAATATGCATTTAACTCTGTTGCTAAGCTTGTACTTTTGTTCAAATACAATAAACACAAATGAATATTTTTTTTTGCCTTGAGAACCTAGATATATTGACAGCATTCTCAGAGAGCAGAGGGAGAGGGAGAGGGAGAGGGAGAGGGAGAGGGAGAGGGAGAGAGAGAGAGAGAGAGAGAGAGAGAGAGAGAGAGAGAGAGAGAGAGAGTTCTTCCCCAAACTACTTAAGGATGACTGAATGTGTTTCTTAGTCTGGAATATTGGTTGAATGTTTTAAGAGGCTTACACTATTTTGTTGCAGGTCCACCTTGTTAGAGTAATTTCTCAAGAATTCTGTAAATTTATATTATATTATTGAGACAACAGCTAGAATTGACCAATGAAACTAAGGCACAGAAAAGGAACCTTTCTCTTTGACAAATCAATAATAGAATTGTTTTCTTTTTAAATCCAGCTTGCCTATCTTATATCTTATTTGATATCATACTGTATTATCATCAGACATGGTATCTTCCTCAACTGTCTTTGGGAGTTAAAAGTGCTGTACTGTGGTGGTTCTGCTCTTGCGTGCAAGAATAGTTTCAGAGAGTAACTGAGTCTCTAGACCCTGGCAACTGTTTATTTCCAATATTACCTAACGTTTTAATGAAGCCACTGCAGAACTTGATTAAGACGTTGATGACTGAACAGAGTTTGCTTCTCCACAATATTGGAATCAGAAGAGCTTGTGCAGGTTCTAAACCAGTGTCTGGATGCAATAATGGGGTAAGTAAGAACCAATAAATTGAGAATCAATCTGGACAAGATGGATATTTTGTGTAAGGATAGTTCCTATGTGTGGGAAATTAGATTGTTCATAAAATGATTGCACTTTCTGGATAGAATCTTTACAGAGTTTCTGGATTCTTCTAATGTCATTAGAAGACCAGGTAACCTGGTATGTCAGTTAGTCTGTTTCCTGGACGAGGATGACTAGGCTTTGCTATTTCAAGCTTAGATGACTGCAACGGACTCTGGGAACCCCTTTGTCTACATCTTTGTTTGGACCACAAGGCTTAGCTGGTGCCAAATGCTTCAGTTACCATGCTGAATGAGACACTGATATTGGTTACCACTTAGCTACTGAGCTATTTCCCAGTTTCATTAACATTTATGTTGCTTTAAACAGTTTGGGACTAGGGTATCTAATGGACCCCTTTGCCACTGCAGATATGGTTGATTGCTGAGATTGTCTTGTGAAGGCCTGCAGCATTTGCTCAGATCTCTGGAATACTATTGATTAAACACTGTGTGTATTATATTTTATAAACAACTGTGTGATGGGGATGTGTAGGAAGAAATATAAAATGTACTAATTAATAGTAAAGTATATTAACTATATAATATTATATATTACATAATATTATGATAGCATCAAGAGCAATTAGCAACTTAAGCATCAAAATCCCCAGTGATAAATGTCATATCCTGCACAACATTTGAAAACATCTTTTCTCATTGTGCCAAAAATAACAAAACATTTTTTTCAGATAGAGTAAGTGGGTCCCCTGTATTGCAGACCTGTTTTTACCCCTTCATCACTGTAGTTTTATGGTTTTTCTTAGCTTACTTCAATTCAGTGCAGCAAACAGTAGAACAGAACAGAACAGAATAAAGAACAGAACAGAACAGAACAGAACAGAACAGAATAGAATATTTGGGCAAGGATGTTTAAACACACAAGAAATTTGTCTCTGATGCAGAAGCTCTTAGTGTACAAAAAAAACAATAGAGTAATAATAATCATAATAATTATACCAGTAAGAGAAGGTAGTACAAAAATTGAGAAGGATAATAGCAATATAGCTATCCTATATGGGTAAATATTCTTAGGTATAAGACAGTGCTGTGGGGATTAAGTGTTCAACAGAGTGATGGCATAAGGGGAAAAAAACTGTCTCTGTCTGGTTGTTTTTGGCATGCAATGCCCTGTAGCAGAGTCCTGAGGGGAGGAGTTGAAACAGTTTATGTCCTCGATGTGAGGGGTCTGTAGATATTTTCTCAGTCTTCTTTCTGGCCCTTGCAATATACAGGTCCTCAATGGAAGGTGGGCTGGTTGCAATTGTTTTTTCTCTTCAAATTAAATCTCTTAAAATTAAAGTTTGTAGGACTAAACTATAGATTCAGCAATACAACATTCATGGCTCATTAACATTTGAGTCTCCCTTATCTAACTATAACCATGCTGCTTGTCTAAACCCTGAGATTATGCCTTGACCTAGCATTTACTATCCATTGTTTCTAGTTTTATTTTTTAGCTGATCTGCTTCTTGTCCGAGTTTATAAGTTTTCCTGAAGCAGTTTTTCCATCACCTCCTTGAATTCAAGGTTCTCTTGACCTTCCTAACTGAGATCTTCTAAATCTAGCCCCAGACATTGTAGCAACACCAGTTAAAAGAAAAAGAAAATATACCATGGAATTTGACTTTCAGTGACTACATAAACACATTTGTGCAGTTGTAACATTATGGAAATATTTTATCATGGTCTTCTGGGATACCCTTTTGCCCCTTCAGTCTAGTTTAAGAGTATTTAAGAGATTATCACAGAATCTATAAAACAGGAGCTGATTTTCACTCTTCAATTATTTTTGATTCTTTCTGGAATTTTCTGGTAGTTTCTCAACCAAATACTATCCAGGCGTCTCCTACTTAGCTTTGGAGGTGGATCCCAAAGATGCTTTTTCACGAGGCAACTGGACTTTCTTGTTTTTCTTTGAAGACATTTTGCTTCTCATCCAAGAAGCTTTTTCAGCTCTTCTTCAGAGCTGAAGAATCTTCTTGGATGAGAAGCGAAACATCTTCAAAGGAAAAGAAGAAAGTCCAGTTGCCTCATGAAAAAGCATCTTTGGGATAACTATGACCTGGATGACTGAGAATCTCCATAGACATTTGGAGATGGAGGGGAATAGATCAAGGCTTTCCAACAGTTGTTTACCGAATTAAGTGCTACCAAGCACAGTGAAAAATAAAATCTGGAATATATCATGGCTGAGCAAAAATTGGATGGAAATTGCTGACTAGAGAAACAAGATTTTTTTAAAAATCCATAGAATAATAACTAATTCAAGGAAAGAAAAATAGTGGGGGGGGGTTTTGTTTTTTTTAAAAAAAGGGTTTCTGCAGATTATTAGCCAGCAATCTTCTATTTACAGGACAAATAACAGCAATTATGCTATTTTTCCCAGAAATTTTATAATAGCTCTAGAAAACATTGGAGACCATGATTCAGTTGTTATGCTGGTCTATGACCATAACAAAGATCTGATTGATTGATTGATTGACTCAGTTGAAGGGTTCTTCCAGCCTCTGCAAAATAACCAACAAACTGCTATTGTTAGCCTGTCACAGAGTAAAAGTGCACAAGATAAAATGGGCAGGAGTACAGAACGTGATCTGGGACAGAAAAGATTTCTTGAAAAACCACAGTAGAAAAATAAATTTGGAGATTGCATTTGCAATGAGAGGAAGGTGAGTACAGAGTGACCTCACTCATTTCTCCAAAAATGGTTAATGGCCCATTCTGGTAATGGTGAAACAGGGCAATGGGCAGTATAGAAAAATCCTTTACTAAATGCCTCTAGTAAAGAATTGACCTTTGATCAGTGAAGGTAGCCAGATCAGATGATTCTATTTCATTTCCCCCCCCTTCTAATGAAATACAACATACCGTATTGATTTAGGAGCTAGAATGTCCAACTATAATGCTTGCAGAATTATGAGAATATAACATTCTAGGTTTTCAAGATGCTGCTGATTTTTCCATGCACTAGTCATTAGCAGAACACTGAAGATGTGTTCACCTCCCAAGAATGAGAGGAAGGGGCAGACACTGGTTTGCAGGAAGTACAAGACACAATGGATGCTCCCATTAGGGCATTTCTGAGGTTCTTCTGCCCCGCTTAAACCTAGTGACTATAAATAACTGATAATTGACCCAAAGATGCTTTTTCAAAAAGCAACTAGACTTCCTTTGTTTTTTCTTGAAGACGTTTCACTTCTCATCCAAGAAGCGTATAATTAAGCTGTGTATATAAATAAATGCATTTGTGCATTTTCCTTTGGTATCTTTCTTTCTTTCTGTTTCTTCCCTTCTATTTCCTTTAAATAAAAACTACTTGAGTCTGATATTCTTTGGGTATTTTTTTTTAATAATTTTTTATTGTAATACCCAATGATGTGATATGGTTCATTGCATAGCTATGTCTTCAAGGCATTTTGGAAAGCCAAAAGGGTGGGTCAGATCTGACCTCAGTGGGCAAGATTTTCTAGAGGGCAGGAGCCACAGTAGAAAAGCCTCTTCTTCTGGACCTTGCCAGCCAAAATTCCTTGGTCAATGGAGTCTACAACATGCCCCTTCTGCTGGCTTGAGTAGGGTAAGCTAATCCCACTGTGATGAGCCAGTTCTCAGATAGCTTGGATCCATGTAGTAATTTGACACTACTTGTGACTTAACTGTCTAAATGAATCCCTCTTTCTTGCATAAGGAAAGGTCAAAAATAGCAGATTGTACCAACAATTTAGCTATACACTATCTGTCTATGGTAATCTGCTTGGCTGGTTTTTCTTTGCATTTTCATAAATCACTCACATGGAAGGTTATGAACTTATGGTCCTAAACAATGTTCAGATATGGCCCAAAGTTGGTACTAAAGAAGCTGCTTTTGCCTGGCTTGCACTTGTGTTATTGCTCTCTCTCTCTCTCTGTCTGTCTCTCTCTGTCTGTCTCTCTCTGTCTCTCTCTGTCTCTCTCTCTCTCTGTCTCTCTCTCTCCCCCCTCTCTCCCTCTCCCTCTGTCTCTCTCTGTCTCTCTCTCTTTCTGTGTATATGTATGCATGGGTGGGTGGGAGAAGCTTTTAAATAAGAAATGAGTTTTATATTTACACTAAGGCACTCTAAATGTACACCATTTAATTTTGACAGACAAGTAGTGCTTCTGTAAATGGATTAATTAGAAATTACTCACTCACTGGGATCGTTCAGAATTAAATGTAATAAACGGAAACTTGAACAATTATATAGATTGAAACAACATATTTTTTTCTTCAATGTGCTGATATATTAGATGTAGTTTAAGAATAAAATATATAATATATATATAAAATATATAATTTACAACATATGGGGCAGGGTCATTATCTAACACAGAGGTGGGGAATGATGGCCCCTTTATGACTTGTGGACTTCAACTCCCAGAATGGAGCATGGCTGAGCATAATTGACTTACGAATTCTGGGAAATGAAGTCTACAAATAATAGAAGGTCCATTGTTCCCCACCCCTGATCTAGCAGACAAAATGTTTCATATACATATTATTTTAAACTGACTCAAAGGTGGAAAAACAAAGCAAAATGTAAGCAAGGATATGGGGATTCAATCAATCAAATCAGTCATGGATCAACATAAAGATGGCAACAAACAATTAGCTCCTGAAACAAGCTCCCTTTTGGCTCAATCCTATGGCCTAAAAAATGCCAATCAAAGACAAGAAAAGAACCTGGACAAGCCCCAGTAATGATACTGGGCCCATAAAAACAATAAAGCATAGAAACAAATAAGAATTGACTCCTATCTCCCCACCACAGAGACAACTTAGTTACTGCTTTAGGATACCTTTTAGAATGTTATATATTTCTCTTTTTATCTTAATTGGTTGTGATTTTTTTTATTTGCTGGCCTATGACCAAATAAAAACTAATTAATTGATTGATTGATTGGCTTTTGTGTTGTAATATTTCTTGGGGAAGATATCCTAAAGCAGTAAGATTTGTGTTGCCAAAAGGGTTGAGGCCAGTCACAAAGCTGGGAGCTTATTTCAGGAGCTATTAGTTTGTTGCCATCTTTGCTCCACCACTTTATGTTGGTCCATGACTGGAATAAAGATTTGATTGATTGAATCCCCTTGCTTACATTTTGCTTTGTTTTTCCACCTTTGAGTCAGTTTTTGACTCATGGTGGCTACCCGGAGAAGTCACTGCATTTTTCTTGGCAACATTTTCAGATATAATTCACCACTGCCTCCTTCCTAGGGCTGTGACGGGCTTAAGATCACCCAGCCTGGCATTTAAGATGGGGCTACAACTCACAATCTCCAGGTTTTTGAATCTGATGCCTTAACCACTGCACTAAATTTGTTCTTGCTTTCATATCAACTGAGACGAATGAGAATAAAAGCTGCAGCTAAATATCTCTAGAAAAAAATGTTGCCCAATTTGTACCTTGGAAAAGATGTTTGATGTGTTTGAAGTATTGCTCTATACATCTACTTGCAGTTGTCTAGTATTAGATTGCTTTGGTTTTAATTCCCATAACCTGAACACTGGATTGAGGTAAAGTAAACCAAGTTTTCAAACAGTCTGCATCAAGGGAACATTTCGACTTCAATCTGTCTTCTAGATTGCTTGTATGAGATATAGTGGAGAATTCCAGGGAACTGACTAAGTGCATCCTTCATTTGTGCTAGACTTCAAGTGCATCTGGGGTATAACAAAATAGGAGCTAGAATGAAAGGAAAAGGCTTTACTAAGTAACACTTCCTAGTGAGAATTAGGTAATCATTCTTACCTATTTGTTTTTGGACACATATTTGGACCAGGAGCTATTCCAGACCCTTGTTTGTATTCCAAGAGGCAACATGCATATATATGAATCATTGTTTCTTTTCCTCTCAGTCTCTTAACTGATTATGGAAGGCTCTGAGGTGCTTCTTCTGGATGAGAGAAATTGAACCAATCTTCAACTCCCTTAGACCAAGGATATGTTTTAGCCCATTTTTTAATCTAACTGGCTTAATGTGGGTTCAGGACATCAATTAAAATCACAGCCCCTAACAGATATCAAACAGTTGAATGCCTGGTTATCTCATACCTTACCCATCCGTTAAATAAATAGGCTCTGCTATGTAATTTTTTACCATTGAAAGATAATTCACTTGCACAGTTTCTATTACATTAAGTAGGATGCTAAATTAGGTTAAAATTAAAATTTCTTTTCTGTTTCGGCCCAAGGATAATAATAATAAGTATGGAGGACTGCATTGAGTCCTTTAAATTAAAATGTACACCCAGGAGATCAAGTAAATATCTCCTTTAGGCCACATGGATAGAATGTTTTCTTTTCTGCTTCAGCAAACAATCCTTTTATGACTTATTTCTCATTTCTGCATTGCAGAGTAAACTGTGCGATGGTTATTTATGTTTTGTCTGCTATACAAATATCCATCGTTCTAGAAAGGTATCCACTACTGAATAAAGCTAAGTCAAAACAACTTTTTAATTAAAGTTTTTTTTAACTCTTATAAATTGGTTAAAAAAAAGTTCTACAATATTCACAATGGACAATTTTTGTGCAGTTTCTCCTCTTATTACAGCTCCTTTTGGTCTTTAGAAGACATTTCTATTGAAATACTGTTTGATTTCCATGGAAGCAGGGAACTGAAAGAAGGATACTGACTGAAAGAAGAAATGTCAAGTATTGAACAGCTGTTTGGGGAGATCCATAAATTAAAAGAAAAACAAAAATAAATCTGCAACAAGCTGCTGAATTTTAAGCTCCCTTCAAGACTTAAGCAAAATGGGAGTGAGGTCAAAGCTTTCTGACATAATGATTCAAGAATAAGTCTTGAGATGAGCCACTTGATACTGTTTGGGCTTCAGCTTACATGAAGAAGACTTCCTCATCAAGACTTTATCCCAAAGGTGGTTTTACAAGAGGCAACTGGACTTTGTTTTTCCTTGAAGAAATTTTGCTTCTCATTTTAAAAGCTTCTTCAGTTCTACAGTTCTTCAATTCAGAACTGAAGAAGCTTCTTGGATGAGAAGCAAAACATCTTCAAGGAAAACCAAAGTCCAGTTGCCTCTTGAAAAACCACCTTTTTTCCATGACCTGGATAACTGAGAACATCCATAGATCTTCAGGGCTTTACACAAATACAAATAAAGATTTTGCTTTTTTAATTTTCATGAAATCTTTCCCCACTTCTCTCTATTTATTTACTTTATTATCAAAGTATAACATGTATACAGTGGGATTGGCTGAGCCTCCCTCCGTGCCCCCCCCACAACTCACAGTGACTACACATTTATTGTGCTTAATAATCACCATCGACACAGATTTTAAAGAACTCAACAGCTTGCTCATTATTTTATGATATTTAGGCAGATTCTAAGAAAAGTTTTGTTTCTAGCAGAGTCTGAATTAGATATTGTATGTATAATGGCTTGTAGCTGTAAAGGATAACTGGCTTCTCTCCCAGGTCCTGATGGAAGTACTTTACAGATATGAATGAGATCTTTGGCAAGCATTCATAGATTTTATTTCTCTTTCTCAACGTCTAATTATTTCCATTTGGATTCATAAAGGTGTAATTGCTTTTTTTGTTTATTCATGTAATTATTTGGACAAAATCTCTTAGAATGTTTTTATAAAATTCACATTCTACCACTGCCCTTGTTACAGCTTGCATTCACTGCCGTTGTTGCATACAGCTTACACTCTCTATGACTGTTCACGTATTCATGAGGAAACCCAAACAAATGCTTATTGCCAGTTTTTCTCATAAGGAAAATCTAAGAATAGATCAAAGTTTAGTTTCCATAGGAAGTATTCCTGTAGGATGGAGAGGAAGGGGTCACAGATACTGGGCTGGCATTAGAGGTGGAATCTCAAAAATATTAGAGTAATACTGGAAAAGAGAACTGAAAGGAAAATTGGAATGGAAACCACAAATGGTTGGGTAGGCAATTTATTCAACCTACACAGGCTGAAGATCAGTTTTAATTAAGGACAAAGTGAGATGACAAACCGAAGTTGGTCTGGGCAGTGTTTCACTGCTAAAAGGTTGTTAGTTCGTAGAACTAAGAAAGGATGGCTTGAGAAAGTAGTCTGGGCATGATCCAGAGAAGACCCAAAGATGAGGCTGTATTGCAGATTGTGTAGATGATTACCCAGGGAGTAAAGAAGATGGAAGATCAATTTTACCCATCCAGAGACAAATCATCCTCTAACTTGACCTAATCAATAGATTGATTTCAGATTGAAAACATAAGGTGAGGAGAAAGTAATGCTTCTGGTATTGACATGCTTGAGAAATTAAGTGCTTAGGAAGATAAGCATACTGTTTGTGTTGCAGATGAAAATGGGAAGAGGATGAATGTGATAGGAAAAAATGGGAAAAATACATGAAGAGGAAAAGCTATTTGATAGTTTTACCAACCCATTGCCTTTCTGAAGTTCTATAATAGTTACTCATCCTAGGCCATAAGCAAAACAAAATAAGATTGAATAACCAAAGATCTGTTGAACAAATGTCAAATATTGAACAGCAGTGGTGGATGGAGAATAGGGAAAAGTTTGCTCACATCTACCTCATTCAAGCATCTTGCTTTGTCTCATTATAAAATTAGTTAGCTATATATGAATTTATTTTGCTACAAGAAAAACAGATTTATGCAGGGATGGGAAAGGGCAAGAATCACAGCAGAAAGAAGGAGAACAAAATATGCAATTATTTTAGTCCAGGTTAACTAAGGTTTTTGAAGAACATGCAAAGCCAAAATTAGTTATAGTTATTGGCTGTGTTTCTAGACTATGAAAGTTTGTATCCTAAACATTTTGTGCATTTTTAAAGTAGAAGTCTTTTGCTACAAAATTGTAATGTGATCAGTTTTTGAGAACTTCTGACAAGCAAAGTCAATGAGGAAGCCAAATTCACTTAACAACTGTGTTACTAACTTCACAACTGCAATGATTCACTTAACAACTATGGCAAGAAAAGGTGCAAAATGGGGCAAAACTCATTTAACAAATGATTTCATTTAGCAATGAAAATTTTGGGCTCAATTGTGGTCATAAGTCGAGGACTACCTGTAACAGGATTAACTTTCTGGGACTGATGTGGTGGTTTAAATGAGATTTTAGTCTTGGGGAATGCTGAGTAAGATCACATTTTCCAAGCAGAAGTTTTTGGGATCAATCTCTAGCATCTCCAGGTAGAACTGGGATTCTGGGAATGTCTCCTACAAGGAATTGGCCCATTAGTGGGAGAAAGTGGCAAGAAGGTGACAAGCAACAGGGAGAAGGCAGCACTATTTAACTCGTTTTTTGCATCCATCATTACACAAAGGGAAAAAAGAGCTCAACCTAATTAAAACAGTACTGTAAAAAACAGATTAGAAACACAAGTTAAGATAGGCAAGAAAACGGTAAGTGAGCACCTGTCCAGCCTAGATGAGTTCAAATCACCAGGACCAGATGGATTACACCCCAAGGTTCTCAAGGAACTGGCAGATGTGATCTCAGAACCATTGAACTATATCTTTCAAAGATCCTGGAGCACTGTGGAACTACCGGAGGACTGGAAAAGAGCTGATGTAGTTCCCATCTTCAAAAAAGGGAAAAAAATGGATCCAGGAAATTACAGAGCTATCAGCCTGACCTCAATACCTGGGAAGATTCTGGAAAAGATAAACAAACAACGAATCAGCGAACACCTAGAGGCAAACAAAGTCATTACCAAAAGCCAACATGGGTTTGTCAAAAACAGATCATGCCAGACAAATCTTATCGCATTCTTTGACCAAGTGACAAAATTAGTGGACCAGAGGAATGCTGTGGATATAATTTATTTGGACTTCAGTAAGGCATTTGATAAAGTAGATCACAACCTACTACTTGACAAGATATAAAAATGTGGGTTAGACAGCATCACCACCAGATGGATTCGTAGCTGGCTGATCGACCGTACTCAGCATGTAGTCCTCAATGGAACTGCATCTACATGGAGGGAAGTGAGTAGTGGGGTGCCCCAAGGCTCTGTTCTGGGCCCAGTGCTCTTCAACATCTTCATCAATGATTTGGATGAGGGGATAGATGGGGAACTCATCAAATTTGCACATGACACCAAACTGGCAGGAATAGCCAACACTCCAGAAGACAGGCTTAAGATACAGAAGGATCTTGACAGACTTGAACACTGAGTGCTATCTAACAAAATGAAATTCAACGGTGAAAAAAGTAAGGTTCTACATTTAGGCAAGAAAAACCAAATGCACAGGTATAATTTAGGAGGTAACTTGCTCAATAGTAGTAACTGTGAGATGGATCCTGGAGTCCTAGTGGACAAGCACTTAAATATGAGCCAGCAGTGTGCTGCAGCTGCCAAAAAAGCCACACAGTACTAGGCCGCATTAATAGAGGGATAGAATCAAGATCACGTGAAGTGTAAATACAATGCCTTGATAAGGCCACACTTGGAATACTGCATCCAGTTTTGGGCACCACAATGTAAAAAAGATGTTGAGACTCTAGAAAGAGTACAGAGAAGAGCAACAAAGATGATTAGGGGACTGGAGGCTAAAACTTATGAGGAACGGTTGCTGGAATTGGATATGTCTAGTTTAATGAAGAGAAGGACGAGGGAGGACATGATAGCAGTGTTCCAGTATCTCAGGGGTTGTCACAAAGAAGAGGGAGTCAAGCTATTCTCCAAAGCACCTGAAGGCAAAACAAGAAGCAATGGATGGAAACTAACTAAAGAGAAAAGCAACCTAAAACTAAGGAGAAACTTCCTGACAGTTGGAACAATTAATCAGTGGAACAACTTGCCTCCAGAAGCTGTGAATGCTCCAACACTGGAAGTCTTTAAGAAGAGATTGGAGGGACTTCCGGTTCCGGTTGCAGCGCCCGCGGACGTGCAAAGAACTTGTTCTCTTTGCCGTCCGGTTTCCCCCCGCCGGTAGACCCTGGACAGGGTCGAAAGTCGCCCTGGAGGGGCGACCACCGTAGAGGAGGGCACTCGTCGATCGCAGAGGGAGCGGCAGCTCCCTCTGCGGTCTGAGAAAATCACCTTTGGGCCGACGGGGAAAAGATCGGCCAGTAACATGGCCGATCACTCAGCTGCTCCAGCCGAAAGTCACAGCAACATCTAAGCAAAAAGAACCACCGTGGAAGATCCGGGTGAGACCTTTCCTTCCCTCTTGTTAATTTACCTATTTCCCTGCTAACAGCTTTAAGAACTATTTCCCTACTTTGAGAAAGCAGCGATTGATCACTGGGGAAAACGGGCTTTGGAAAAATAATTATTATTGTTTTTTATTATTTTATTTTGTTTATATAAGCAGTTGGAATTCGGGCATCCTGGAAAAAACAAAAACCTTACTGTGACTCTCTCTTTTGGCTTGTCTATCTTCAGTTTAGGTGAAAACCTTTAGGGAGGGGGTGGAATGCTTTTTCTCCTCCCCCCCCTCCTGAACAGTATTGCCTAAAAAACTTTCTGCTCTCTGGGCGGACTTATGTAGATTGTTTTGGATACAATGCAACCTGGGACTTGGCATGAAGCCCAGAAACTATGACTGATACAATGTAACTTTCTCCAGTTGAACTCTCACTTCCTGATTTTGGCATGACGCCCAGACTGGATTACAACATAACAACTGACTGCTACTTGGGACTCTTGTTGCTTCTTTTATTTCTGTGCTGGACTTGACTATTGGCTTTTTTCTATCTTTGTTTGGAAATATATCTCTGTTTGGACTCTATATTTTATAACGCTGCAATCTATTTTTTAAGCTGTCTATAAAAAAAAAAAGAGGATGGAATCCTACTCACAGATTAATTATGGACTTATATTAGAAATTTTTTTGGAAATGAGAATGGAATTTAAAGAACATATTAGAACGCTTAGCAAAAAGGAGGACTCAGAATTAAAAATTGAAGCTCAACTTTTGATTGACTATGATACACAATCAGATCTACAACTTAACGAGATGGATGGAATACACTCACAATCTATTGAAGCTATTGAATCTATTGAAGAGGAAGAGGATACATCCCACATGATGGACATTTTTGATGATCAAAGGCAGAACTCAACTAAAACATTTACAACTTTAAAAGCAACAGGATTGGACTTCCAAATACGAGGCACCAAAAACGTTGATAACATGACAGTACAGACAATACTGGATAAAAGAGAAAAAGAATATGATTGGACTCAAAGGTGGGAAAAGGCCTTTAGCCAGTCACTAAGATGGGAGGATCTAGAGGCCCTGCTGTGGAAACCTACCTGGCACAAAAAGAAAGCTAGAATTAGATTTAAAAATGAGAGTTAAAATTGTATCTGATGGGTAAAAAGGGCTTTTGGACGTTGATTGAGCTAATACTTTCGAGATTTTTAAGGTTACTCTGGTTTGAGTCAACATTAGATCTAAATTATGGATTTGATTATGGTTTGGAATGGCAACAGGAAAAATTGGAAAATTTAAAATTAAAGGAGTTAGATTGAGATTGAGACTGGTGAAGTATTATTGATATTTTTACCTACAAGAATTGAATGGCAATTAGTGATGTATTAAATGGACTAAATTGAAACAATTGAGGAATTTTTAGGGACTTGGATTGATTTATAAAAATATTGGATAGAGTATATGAAATAGAATATAGTTGAGAAATATTAAGATATAATAGTTATATTATTAGTTTATGATAGAAATAATAATTGTCCTATTATTATTGTTATTATAATGTTATTATATTATTATGTCTTATGTAACGGTTTTAAAATATATAAATTTATGTTTATTTACAAAATATTGAAATAGATTAATTGAAAGTTGGTTAAGCCTGAAAACGGGTGAAAATATGATTGATAACTTTTGGTTTTTGTTTTTGTGTGTTTTTTTTCTTTTTTTCTTTTTTCTTTCTTCTTTCTTTATTGATAAAATAGAGAGGGAACCTTTAAAGAAATAGTTTAAATTGTATATGTATGACTGTATTTTTTGTTGTGTTCTATGGAGTGCCCTATCTCCACGATGTGTTATAAGCACTTGGCTGTAAAACAAACAAAAAAAACTAATAAAACTTGTTATGGAAAAAAGAAGAGATTGGACAGCCATTTGTCTGAAATGGTATAGGGTTTCCTGCCTGAGCAGACAGTTGGACTAGATGTTCTCCAAGGTCCCTTCCAACTTTATTATTATTATTATTATTGATCATCGCACAGTCAGCCAGATGTTCAGACTGGATTTTGCATTTTTGCCTACCTATCGAGTCCTTACCAAGGACCTGGGATAGGCAGATGTCGATGTTTGATGGTATTACAGATACCGTCGCAGAATAGAAGCAGTTCCTAGTAAGGCCGCCTTTTGCAATTGACTAATGACAAATTTGTCAATGCCAATGGTGTTCAAGTGGTGCTCCAGTTGTTTTGGGATTGCACCCAAGGCGCCTATTACTATTGGTACTACCCTTGCTTGCTTTTGCCACAGTCTTTCTATTTTTATTTGTAGGTCTTTGTATTTTGTTATCTTCTCCAGTTCTTTCTCGTCTATTCTGCTGTCTCCAGGGACTGCCACGTCCACTATCCAGATTTTTTTTAAAATTATTATTATTATTATTATTATTATTATTATTATTATTATTATTATTATTATTATTATTATTATTATTATTATTATTATTATTATTATTATTATTGTTGTTGTTGTTGTTGTTGTTGTTGTTGTTGTTGTTGTTGTTGTTGCTGTTGTTATTGTTGTTGCTATTGTTGTTATTGCTATTGTTGTTGTTATCATTATTATTATTGAATTGTGGGAATTGTTTCTTAGAGTAAACAACATTGATCTTGATGGAAAATGATCTAAACATTTCCTATATTTTCAATCTGTTTGCGGTTATAGAACACAATCTTGACAACTGAGAACGCAGTTTAAAGAATTTATTTTTTTAATATATTTATTTAGGAAGAATGTGTAGTAGTGGGAAATTTCAGATTACAAACAAATTCTGTTCTGCAAGGATCTCTCTCTCTCTCTCTCTCTCTCTCTCTCTCTCTCTCTCTCATCTCTATCAGTCTATAATCTCTCCCCCCATCTATTTCTCTGTCTGTCTGTCTGTCTCTCATCTCTCTATCTCTATCTCTACCTGTCTGTCTCTCTGTCTCTCTCTATTTCTCTCTCTCTCCTCTCTCTCTCTCTATTATCTCTATTTCTATCTTTCTATCATCTCTCTGTCTCTCTCTATCATCTCTCTCTCTCTCTCTCTCTCTCTCTCTCTCATATATCTGTCTCTCTCATCTCTATCTTTCTCTCTCTTACACCCCCTCTCTCATTTATCGTCTCTCTCTCTCTCATGTCTACCAATTCTATGTCTATGGCTATGTCTATGTCTATCTCTGTATCTGACTCTGTCTCTGTCTCTATTTCTATATCTCTATGATCTCCCTCTCCCTCTCCATTTCTCATTCTTTCTCATCATAGAATAGAATTTTTAGCAAAAGTAAAACAAGAACACAACAACATGTGAAATATAGAGAATAGCAAAATGTTGTTACATACTTCATTTAGATTACTTTTGCATGTTAATATTTCTGTAGTTCCATCTAAAGATTTTAATATACTTGATTGATTAGGTATAGTTAGGAAATCTTAAAAGCCTTGCGCTCCTGCATATGCTGAGCACTTTTAAATTGCTACACATATTTGAGAAATTGTTAATTGATTTCCTTCAGGGCCTCTTCCATTGGAAACAGAAAACTTTCTGTGAGCTAATACTATTTGCCCCAGGAAGGTTTTCTTTGTGACTGATGAAATCAAAAGAGAGGCACTTACAATGTTCTGCAACTTTCATTGACTTAAAACTCTTATGGAAAGTAAAAAATTGGCTATGTCAACATTTCTATATATATGAATTATGGATGGAAAAAAAGTTACCTCTTTCCTTTCTGTTCACTATAACCATGTTTGGGAGCAGCAGGGAAAATCATAATGCTGATTGGCCAGTCCAGAAAGAGGCTTATTACTGAATATGAACAAGCCAAACCAAGAACGAATTATGGTCCTATAAGGCAGAATTTTCAAACATTTTGATACCAGTGAACCTGATAGTTTTTTTTTAAAAAATTTCCAGAATCTCCGATCAAAAGGCAAAGTTCTAGTGATAAAACATTGGCTGTGTTTGAGTTTTTCCCCTTAGTCCCTTGCAGTATCCCAGGGCAGCACGTTGGCTAGGGAATTCTGGGACTTGAAATTCACACAGCTTAAGTTGTTGAGAACTTCTGCCCTAGGGTTAAGCAAAACATTCTTTGAAAAACCATGTTCTAAAGTATGTGCAAGAAAATGAAGAAATATACCAGGTACTATTTTGTTGCCATTGTTCTACATGAGACTTTTAGAGGTGTTTTCTCTCTCTCTCATAATCTAAATGAACTACAGATAGTCCTTGACTTACTACCATAATTCAGCGCAAATTTTTGTGTTGCTAAGTGAAACATTTGTTAAGCGAATTTTGCCCCATGTTACGACCTTTCGTGCCACAGTTGTGAAATGAATCACTGCAGTTGTTAAGTTACTAACAGGGTTATTAAGTGAATCTAGCTTCCCCATTGACTTTGCTTGTAAGAAGGTCACATGGACACTGCAACCGTCATAAATAGGAGCCAGTTGCCAAGCATCTGAATTTTGATCATGTGACTATGGGGATGCTACAATGGTTGTAAGTGTGAAAAATGGTCATAAGTCACTTTTTCCCAGTGCCGTTGTAACTTTAAAAGGTCACTAAATGAACTGTTATAAGTCAAAGACTACCTGTAGTCAAATGTGCACAGCAGAGGTAGGATGACATGCAGAATCAAAATTTAGAGGGCGGCAGAGAAGAAGGGAAGGTGTGTGCACAGGCAATAGGTTACATTGAAGACTTGATCAAGTTGAAACTGGCAGTCTTCCAACAAGCACACAACAATGGTATATTGTCATGATTTGTGGGGCTACTTCAGTGCACACTTATGATGTGTATATGTATGTATTAGAATGCTTAACCATTACCCCGGGTTTCTGAACTATGCTCAACAACTACAGAAGGGACCATCCATCATTGTGTTGCACCAACAAAGTCAAACTTGTTAACCTACATATATATACAACAAGAAGCTGGCCAGCAAGACAGGCTCAGTGATAAATATATGATCTGGTATCTTGAAACGCCTATTTGTCAAATTCTCACTCGAGACTTTTAACAGTTCATGAAAAAGCATTCTAACACTTCCATGAAGAGTTTGACAACTTCTCTTTTCTTTTGGCATTCAGCTGCCTATTATGGTTTCTTGTTACTTTTAATTTATCTGCATTTTGTCAAGAACGGAAGTCCATACTGCTTTGAGACAGTTAGTTCATTATTTGGCATATGCTACTAAGCGAGTTGTCACCTGGAATGTGGGTGTTCAGCAAGGCTTCTGAAAATGGTGTTACATTTTTCACAGCTAATTGGCAAATGTGTTGCTTGTTGGCATGCTTCAGACACATCTAAACGTGAAAAGGAATGATCTGAAAATACAGACTTTCCTTTATTCACAATCAAAAGGAAAAGCAGAGAGAGAGGGGGGGGGGGAAAGAAACTTTTTTTTGGAAGGAGAAGGAGGAGGATTTTTAAAAATTAGCTGAATAAGAAAGTTTTTTTTTAATCAAACAGCTGGAAGGAGAACCAAAATGGGACCTTCGAATATATGATTAAGCAGGGTTTGTGAATATAATCTATACCTCCTGACAATACATTTCCAAACTTTTTAGTTATGTTTGCTGAAAACTATCTTATAATAAGATGGTTCACAGACAATAACAGCAATATTTTTCTTTTTATAAAATCCATACATCTTGGGCATCACAAAGCAAACATTTTGATATTTGGCCAGTATTCTCAAGAACACACTGGCTGCCCACTCAGTTCAGATTCAGAGCTTCTTCTCATGTTCTATTTTATAATCACTGGAAGTGTACAAGAGAAAACAGGCAGAAGAGGAAAGGTAAAAGCAAAACTGTAAGTGAAATCTGGAGCAGCCATGGAAGGTAAGACCTTAGACAGTCCAAATGATTATGCTGGTTGATTTTCACTTTTCTTTTCTTTCTTTTTTTTTTAAAAAGAAAGAAATAAACCAGAGTCAATTGAAGCCTTAGCAGTAGGCAATTCAAGACTCATTTTAGATGCTGCTTGGACTTCCAAGATAAGCTTTTCTGGCCAGCGGTTTGTAAGATTGAATGCACCTGTAATACCCCAAGACTACTAGACCAAGTATCTTGACCTTATTCCAGTAGAATGAACATGACACCCTTCCAAACTCTGTTGGCCTCAGATATTAAAAAATATGCATCATCTTTTTAAAAATTACAGCCACAAAAAGGTTATGTTCACCTCTGAAACAGATTCAGAATTTTGCCTTAGGAAGTGAGAGAAGTGCCTTTTTGCACATTTGTGGAAGATCCTTCTGCTGTGATTGCCACTGAAATGAGGTGGATATGTGTAGACATTTTCTGGTTTTTCATTGTCAAGGACCACTCTTCAAAGACTTGCACATTCCAGTTCTGTTTGTTGCCAGAAATTCGTTAGATACAGTATATTCTAAAGCAGAAATGGACAATTTTCTGGTTGGTCGAGACCAAATCTGCCATTTGAGGGGAGACTAAAGGTTAAGTAAGTGGAGCTAGATTTTTTTTCAGAGAACTTTTTAGTGTGAGATGCTTATTTTAGGTTTAATCCCACAGTTTTATCTATAAGTGTAACTGAAAATGGCTGCAGATTATGCTATTAGTTCTTAAGCAATAACTGTCACAGGGGATTTGTGAACTGCATGCATCTCTTGCAGCCCTAGATTCACCTTCCCTATTCTAGAGCGAACACTTAGTTCATGTAGGGCACTCACATTAAAGATTCTGTATTTTTTTTTTTTAAAAAAGAGCATGAATACAGGCAGAATCAAGCAATAGCAAAGAAGCTGACCTCCAACTGAACATAAGCAACTAAATGAAAATAGGAGTACTATGGGGATTGCTTTCTATGGAACTAACCATAAAACAAATGAAAATAATGAGGCTATATTTAAGAAAAGTGGGAGTATACACATCTAGCAAATGATAAATATATAATTTATATAATAGATAATATTATAATATATAAATAGTAAGTAACAAAACTGTTTCCCTCAGGTTCTTGAATCAGTCGCCATTTGGAGGCTCTTAATGAGGATACGGAAGATGCTTGATGTTCTTATTCCCTGATGGCATATTGGCAAGTTACAATTAAGCATGGTGGGTAAATTAGAACTGACAATAAAGATGTCAAAGTTGTAGGTACCTTCTGCCTTTTAGCATCAACCATCAAAGGAAGAAGCAATGAAGAAACACACCATAGATTAGAACACAGTAGGGCAGTCATGAAGGCTTGGAAAAGCTGTTCAAATATTGCTATGTGTCTATAGCTACAAAGATCAGAATCATGCAAGCGATGGTATTCACACTATGGAAGTGAAAGCTGGACTTTCACTTCCATAGAAGCAAGATAGGAAGAGTACTGCCATCTTACTTTGGTGTTAAAAGAGGACTCAGTAACAGCAACAGCAATAGAGGTGGAAGGGACCTTGGAGGTTATCTAGTTCAACCCCCTGATCTCACAGGAGACCTATATTATTTCTGATAGATGGCTGTCCAGTCTCTTCTTAAAAGCCTCCAGTGTTGAGACACCCGCAATTTCCAAAGGCAATTTATTCCACTAGTTAATTGTTCTTGCTGTTAGGAATTTTCTTCTTAGTTCTAGATTGCTTCTCTCCTTGGTTAGTTTCCATCCATTGTTTCTTGTTCTGCCTACAGGTGCTTTAGTAAATAAGATAGCCCCCTCTTCCTTGTGGCAGCCCTTCAGGTATTGGAAGACTGCTATCATGTCACCCTTGGTCTCTCTTTTCACTAGACTAGGTATACCCAGTTCCTGCAATTGTTCTTCATATGTTTTAGCTTCTAGGCCCTTAATCATTTTTGTTGCTCTTCCAAAGTCTCAACATCTTTTTTTATATTGGGTTGACCAAAATTGGATGCAGTATTCTAAATGTGATCTTACCAAGGCTTTGTAGAGCGGTACTAGTACTTCACGTAATCTTGATTTTATCACTCTATTAATGCATTAGCTTTTTTGGCTGCTGCTGCACACTGTTGGCTCATCTATTGAGCCAGATTTCACTGACAATTCACTCCTGAGAATACTGTGGACAACTAAGAAGCAAACCAATGGATCGTTGAAAAAATAAGCCTAGATTGCTTACTTGAGACACACATTCTGAAGCTATTTATTAAATTTATTTATTTACTTATTAAATTTATCTGCCACCCATCTCACCATGAGGAGACTCTGGGAAGATAAGAGACTCTGGAGTTCTTTTAGGGCACCATAATAAAACCATTAGCGCCCTCTGCATTATGTCTCTAAGCAATTGGAACTAAGATATCTATCTTCAGATAATAGGGATATCATGTTTCTTCTACTAGGAGCTATTGAAAGCCGTGTTTTCCATGAACTTGTCAAATCTTTTTAAGCTGACAAAATTAATGTCCATCACTACGTCCTGTAGTAGTGAATGGCATTGTCTGCCTTTCTGAAATCTCTTATAAATCAGAGTGAATGGACCCATGGTCTAAATTCTCCATGCCATGTGGTTAATTTTATGCATCTCATATTGTCCCTCCTTTCAAGTTATAAGGCCTTAGATATTTCCATTTTTCCTCATAGGAGAGTTATTTATACCAGAAGTGATTAATCAACCATATTTTATGTTGGAAATAAATAACCTTTTGTCTAGTTTCTTACCAATATACAATTTTAACCTTGTGGCTTGGAACTATTTTCTTTAGTTAAGCTTTTTTTCCCCCCTCTCCTTTTAAAGAACGAGTTATTGTTTCACTTCTTTTAATTTGCAATTCCTCTCCTGAATGCCAACGAAGTATCTATCAAATTAAAAAAAAAATCCTCTTTAAAGGTCAGCCATTTCTGGATTGATGTGATTCTGCATTGTGCTTGATTTAGTAGCTTTAAGTCACATTAATTCCACTTGTTTATAATTAGACTGCCTGTAGAAATGAAAGAAAGAATTCTTGCCAAAAATTCTTCTTAATACTAGTTCAAATTACATATTAACTGGCAAATGCAAATCTGCATTTTTTTAACCCAAAATAGTCTGGTTTAACATGCTGAAAGGGAAATGCAATTGATGTACACTCAGAAACATGTTTCAGTGGGGATTAATGCCATTTTTCCTTCAATTTCTGAATAAAGCAGGGGGGGGGGGGAATCCAGGAAAGCACCTATGTTTCTCTGTTCAAGGAAAAAACAAAATAAAATAGTAAAAATCCTTATGGCATTTTATAACAAGCTGAACGCATTTCTGATAGCATAAGCTTCCACGGCTTTCAGCCCACTTCATCTTCATATTGAGTAATTGTCTGCTGCAAACTCTGCATAGGCATCAGGAAGGGTATCCGGCCAGTAAACGCTTGAGCTCCGTTCAGTCTCCCTGACTCCACCCCGATGCAAGAGATTACAGAGTTGTTAATAGGGGGGGAAAAAGCTTATGAAGAAAAGCTGTTTTCCCCCTTCTAGTCTAATTTAATCACAAAATTAAAATTCCTTAGTTTCTTTTTAAAACAGAAAATAAAAAGTTGAGAAGTTGCTATATCTTCTGTAGTAAGAAGCAACTGTGAGATGATATATTTAAATGAGTGGTGGTGGGTTGTTGTTGTTGCTGTTTGGACATGGTGATTTATAAAAGAAGAAAAGAGGCCTGTACAGAAGTCTCTGGGCTGGTCACAATCAGGAGATGGACACACAGTTCTCACATACAGTTCCTTTCCTGCAAATACTATTTGAAGCATAGCTGGACTCTCCTAAGAACAACTTTGTCTCCAAAGTTGATAATCCTTGGTAGGTCTGCCCTCTATGAATTTATCCAATATTTATCCAGTTTTTAAAACCATCCAAATTAAAGACCACCACCTTAACCCATGGTAATGAATTCCACAGATTCACAATGCCCTATATAAGGAAATGTTTTCTTTTTAAGTTTGCTTTATTATTAAACAATCCACGGTCCACTGGATTGTCATTTCAGAAATATTTCCTTATCTGGTTCCTCAATCCCTTCAATAATGGCAGAGCTTCAAATGTTCAGGTACTCCTCAATTTATAACAGTTCATTTAGTGGCCATTCAAAGTTACAACCACACTGAAAAAGTGACTTATGACTATAAAGAGCTGTGGTGGCACAGTGGTTAGAATGCAGTATTGCAGGCTAATTCTGCTGACTGCCAGCAGTTTGATCCTGACCAGCTTGAGGTTGACTATGCCTTCCATCTTTCCAAGGTCGGTAAAATGAGGACCCAGATTGTTGGGGGCAATATGCTGACTCTGTAAACTGCTTAGAGAGGGCTGTGAAGCTCTATGAAGCAATATATAAGTCTAAATGCTATTGCTATTTTTCACATTTATGATTGTTGCAAGCATCCCAATGGTCACATGATGAAAATTCAGATGCTTGGCAATTGGCTCATATTTATGACGGTTGCAGTGTCTCAGGGTTATGTAATCATGACAAGCAAAGTCAATGGGGAAGCCAGATTCACTTAACAACTGTATTATTTAACTTAACATCTGCAGTAATTCACTTAACAACTGTGGCAAGAAAAGTCATAAAATGGGGCAAAACTCACTTCATAACTGTCTCACTTAGCAATAGAAAGTTTGGGCTCAATTGTGGTCGTAAGTTGAGGACTATCTGTTCAGCCTTCACTGGCAAAGTTGAGATGCATTCAGATATATATTTACCTTGAAGATAGCCCACTTTAAATTTTATAACAGAGTCAAGCATTAGCACAGGAACTTTTTTGTGACATTTTGGTATTATGTCATAACATGCTTTATGATTCTGCTTATGTCATGAAATATTTGATGAAATCTACCAAATTTCAATTCTATCGGAGTTATAGGTCCCAGATTTGGGATGCATTCTCTACATTAGCCCATTTCAGGTACCTTGGTTGAAAACATTTTGCCTTATGGTGCACTGTTTTGCCCAGTTAAAGGTTACAGGAACCAGAGTTTTAGTAGAAGATAAGGTAAGGTAAAGTAAGGTAAGATAAGATAAGATAACCTTTATTGTCATTTTTTACTGTGGGCACAATGGCATACATTAAAAATGAAATTTAGTTGCTTCCTCTCAAAGTACACATACATAACACATTTAAAACATACTATATACCAGGGCTTTTCAACCGGTGGTACGCGTACCACTAGTGGTACGTGAGCACATGGCTGGTGGTATGCGTAGGACGGGTTGAAAAAACATGTAAAAAAAAAATGTAAAAAAAATATTAAAATATATATATATATATATATTTTTAAAGTGTAAAAGTGGAAGAGGTGAAGCGGTAGCAGCGCCGCAGAGGCCTGTGGCCAAGTCAGCTGGAACTGCACATTGCCTGGGTCCGACTGAGAGCCCAGGATCAAAGCAGCTCCAGCTGATTGGCGGCAGCCTTGGGGGCGGCAGGCAGCCTCACGCAGTCTTCAGGGGAGATTCCGCCGGAGCTGCGTGAGGCATTGCCTGGGTCCCTCCCCCCGCCCCCACCCAGATGCCCTCGCCTCCCCCAAGCGTTTTCTTTTACTCACCTGCTTTCAGCAGCATTCCCTTTCTCCTGTCCTTCTCGGCCTTCGCCCTGTGTTTGTGAGACAAAAAAAAAAAGTTCCATGAGACTTTCTAACTTCTCGCGAGAAGTTAGAAAGTCTCATGGAACTCTTTTTTTTTACCCACAAGCACGTGGCGAAGGCAGAGAAGCACACGAAGGCAGAGAAGCAAAAGGAGAAAGGGAGTGCAGCTGAAAGCAGGTGAGTAAAAAAATGCTTGGGGGAGGCGAGGGCATCTGGGTGGGGGCGCCAACCTTACACTGCATGGTGGCGGGAGGGTTAATGGTGGGCACGGGGGGCCCAGGAGGAGCTGTGCAAAGCAGGCAGAGGGGAGGCCGGGCAGATTGTGGGCGCCGGCAAGCGAGCGAGCTGGGCAGGGGCGCGGAATCGGCGTTCCTGAGCACACGCCAATTCGCGCCCCTGCCCATCTGGCTCGCTGGCCGGAGTGAAGGGGAAGCTTCTGCGCGGTGGCCGCTTCCGAGCGGCAGCCGGGCCGCGCGGGGCTTCCGAGCGGCGGCCGGGCCGCGCGGGGCTTCCGAGCGGCGGCCGGGCCGCGCGGGGCTTCCGAGCGGCGGCCGGGCCGCGCGGGGCTTCCGAGCGGCGGCCGGGCCGTGCGGGGCTTCTGAGCGGCGGCTGGGCCGCGCCACGCAGCTTCCGAGCAGCGGGTAGCTACTGAGCGCGGGTGGCTCAGCTGTAGCTGCACACACCGAGCCTGGCGCATTCTCACCACGCGGAGCGGCTGGCAAGGTGAACCAGTGACATCCAGGCCCTGCCTGTGCACGCGCAGAGGCTGAGGCGCATGCGCTCTCCTCTGCCTCTGCGCACGCACAGGCAGGGCCGTGATGTTGCCGGTTCACCTCACCGGCCGCTCCGTGTGGTGAGAATGCACCGCTGCCTGCCAAAACCAGGCTGGGATCTGGACGGTGTATCGAAGGACAATGGAAGGGAGGGAGGGAAGAAAGGAAGGGAAGGAAGGAAGGAGGGGAAGGACAATGAGAGGGAGGGAAGGAAGGAAGGGACAAAGGGAAGGAAGGAAGGAGGGGAAGGACAGTGAGAGGGAGGGAGGGAAGGAAGGGACAAAGAGGGAAGGAAGGAAGGAAGGAAGGAAGGAAGGAAAGGGAGGGAGGGAAGGAAGGAAGGAAGGGAAGGAAGGAAAGGACAATGAGAGGGAGGGAGGGAAGGAAGGAAGGGACAAAGAGGGAAGGAAGGAAGGAAAGAAAGGACAATGAAAGGGAGGGAAGGAAGGAAGGAGGGGAAGGACAGTGAGAGGGAGGGAGGGAAGGAAGGGACAAAGAGGGAAGGATGGAAGGAAGGAAAGGACAATGAGAGGGAGGGAGGGAAGGAGGAAGGGACAAAGAGGGAGGGAAGGAAGGGACAATGGGAGAGAAGGGAGGGAAGGAAGCCAGGTACCCACCCCAGTCCCATCCCCCTCCACCAGAGACCCACGGATTCCCCCCCACAGGCACCCTGCAACCTGGGTAATCAGCTGGCCACGCCCCCCGGCCATTGATCACATGACCCTGGGACTGTGAACGTCATAAGTATGAATCAGTTGCCAAGCATCCGAATGTAAATCACATGACCCTGGGGATGCTGCAACAGTCACAAGTGTGAAAAATGGTCATAATTCGCTTTTTTCAGTGCTGTTGTAACTTCAAACAGTCACTAAGCGAATTGTTGTAAGTCGAGGACTACCTGTACTTTCTCATTTTTTCCTTTTTTTGGGGGGGGGTCAAGTTTTTGATACCTTGCTGGGCGAGTGGTGGTACTCGGATATTGCCTTATCCGAAAAGTGGTACAATGGGTGAAAAGGTTGAAAAGCCCTGCTATATACAACATATGTATAGACCTACACTCTTACATATAAGTAACATATAAACATTAATCACTGTCCATCTTGAATACATAACAGAAGGAGGAAGCTTTAGAGTTCACAAGGTTAATACTGTATGGAACAAAACTGTGACTGAATCTGGATGTTCTGCTCCGGATACCACAGAGCCTCCTCCCAGAAGGTAATATAGATTATAGTCTCTCAAGATATACTAGAACGCTATCTCTTATTGCCCCAATTTGCTTTAGTTGCCTAATTCCTTCCCTGATATAATGAGGACAGGTAGTCCTTGACTTACGACCACAATTGAGCCCCAAATTTCTGTTGCTAAGTGAGACAGTTGAGTTTTGCATCATTTTACAACCTTTCTTGCCATAGTTGTTAAGTGAATCACTGCAACTATTAAGTTAGTAGCACAGTTGTTAAGTGAATCTGGCTTGCCCATTGACTTTGCTTGTCAGAAGGTCACAAAAGGTGATCTGATGACCCTGAGACCCTGCTACCGTCATAAATATGAACCAGTTGCCAAGCGTCCAAGTTTTGATCACATGATCACAGGGATTTGCAATCGTCTTACGTGTGAAAAATAGTCATAAGTCACTTTTTTCAGTGCCGTTGTAACTTCAAACTATCAGTAAATGAATTGGTGTTAGTCGAGGACTACCTGTACAGGCTTGAGAATATTGTCCTATGTCTTCTGTAGTAAAGGCAGATGCAAATAATTTATTCAGTTTTTCATCAAATCTTCCAATCATCCTCAAGGATCCTTTTCATTTCTTTATCATTTAGAAGATCAACTACTTCTGTGCTTGATTGTTTTTCTTTGAAAATGTTTAAGGAGTTTCCTATTATATGTCATGGCTTTTTGCCATGTTCTCCTCAACTTCCTTTCTGCTTTCTTACTTTGGCTTTACTTGCTTTCGCTATTAGCAGCACTGCTGATGTTTATGTTTTATTTATTTATTTCAATTGATTTATGTGGCTGCCCAGCTTGTAAATAGTGATTCCTGGCATCTAACGGAATTAAGAAATTTAGCTTAAAAAAAAACCAGTCACTATACTAAAGGTTTAGTGGCAGCCAAGGAAAACAATAATCACAAATATAGTGATTATAATCACCTCAGTATTAGGCTTTCTGTGGAACCCAACCAGATTTATTAGGTACCTAATGTGGACCCATTAAGTCCAATTTCCCTGTGGTGGAGAAGCCCCGGAGCACATGGTGGCAATCAGAAAGTGATCTGACCATCATAAGGGAGTGATGGGAATCTCCCCAACTCCAGATCACATTACCAATGTCCCAACAGGAAAAAGAACCAAACACCATTGCTGGGTCAGCTCCTAAGTGATTTTGGTCAGGTCCATGGCTGCCATGTGGCCATGAATTTCCAAGTTACATCTGACTTTACCTTCTAAAAAGGCACATTAAATTGTTGCTGGGGAACTTCTTTATTAATTTGGAGTCAAGGAGCTCAGGCATGGAAGTTGCTATGCAGCAAGGAATCTGTACAGTAGCGACAATCCCAGCTGATTCAACAATCTTACTTTATATAAACTCAGACTCATATCTGGTTATCAATAGGGCAACTCCTCTGAAAGTCATAACCATAGTTTGTCCATCATCCATGCCCTGAGATCTCAGTTGATTCCACATTTGAAACTCAGGCGGACATATTTCTGAGAGGGTGACCCACTCAGGTTTCAGTAACAATGCCAGGTATAAAATCACAGATGAAGGAGATCTTATTATAGACCATCCTAATGTTTAGCAGCAGGAACTGAAAACCTGAGCTTTTGATGGTATAATGTCTAGGCACTTGGGCAGACCAGAGTGGGCCACAATGCACAGTGGTACTAAACAGAGATTGAATTTGACAACATATAAAATAATGATGACGATGATGAAGTTGATTCTTATTCTGCTTCCTAACAGCAAGAAAAAAAACCCAGTTTGTTATTTTGATAATTATGAGAGGGAAGGATTTAAATAACAAAGTACTCTGTTTAATCAAAAGATTAATTCGATTTTTTGTGCTCTTGCATTTAATAGTCATTCATATTTATAACTATTCTATGGTTCATATTGGATGTATTCTATGGTTCACTTGAACTGCTTTTAACAAAATGGAGCATTTTATTTTTTATTTTTTTAATTTAATCAAGGTGGCTATCCCCTCCAGCCTCTCTGCATTTTAGATAGGGCCTAATTTGCCTGTTTTGCCAAAACGCTTCTCTTATAAAAACGCAGAGGAGAAAAGGACATGCCTGTTCAGCAGAGCTGAACATTTTATTAATGCACATATTCCATTACTTCTCTTAATATTTTTCCACTTTAAGATAATTGAATTTTTTAAAGTCCTCTCTCTCTCTCTGTGTTCTCCGCAAGGGAAGTTTGTTGTTGAATGAAGAATGCAGGGCTGGAGTAATTATTTAGCAAATTTGATCTCCTTTCCCCCGAGCAGCAATCGCTTTAGAAAATTATCCCCGTTTGTTGTACAGCCCATGTGCACAAAAGGAAGCCAGAGATCTTTTCTGCATGCAAATTACCTCTGATTTTTGAATTTCTCCTGTTAATTAAGGAAATCGTTTGACGCTTGCCTCAGTTAACTATCTAGGTTTTGTTTTGTTTTTTAAATCGGAGGGCAAATGCTTGGTTACAAAAGAGACAATGGCTGGTGAAGCGGCTGCGGGAGTACATTCCTAGTATTTCGTACATGCATTTCGACTCGTGGGAGGCTCGTTTAAGAGGGTCGGGCCGGAAGTAGGTTAGATCCAAGGCTGGTTCAGATCTCCAGTTCTGCGTGGAGGGGGGCATCAGCTGTAGAGTCGCTTGAAATAAAATACCCATCTGGCTGGGGAAGGGCCTGGCGTTGGTTGCGCCAGCAGATGGCGCTCTACCAGAAAGCTGGTGGAGTCGGAGGAAAAGTAAGCCAAAAATAGTGACGAATGGAATGAAATTTAGGCGAACATGTAGAAATTACAATATTGAGAAAAGAAAAAAAAAGAGTTAGCTTCGCCAACAAAGAACCCAAATTGGAAACCTGCAGCATTTAGATATGGATGTAAAACGACACAGCAATAGTCACAGCAAGTCCTCCTATCCTAGCATGCTCAGTGGAGAAGGATACTTAGAACTATACTTTTTGTGGTACTACAAGTCCCCCCTCCCTGGTGTAGAAGAACGATGCTAATCTTCTGTTTTGTAGGTGCAGTAATGTAGCAGCACTTTATATCACTACAATAATGACTGGGTGCCACAATGATCCCTAATGGATATATCTATGGAGACAATATACTCTAGTCTAGGTTTCTCCCAATACTTGATTTACACAATCCATATAATGCAATTCAACTTTTTTTTCCTGGTGATACATCCTCTCCATTGTCTGTTTGTTTGTCCTTTAATCTCTCAAAAACTACTTTTATTGCTTTCTTTTTATGTCTGCAGATGTGCAACATTTTTGAGTCCCGTGTGTTTCAACAAAGCAGCATTGCAAATCTTACTGACTGAAGTGGTATGAAAGTTACAGAACTTTTTTTGGAATGATTTTTCCTACCTAGTCCATTTACTTCAGCTAGTGAGAAGGAATTTAGAGGCAGTAAATCAATTTTTCTTTTCCCTATCCCCTGCCTGGCTAATTTTCTCTGCACACCTACACAACGGCAACAATGCTGTGAACAACCACACCATTATTCATTCTTATTTTTAGAATGGCATCTTTATGCACTTGAGGCAAACAATTACTAGCCTTTAATATGAAAAAGAAGGGGGTGGACCCAAGAGCAGCGCAAATGAAAAATAAATTAAAATTAAATTCAAAGAACTCTACTGGAGGCTTTAATTTGCTGCTGCAAAGAGAGCTAGGTTGCCACACTACTCAGAGATGCTCATGGAGTCACCAGTGGAGGTAGACAACCTGAAACAGCCATATCACCTCCTACAACTGAAGTACTGTATATGGACTGGGCTATGGAGCTGTGCTAATAGCTCAAACAATAATTTAAAAAATCCTAATAATTTCAATCATATATATATATATATTTGTAATTACGGAATTATTAATTGATGTGTGGCATTAGATCATGACATAGGCAGGGGTTAATGGGTAATGCTTGTGGACAAACAACTTCGCGTCGGAGCGGCGGCATGAACCTCGCGCCGGGGTGGCATCGTTGCAGGCCGCAGCACGATCCTCGCACGGGGATGGCACTAGAAGCCTCACAAAGGGGCCGCCATCATTGAGAGCCTTGCACGCATGCTCGCATCCCTGTTTGTGTGGTGCGCATGCTTGCAGCCTGTTTGTATGCACGTGCATGTGTGGCTACATTCACGTTTGCGCATGCGCGCATAAGGCCCCTGCCCCTCCCTCTCCCACCGTGCCGCCAATCCAAAAAGGTTGGTGACCCCTGATCTATAGTACTGCTTCACTTTGGTATAGTAGTTAATGCATAAGACTGGAAAGTGGAAAGCTGGCTGTCCTTAGGCCTTCGGCCAGTTATTCTCTCTCAACCTAGGAAACAGCAGTGACAAGAAAATTGCAGGAACTTGTCCAGATGGTTACCAACAGTCAACAATGGCTTGAAGGCACAAAACAACTAGTATAAAACTGCTTCAAAAGGAAATAATCTATACAGGGAAATTTTGTCTTTGACTTGATAGCCTTTGAGATCAAGAACACTTTCAAGCAGAAGACTGTTCTGTGTAAACTATATTACTTTACTATTTTGTGATTTGCTCCATATTAAATCTAGAAATCACTTCCAGTGTTTCATTTTGCAATGTGAGTTAGGCTAGGGATACCCTCAAACCTAACTTCCATTTTGTTTTGGTTTAGACTCAAACTAGGCAGAATTCATTTTGCAAGATTAAATGTAGACAGGCAAATTTTCTCATCATTAAGAGGAAACATTCTAAGTTTGGGCGTTTGTTGTAGAGCCAGCCTGACAATTTCATTATTTTGGTCTATGGTTCCAATGTCTATCGATGTGTTATGCTGGAATTCCCAGTTGAAAAACCTAACCAACCCCTGGGGGGGGGAACCCACTAAGGAGTTGCAACATTTATTTTCTGCACTGAAAAGAAACAATCAAGAACAAACTAGTTATAATTATGTTTTTAGTTATAATTATGTTTTCATTATATTACTCAGAATTATTGTTTTACTGCTTGTAGAGGATAGTTTCATAGCATTAAAGCTGTTTTGTTACTTATTGTATT
Source organism: Azemiops feae (assembly GCA_023970755.1). NCBI lineage: Eukaryota > Metazoa > Chordata > Lepidosauria > Squamata > Viperidae > Azemiops > Azemiops feae. The sequence continues at coordinate 395,582 of JALGBA010000434.1, read as the reverse complement.
TTAGTTTTCTGGCTTGACATTATGAGGTGATTATTTCTTTGAAAGGAATCTTATTTTGTAGTATTCTGATTTCTATCTAACCTATTCAATAAACCTTTTTTACATACTACATAAAGTAGTATTATTGTACTGCTTGTCTTTAAAAAAATAAATTTCTCTTTCGCTGTCTACAAAAGCTCTTTTCTCTTCTGTTTTGCAGAATAATGAAGTATAAGTAGATGTTTTAGAAGCAGGTTCAATGAACTAATGAAACTTTATGCCAGCTCTCTAAGGCAGCCCCCCATTCGCAACTTGAGATCAAAAGATTTATTTAAAATAGAACAATAATTTTAGATGCACCCAAGAATTGCCATATAATTAGACTTCATAGATATACACATAAAATAACTTTTAAAAAATTAAGAGCATAACCTGCCTTCTGTGTTTTGTTTTGCTTATAAAAAGAAATTAAATGTTCACGTACATTAGAGAAAATAGGATAATCAAATTAAAGCAATTTGCAATGCAAATAGCTTCTTGTATTGACCTTTAAAAATAACTGTCTTGAGATAATATTTACAAAAATCCAGCCATGAAAGAGCCATGTAAAATACATAAAAAGAATCTAAATGTGGCAGGGTTTTTTGCAATTGGAAATTGAACAGCTCAAAGAGAAGAGGTTTTGCTGACTTTTCTGACTTATTATGAAAGTATCAGGTGATAGAAGTAAATAATTTCTTTTTCTTCCTTCCCTCTCCTTTTCTTTCCATTTCAGGCAAACGTTACTCATTAAAGTTCATGACTAAATAGGAATTTGATTTGGGACTTCCCATTTGTAGTCAAAATTCTAAAACCCACCTCACATTTTCTGCTACAGCATGATTGAGGATTTTAATTAGACTGCAATGAACAGGATCCTGTCTGCATCTGCTCACTAGCCCACATGCCCACACAGCTAACTTGAGCTTCAGAAAGCACTAGATGGAAGGGGACCTGGCACAGAAGAAAAAATATAACTACAGCATGCCATAATTGTGGTCCATCTGAAAAAAAAAACTAGGTAAGAGCAGGGCTTTTTTTGTCATAGAACGCCCAGAATGGAGTTCCGGCACCTTTTTTGGATGGAACCTTGTAGGGTAGGCAAGGCGGGTTGTATAACAGGCGTGAGTTCCGGCACCTTTTATTTTTACAAAAAAAGCACTGGGTAAGAGTAAACTATTGTTTACAAATAAATTATAACATTAACTTTAAGAGGATCTGTTGATGGTCATCAATTCTGATAGTTTTATTAAGGAATCAGACAAGTTCATGGAGGATATACTTACTGATGGTTGTTTGTCATGATTGCTAAATATGACCCTCAGGATCAGAAGAGTGTGCCTTTGTATGAAGTTGTTGGGAAACATGGGAAATAAAGACTGTTACACTTTTATTTGGCTTGTGGACTACCTAGAGTTATTTCATCTCATTTTATGAAAATTGATAATGACCTATATCGCCAAGATCATATATCAGTTTCTTACACACACTTACACAGACACACACACAAACACACAAAATTTTTTTATTTAAGAACTTTTTCCACAGAGTAAAAGCAATACTAATTTAAGAGAAACAGAGAAAAGCATTAGACAAGTAAAAAAAGAAAAAAAATAAGATAGAAACAAGAAAAAAAGAATAATAAATAAATGGCTTCCAATATTTTTAACAACAGTTATAGATATATATTTTAACCTCTCTAATCTTACATCAAAGTTTTCTTCTTTCCACAAACTATCTTTTCTTATCATCAAATCCATAAATCATCAGTTTTTTTTTCAGCAAAAAGTCCACAAGGGATTTCCAATTACTAATAAATGTAATACTGTAGTTGTCTTCCTCTAAGCAAGTAAGTTAATTTTGACGTCTTCCATACTGTTGTTGCTAACTAAAAATATTCCACGTGACTAGTAATCAACACATAGGTGGCTCTAAAACTAGTTGTCATCCACCCTTCAGCTTTTTTCTGGGTTAACATAACATCACGATGAATGCCTATTGTGGTGGTTAAAGGTATTCTTTCTATACACCTGAGAGTTGTATTCACTACCAAACCAATGAAAAAGGCCCCAGCTACCATACACACTACTTGTTTAAAATGCCTTTGCAACAACACATTCAGGACAAGATGAATTGGTTCTGACTGGAGACGGGGGTTAGAATCAGTCAGGAACCAATGGCCCAGCAGACTAAACTGTTTATATTCACTGATCATATCTCAAAGATGATACAGTTGATATGGCAACCTAATACGAAAGGAGAAATAATAGTGTCACCCAGATGGATGTATCAAAAACATTCCATAGTCATGCTGTAATTTTCACTGTGTCTACCTTTTTCCTTTGCCTTGACTCTGAAATATAGTAATAGGCAAAATAATGTAAGCTGTAATTGTGCTTGTGCTCAGCACTACTCACTAAGCTATCAATGCTTTGTTGAGAGCTGAGTGTATGCAACTTTATTGTTTGCATGATAATAAATTTATGCTGTTTCTTCAAAGTGATTTAGTTGCTTTAGATGAGTTTTGGCCACAACATTACCTTCAATTGTTTGTCCCATTTTACAAACATAAGCATCATCAAACTAGATAGAGAACGCGCTAATTTAAATGCTGTAATACAGGGGTGTCAAACTGCTGGTTCGCGGGCCGGTTGCATCATGCAGAGGCCGCGCCCACCCCAGCTCTGGCAATGTGAAAAAAGCCATGATATGTCATGTGATGTGGCGAGTTTGACACCCATGCTGTAATAGAAAAAAAGTATAAGAATTCAATACATATCTATTTTTTTCTTCTGAAGCTGAGGAATAACAGTTTGCACAATTTCCAATCAGTAACTCCAATGGGAATTCTGAGAGATATCATTCTAAAAGCTGAAGGACATTAGCTTGGGAAAGGCTGCTATAGAAAAGAAATTTGAAAGCGGGTGCAATATGATGTGATTTGTTTGTTGAGACTTAGAAACAAACCATAATATTCCAAATATTCTTGGCAGAGTATAAATAAAAGTCCATAGTTTCGTTTCTTTTTCTCTTCTCTTCTCTTCTCTTCTCTTCTCTTCTCTTCTCTTCTCTTCTCTTCTCTTCTCTTCTCTTCTCTTCTCTTCTCTTCTCTTCTCTTCTCCTCTCCTCTCCTCTCCTCTCCTCTCCTCTCCTCTCCTCTCCCTACTCTTCTCTCTCCCTCCCCTTCCCCTCCCCCTCCCCTCCCTTCCTCCTTCCTTCCTTCCTTCCTTCCTTCCTTTCCTCCCCCTCCCTCCCTCCTCCCTCCTCCTCCCTCCCTCCCCCCTCTCCCTCGTCCTCGTCTCCTCTTCTCCTCCTCCTCCTCCTCCTCCTCCTCACTCCTCCTCCTCCTCCTCCTCCTCCTCCTCCTCCTCCTCCTCCTCCTCGTAATAATAATATATCTGTATTTTTCTCAGTTCTTATACTACCTCCTTAATTTCCAAAGGGCACTAACAAAAGTCAGGTCTTAATCATTCTCTAGTGGGCTATAAAAATAGAGCTATTCTTGCCTCAGGGAATAAATTGTTCCAAAAGAGGACTTTCTTGCCATTTCTATGTACCCTTCCATTATACGTCCTGTTAGAAGGGGATCTTCAGAGGGGACTCTTTATTCACCCAGGTTGGTCAGGCAGATTTGCCAGTCTCTAAAATAAATTTACAACATAGTCAAAATCTGGCAACTTTTAGAAAACAGGGGGTTCAATCTATATGTCTAATTATTTGGTGCCAAGAGCCACATTGGGCAGGTAATGATACAAAATGTTTGGACTTATTGGTTAACTAGCAGGGCTGGTCAATCAATACATTTTTATTATGGCCATCTGCCAGCAAAAAGCATTGGGGAGGAATACAAACAATGCAAGATGTAAAAGAAGGCAGAGAAACATAAAAGATACAGGAAGGCATAAGGAGATATACATGGGTGAGGATTGGCTAAAATGTCATATTGGAGCATTGAGCAGTAGGGTTATAAGTGTTGTAAGCAGCTCATGGAGGGAGGACTATTGTCTTCTTTGTTGCTTGCTCTGGTGTGTGGCTTGGGCTGAAGATTATGGACTGCAGATTGGTCAGTTTTCATGTTGGCTTCTGTGATGCAGTTTACTTAGCAAGGTGGGGGGGGGGGGCTGCAGCTGTAAAATTCTTCTTTTTGGTAATGGAATATTCTAGTTCATTACATGCCTGAGGTGAGATGATAGGAATAAATTCTCTTCTGCTTCTCAGCCTTATTGGATTTATAACTCTATGTATCATTATAAAGTTAGTTTTGGTACCTTTTTTTTTTTGGCCTCTGGGTGACATAAACGGGGTGTTAAGCCAGAGGGAAGAAGGATAGTCACAGGAGAGGTGATTATATGAAGAGTGCTAGCTGGTCACCATCTTGGCTTCCTTCATTTTGGACAGAACCAGTATTTTTATTTTTATTTTTCATTTCTGAGAGGCTTTCTCAACTTTATTGAAAGTTTTCAGCTGAGTTTAAGACTTGAACAGATATTGGATTCCATTTCCCAGTCAAACACAGGTTTGGGGTAGAAAACTGTATGACTTATTTTTGCCAGGAAACTACTGAATTTCAGCAACATAATCAAAGAAGGTTCCAGAGCCTCAAAAAAAGAAAAAAAGAAAAAAAAGTATTATGTCCACAGATCACTGGCTGCTCACTCTGTTTACTATAAACACATTTTAAACATAACCCTTTGTTGAAAGCACTAGTTTTATATGGCTTTTCTATTCTCTGAGAGCTAGCAATGTATTTTGCCAACATTTATGAGTCACTCTGTCTCTTTGACATAGATCTTTTCCCTTCTACCCCCCTTTCAAGCTTGGTGCTATGTATTCCTTAAGTTGTTTATATAGTTGAACTCAAGGGAAGCCCAAAATTAAAATCCTAAATCTGCAATCAGAATAAATTAAAGTGTTACTGTTTTTCAGATGAAGAATTAATTTATTCCATTTCTTATTCCTGCTATAACGACTGTCAAGGGAATGAATGATTTGAAGTCTACTTATTAAACAGTGGAAAGTAGCAAAAGTGTGACCTTCTTTACTATTTTGTTTTGAACAGAGTTCTACTCTGACCTCGGTCTTTGTCAAAGTGTTATCAGGAAGACCCCAGATTAAATTGCAGATAATGTGCAGGTAGACACATTTAGTTTTTGAGGAATTTTAGCAATGTATTGCCAGCATTTTGAAAGGGGATAAAGTGTCTGCTCTACAGAGCTCTAACGGGTGTAGCCTTAAGAGGGCACATATGTGAACATTTCCAGCTCTTCACAGCTTTGAAACATCTTTTTAAAGCAGCGGCCCCCAACCTTTTGGGCACCAGGGACTGGTTCCATGGAGAGAGTTTTTTCCGCGGACCGGAGGGGGCATGGTTTTGTGTGCTACCTGCATCCTGCGAATCGGGCTTTTCTTGTTTGCAGGGCCCGGTTTTTGGCATTGCTGCGATCTATTGCCAGTCCATGGACCGGGGGTTGGGGACCCCTGTTTTAAAATGTTAATCTCAGTATTATGGTTTTGGAGCTATTTATTCTTTGAACATCAACAATCCAGCTGATTCGTAAAGTAATCCTAAATGCTGGATTTTCCTCTTGATGTTCTCTGTATTGTATTCCTCTTGATGTTCTCTGTGTCCCATTCCTCAGGGAAGACCCTTAGGCTGGCAGCTTATACTAACTCAGCCCTAAAGGAGATGAACATATGCAAAGTTTTTCTTTCCTTCGCAAGTCCTCATATGCCTAAATCTATTCTGAAACTCTGTATATTGAGATGCATGGAAGAAAAAAGAGAGGATGAGACTGAAAAAGAATAGGTTGCTTAAAACCTTGCTCTGTGATTGGTCTACTTTTTAAAAAATAAACATCTGGAATGTAGTCTATTTAGTCAAGCTAAAGAGATTTTCCTGAATAGCAAAATAAGAGAAATTCACTTGGTGAGTCAACATTCTTTCTGGATTCAAAAAAGAAAAAAAAGATTTTAAAACTTTTGGGAAAAAGCTTAACAACGATTGGATGTAGGAAAGTTTGAAACAGATAAAGGGCATAGCAATTTTGAAAAAAAATATTTTTGGTAAAATATTTTTGAAAAAAATTGTAATTAAAACAGATTGAATCTTTGTCGGAATGTTTGGTTTTGTTTATATTACAGAGCATAGACAATTGGTGGATTTTACAAAATAAAAAGTAAAGGTAAAATGAGTTGGACTGTCAGCCTAGCTGTAACTATGGAGTGCCATTTGAGATGAAAGTAATAAGGGCACAGAAAGACAAAAGAGAAATGAGCCAAACCCCATTTCTTAATGACTTTTGGAAATTGTTTTTTAATTGTTCTTCAACTAGTAAGAGTCTTCATGGCACAATGGTTAGAATGCAGTATTGCAAGCTAGCTCAGAGTTTGATCTTGACTAGCTCAAGGTTGACTCAGCCTTCCATTGTTCCGAGGTCAGTAAAATGAGGACCCAGATTGTTGGGGGCAATATGCTGACTCCGTAAACCGCTTAGAGAGGGCTCTAAAAGCACTATGAAGTGGTATATAAGCCTAAATGCTGTTGCTATTAAAAACTTTTCGATCAACAAGTTTTGTACATGTACTGGGAGAGTTTCTTTTAATCCTTTAAAGAAAAGTTTGAATATAAAATAAAAAAAATAAAAACAAAACAAAAGGGTGAGTAGAACATTGATATTGGAAATACTTTTTTTCTCTTTCTTTCCTTCATAAAGTGATCACTGATAAAAAATAGTAAGTTTATTCCTGAAGAAACACATTGAGCATCCCACACAGCCACTTTTTCACTGAATGGCTATCAGTAAAATCTTTATTATGGCCAAAGACAGCATAAACCAAATGGCTAATGTTATGTCCTGGGCCTTGCTGAGTCATTCAGCAAGGCTCAGAAAGGCTGCAGGAAGGTTGCAGAGACCCGGACAGACCACGTGTCTGCCCGGGACCCAGACAGGCTGTCTCCGGCCTTGCGCGCATGCGCAAGGCGGGAGAATTACCTGCAATGATTGGCTGTGCATCCCCTTGCAAGGGGAGTATAAAAAGGCCAGTTGCCATTGTGTTCTTGCTTCTGTTCTGTGAATGTACTTAATAAAGAGATCCTTTGTTGTGAACCTGCGTCTCGATGTCTGCTTTGCAAGAACAGAACAGCTAATATTCAGTGAGGATCATCTCCTCCTTCTCTTCCTTCTCCTTCTCCTTCTTGCTCTCCTTCTCCCTCTCCTCCCCCCTCCTCATCCCTCCCTCCCTTTACAAAGAAAGTGGAAGCATCTCAGTATATATATAATCCAATGTTTACTCAAGCTGGACACCTGCAGTGAGCTGGTGTACCCATTTTTCATTTCCTGATTTTTCCCCCTCTCTAAATCCTTAACAAAACTAATTACACTTCTGGGGCTAAAGTTTCTTTTCCATCCTCTTTTAGCTAGCTACCTTTGTCTTTGATAATGCTTATATAATGAGAGCAGCTACAATTCCAGTCTTCGTTCCGCAGGCTAGCTGAGGAGTGTTTAATGGCCACTTGAAAATAAAATATGAGCCATAATAGAAGGCAGCTATTGAATTTTTAATCACCACCAGGGGACAAATAAATAACCCTTACCACAGGCATAGTTGTACAGTCTTATTAAAATACAACACATCCTTTATAGCTGAGCACCAAAATCCTAGGCACTGTAGAAAATGCTTGGCTTAACTCAGATGCAGGGAGAACATTTGTGTTAACCAAAGGTCTGAGTTCATGTTTATTCTGTACTTGTTGTTTTCAATTAGCAATTAAATGGATGTCAGTTAACAGACGAGAGATGATTGTACAGTGTAAATACTGTTACATCTAGGCCTGGTGTTCAAATTTGTTCACTGGGGCTGAAATAACAGCTATGTTGAGTGGCTCAACTTGGACTAAGCTCTGTTCTCTTGTCTTTTCACAAATCTATGGTAGAGATCACAAAACGTGTTGATTGAAACGTTTTTAATAGTTAAAGAACAATTAACAGTGAAATAGATATCAGTTAACAGACGAGATGATTATGCAGTATAAATACTTTTACATCTAGGTCTGGTATTCACCTTTGCTCCTGTTCCTTAAATGACAACTATGTTACATAGCTCAACCTTTCTTCTTTTCTTCTTTCAGAAATCTATGGTAAAGGTCCAATGTTGAAGAATAGCAAGCATTCATATTAGATGGTGGCAGCTATGCCAAGACTGCTATTTAATTATAAACAAGCATAAAAACATCTGGTATTCCATCATAGAACATATTTCCATGAGCAATTTTATAGCACTATAGTCACTCTTAGGTAGCATTTTCAAGTGGAGTCCAAACCTTTCTGCTAAATCAAAAATAATAAGCTTTCAGAGCTTTTGAATAATTCAGAACAAAAACAAGAAAATAAGCTAAAAAGATTGATTTGAGAAAATTGTTATATATTGAAAGGATTAATATGTGTGTCTTACATGATCTTACTTACTGTATATATAAAATCTCCAAACATGCCATCTGTCTGTCCGTCTGTCCGTCTGTCCGTCTGTCCGTCTGTCCGTCTGTCCGTCTGTCCGTCTGTCCGTCTGTCCGTCTGTCCGTCTGTCCGTCTGTCCGTCTGTCCGTCTGTCCGTCTGTCCGTCCGTCCGTCCGTCCGTCCGTCCGTCTGTCTATCCCCTGTCTGTCCGTCCGTCCGTCCGTCCATCCATCCATCCATCCATCCATCCATCCATCCATCCATCCATCCATCATCTATCTATCTATCTATCTATCTATCTATCTATCTATCTATCTATCTATCTATCTATCTATCTATCTATCTATCTATCTATCTATCTATCTATCTATCTATCTATCTATCTATCTCTCCAAACATGCCCATTGATGCAAGGTTATTATTCATGTGTAATAGTATGATTTGTGGTGAAATGTTGAGTACAGCTATCTTCATGCTAGTGTCCTCTCAATGTCCCAATATTCTGGAAGCTACAGTGTTAATATACTTGGAAGACCCCAAATTGATTTAAGGGAAAGCACACCAACTTTGAGAGGAAGAAGCTGAGAACACTTTTGGTGGCATACAGATCTTCTCTGGGGAAGAGGAAGTGGGAACTAGTTTACATCTTAATTGCACTGGGTACTGGCAGGAGATGCATGCTGCAGGTCCCATTCTTAAAGAATGATATATTGATGGACTTAGAAAATATGACTTTTCTTTTATAGCAACTGCCCTTTTGGAACACCATAACCCCCCAGGATTAAAGTGATCCTGACCCTGACAGCATTTCAGAAAGTCTTGAAGCCTTGGATGTGTTCCTGGATGTGGGGGCCAGATAATATTTTGGAGTCGAAGTAGTTACTGTTCAATTTGCTGTGTTTGGTATTTTCCCTTGATTATCATATATATTGTGATTTTTAATACCTCTTTGTATCATCTTTTGGCTGCCTAGAGCAGGGCTTTTCAACCTTTTTACTGATTGTACCACTTTTAGGATATGGCAATATTCGAGTACCACCTAGCAAGGTGTCAAAAACTTGGTGACAAAAAAAAAACCTGTTCAAAGTTGCAATTGCACTGAAATGACTTATGACCATTTTTCACACTTATGACCATTGCAGCAACAGGGTCATGTGATTTATATTTGGATGCCTGGCAACTGATTCATATTTATGATGGTCACAGTGTCCCAGGGTCATGTGATCCCCTTCTGCAAACTTTTGACAAGCAAAGTCAATGGCAGAGCTGCTGGTGGCCAAGTGCTAAGGCGGGGCTTCCTTCCCTCCCTCCCTTCCCTGCCTCCCTCTTTCTCATGCCCACCTCCTTCTGAAGGAAGAATTTGAACCCCCCCATATTTTCTCTCTTCCATATATTCATCAAACAAGGAAAAGCCTCCAGAGACAGAAAAGACAAGCTGCTGAGTGAACTAGCTTAAAAAGGCACTTCCCCTTTAAGAATTAGCTACTGGCTAGAAAGGAAAGTAAGGAGCCCAGCCAGCACTTAAGGAAGAAAAAAAAATGTAAGTACTGGCTGCCGGCTAAGGCAGCCTCCCCAAATGGCTCCATTCATAAGTAAAATCTGCAGCTCCAGAGGACTCTCTCACTGTAAGTCTTTGCCTGTGCTGGCTCTTTCCCTTCCCCACTACACTTGGCTAGGCAGGGCTGCGTGCCACCTGCCACTCATTAATGTACCACAAGTGGTACTACCACAGGTTGAAAAGCCCTGGCCTAGAGTCTCTGTGGTGAGGTCAGTGGCCGTATAAATTGAATACATTTAAATCTAAAAAGTGAAAATAAACTGAAAAGCAGTTCCCAGAAGAAGGCCATGGCAAACCAATTCCTGTTTGTTGCCCAATAAAGCACAAGGATGGGTCTGCATAGTCACCAGGGACCAAATTCAACTTGAGAGCGAGTTTTGATGAATTCCATCTTGAAATAATATAGGATATGAAGGATTGTGGACAATGGGGGGCTATCTCTGCTCTTCCCTACCGTATTATGAGCCAATTTCGATATAGTAATTTATGGAAAGAGCTTTAGGAATATTTCTTCCTGATCCTGGATCTTTTTATATGTGTAGCTCCATCTCACATTTGCAAAAAGGCATGGTTAGCAGAGATAGTGACAGTTGAAATGATGAGATTGCTCATGTAGCTTTGAACATCCTGATGTAGGCTTTTAATGTATTGACCTATTCTACTTTGCATTTCATCACCAAATTTCAGTTGCCCGGAAAGACCATCTAGCACTCATATTTAATACTACTGTATATTGGGATACTTTGATTTCACTATTGGTTGAAATGGTTTGGTAAAATGAGGATCCAGATTAGTAGAAGCAATATGCTGTCCCTGTAAAGTGCTTAGAGAGGTGTGCTGGACCAACTATGTAATCATCAGGCCAGAAGTATATGCTTGAGAACTGTGTTATTGTGTTTAGCATTTATAGGGTTAAACGCTGTTTCCTTAAAAAATGGCTTATGGGTAATGTAGTTTCAGCAGTCAGTTTATCTAGTCAGTGGGAGGAGTTCAAAGGTTTATGACTGTACTTCCTGGCTCTGTGCCATTGTTTGATTCTCTCCACATCGGGATCCAGCCTCGTGGCTTGGAAGCCCTGCCAACATGTGATTCATATGCAGAAGAGGGGAATTCCATTGTCAATTTACCTGTGAAATTGAGTTTATATTGCTACCTATATTCTGGATGAACTTCTGCATGAAACGTGAGTTAATGTTTGAAGATTCCTAGAATAAAAGTGATATTTTCTTTGACTCGTTTCACCGAGTAACTGTCTGTCTTATCGGAACCCAGCAGCTTATTCTGTGTGCAACAGAACAGTAAATTGACAGGATTGATTCCCTCTAAGTGCAAGTTTCATCTGCCTGCACCAGTAAATTCAGTATATTATCTCCATAGTAACTTTAGAGTAAGAAAAGTAAAAGTTATTCAAAGTTCTCTATGTCCTGCTTGGATGAAGTAAATCAATAATATTCTTCATATATGATCTAAAAATGCTATTGAATTTGCTTGCCAGTCAACGTTTTAAAGTGAAGAATTAATGCTAGTGAACTGCAGCCTTAGCAGTAAAGGCAGTATAATTATCTTCTTATCAGCTTGGAACATTTAAAGTAAAATTCTCTACGCTTTGCTTAAGTGAAGTAAAAGGAAGTTATTGTATTTAACTTTTCGCATAATAGGCTGCAAAGTTTATTTGTTGTTTGTGTTCTATACATCTGCTAGCAACAAGTAAAGGATTTTAATTGACTGAAGTAAAGGACTTGATTTCTGTTGCTAAAATCAATGGAGAGGTGTGTGTGTGCCAGCTTGTAAAAGAAGCCTTTGTGAAGACAGACACGAGGTGATGTGTCCCATAAGAGTCATGGGTCAGCATGTGTGATCTGAGTCACCCTGTTTGATGATTTGCAAGTATCAAACCTCTCTCCTTCTCCTGCCTACAAAACTCAGCATAGCTCTTTGAAGCAAGCATTTGCCTCTCCCAGGCTCCTCATCTCGAAGACAAAGGAGTAATCAAACTATTAATTGCCATGGTAACCAGGCAACTGGTGTGTAAAAGGCTGAATTTTAACCCAGTCTTCCCCTCCCTTTGGAGTAAAAAGAATGTGGACAGTGAGAAAAGCATTTGATTCAAAACAAACCCATCTCAAGCATAGATGCAGCACCCGCCACCCAGTAGCTACTCTGCAAATAGCAGGCTTGCACCTACCTAAGCAAACAGCACCCCCTAGAGGGCAAAGAGTAAACTTCACCTGAAGTAATTACTCATGCAAGCAGTGCCCCCTAGTGGTCAAAGGGAGAACTTCGCTGAAGTACCCAAGCAAGCAAGCAACGCCCCCTAGTGGTGCGCCTACTCAGTGCAAATTAAGGAGAAACAAGCAGCAAATTAACCTTGCTTATTATCACAAGTCTTCACGCCTAGGTGGAATCTAAGAAAGCCAGACAGAGCTTCAGTAGACTCCAGGTAGGCTAGCAACGTGGTTCTAAGAAGACAGAATTTAGCTGGCTTTGCTCCAACGCCCCCTAGTGGTGCCCCTACTCAGTGCAAATTAAGGAGAAGCAAGCAGCAAGTAACCTTGCTTATTATCACAAGGCCTATTAGCTCAGGTGGAATTCACTAGGAGACGGTCAGATCTTCAGTAGTCCAGGTTGGCTAACAGCTCGTGGTTCTAAGAAGGCAGAATTGGAATTCACTAAGGACAGTCAGTTCCTTAGTAACTCCAGACCGGCGTATAGCTCGTGGTTCCCTCCAAATGATATCTAGAAGCAACACTGAGTAGTAGCGACCTGTAAACAGCAAGCTTGCATTTACCCACACAGAGAGCACCCCAGCGGTGCTTCTACAGTGACCCCTACAGTGGTCAAAGAGTGAACTCCGCTGAAGTATTCATTCACGCAAGCAGTGACCTAGTGGTCAAAGCGTGAACTTCGCTGAAGCACCCACGCACGCAAACAGTGCCCCCTGGTGGCCAAAGAATGAAGTTCACTAAACTCATTCAAATTGTCTAGGAAAACTTCTTCCCTAGTCATGGCAGCCTCGTCCTCCCATTACAACTCTCATGTCTCAGGCACCTCCCGTTTCTCTAGAATGTCTTCTCGCCATAGCCAAACATTCCGAGACACCTGGGTAGAGAGCCTTGCTGCCCAACTCACACAAGCACGAATCGATACCGCTATAGCTGAAGTCGCTGTACAAGCAGCAGTAGTAGAAAAACGGCAAAAGGTGGAAATGGCCGAAGTGCAAACTACGGCAGCTCTACGTATAGCAGAAGCAGAGCGACAGCAAAGGGAAGAAGTAGCCAAAGCTCAGGCTGCGGGAGCCTTACATGTGGCAGAGGCACAGCTACAGCAAAGGGAAGACATGGTCAAAGTTCAGGCCGACCTTGAGATTTTACAGCGCAAACAGAAAGCAGAAGAGGCAGCTGTAAGAGTAGCAGTTTTACAGAGAGAACTGGAAGGCGCTACCTCTACGCACAATTTGGAGGGGCTAGAAAGAAAAAGGCCCCAGAACTGTGTGCAGGCCTACGTCGACGACCAGAATGTGATTCGACATGAGCAGGCAGGAACACCGCGGTTATCCTCAAGTTTCCCAAGACCAAGTAGACTAGAAGAAGAATCTCAACGACCAGATGTGCCAAGCAGCCAGAGAGCCGATGTAGCACCATCTAGATCACGAGATCTTCCCCCCAGCGCTACACCATTGACCCCAACGACCCCTCAAGGCCCCTCGTCTGTGCCACTGGAAGTTACCCCCAACAAGGAGTTTTCTGAAGGAAAATGTCAGCCGTCTGTGCCACATTTCCCTGCTCTTAGAAACAATGCCTATGAGGATCAACAAGAAGCCACTGATTGTGCTCCTAATGACCTCAACACTGTACCAACCCAGCCTGACGGCAATGCCTGCACGGCACCAATTGATCCTCCAACATCCTGGAGAAGAAGGTTAGATTTAAGAGAGTACAAGGTCTGCTGCGAGTCTACGGAACACGCGGCCAAAGCTTGTACAGCTACGGGGAAGTGTCATCACAAGAGTGACAAGCACCCAAGAGCCCTGCATCCAGACTCTGAACAGTTACAACAAGCAGCTTCTATTCCTCTTTCAACCAAGGAGCCCCAGCACGGTTCCAAAGTGCGCCCAGAGGCGCCCACCAAGGTCAACTGCACATTAGTGTGTAGCAACCCACCATCCCCCAGTGAACTCCCAAGCAAAGAAACGTCTTTCACAATGTACTCTGTCCCACAGAGCATGGCGGGGAGGAAAGTCACTGGACTCTGCTTCCAGCCGGTAGATGCGGTAGATGGGAGCTCATGGTTCTGAAATCCTGGATTGGTCATCCCAGGAACATTCTTTATCGACCAGCTCCCCCCAATTGCCTTACGGCTCCTAAATCCTGAAGCCGAACTCTTGGCTCCGTTGAGAGTAGACACCTCTGACACCTTTGCCTACCACGGAATGGTCAGAGGCACAACAAGTCCCTGAACTGCCTTTAAGATGGAACCTGAATGGGTCATCCCAAGAATGGTCTGTGTTGACCAACTGCAAACTCCAACTCAGGTGAATATCTCAACAACCTCCATTCTCAGTAATGGAAGAGCAACTCACCTAAAACCATGCCAAGAACACTTCACGCTTGTGACAACCAAACCCGTTTTGGAAGCAACAGTGTTCCAGACCAGTAAGAATTACAATGTCTTAGCCTTGTCCATAGAGGACAAACAATTTCCTCAGCTACGCGCATTCTCCCAGAGCACCACACACTGGGACGGGCCGCGTCTGCCAGAACAGAAAAAAGACTGGGAGTTGTGGAGTACACTCCTAAGTTGTCTCTAAAACATACACATGCAACGCATGTATGTCTCCAGCTCACCCGCTCTCCAAAACATACATGTGCAATGCATGTATGTCTCCAGCTCACCTGCTCCCCAAAACATACACGTGCAGCGCATGTGTGTCTCCAGCTCACCCACCACCATACAAAAGAAAGAATTGTACGCTTTCTCAGATGTGTCAACAAAGGTGATCGCAGCCATAAGATACATCAGAGTCTACAGCGGGGAGAGAGTCTACAGTGGGGAGAGCCACATTTACGTCGTTTTTGTCACTGGAAAAGCAAAACTAACAACGCAAGGCCACACCGTACCAAGGTTGGAACTCTCTGGTACCATATTGGCCGTAAAATTCACCATCCTAACAACGAAAATGATAGGCCTTGAGCTACAGTCCACCACCTTCTACACAAACAGCAAGGTGAAGTGAAGCTACATCTGCAACCAAAGCAGACACTTCTATGTCTATGTAGGCAATAGAGTAGAAAAGATTAAAACATCTTCAAGCCCTGAGCAATGGCAACCTGTGCCAACAGAACAGAATCCTGTGGACCAAGCTAAGCAGTCCACCCTTGCATCACAGTTGACAGAACTGATCTGGCTAAAGGGTCTTGAGTTCTTGGCTTGTCCAGTCAGCCGTCCTGAGTTCTTGGATTGTCCAGCCAGCCTGATGCCTCAGGGACCAAAACACTATGCACTTCTAGCTACAGATCTAGATGACTACGTTCTACCTCAGGCACCCAACAAATTTCTCAGACAGGACGAGAAATCGATCATCCAGACCATCTACTTGTCCACAGTGGGCAAAGAGACAGAGAAACCGCCTTCTAAACATTTCTTAGAACCAGCCCGCTTCGAACGCCCCTCCAAACGAAGACCCATCAGATTGGGCATAGTATTGATTGTCCTGATCACTTGTCTTAGCATCCAAGGAACTAACTTTGCAGGAACCTGCAAGGACTCTCAGACTATTGAAGACATTTGTCATGACCCAGTAAGTGACAAATACCTGAAGGCCAAAAATTATCCTTCCCATTCATTCCACATGGGAGAAGTGTGGGAGCGCATGATTGGCGTAACCCGCACAATCATAGACTCTATGTTGACAAAAACACCCACACTGACACATGAGATTCTCACTACCCGCATGGCAGAAGTCACAGCCGTCATCGACGCTGATCCTGTTGTCCCAGTCTCCATTGTTCCAGACTCTTCTGTTCCAGAGTATCCTGCGGTTCCTGATTCTTCTGTTCCTGAGAATCCAGTAGTCTTAGCTTCTGCTGTCCCAGAGTACCCTGTGGTTCCAGATTCGTCTGTTCCTGAGGTTCCTGTGGTCCCAGTTTCTTCGGTTCCTCTGAATCCTTTGGATCCAGGTTCCTTTGTTCCTAAGAATTTTTGGGTTCTAGTTTTCCTGACCCAGAAGTCCCTTTGGTTCCAGTTTCTCCTACAGACAGGAGACCTTGTCTTGCTGAGAGACAAGGGCGCATACCAGAACTATTGGCCCAAGGGACTTGTGCATCGAGCCCTACCCAGTTTGCTGGACTAGTTCTCCAAGCTGAGGTCCAGATCGTGAAGCCACATGAGTCAGACCGTGACTCAAAGACTCTTGTGAAAGGGCTTTACACCAGGCCAATCACCGACCTGGTCCTGTTGCAGAAGAAGACTGAACTGGAAGATTAAACCTCAAACCATGTATATTGTGTTTACCTCATGATTGCATTGTTTGATGTAACACCTTGTTTATCTCTGTTATAATTGTGCATGTTTTGTATTTACCTTACAGTTATGCATATTTTACATGTCTTGATACCACGTTTTGCCTATTTTAGTTAAATAGTAATGAAATTGCATGCTTGATGCTATGTTTTTTGCTTATTTTAGCTAGTTAATAGTGGAAATTTATATTTCCAAGCGGGGAGTGTGCTGGACCAGCTATGTAATCATCTGGCCAGAAGTATATGCTTGAGAACTGTGTTATTGTGTTTAGCATTTATAGGGTTAAATGCTGTTTCCTTAAAAAATGGCTTATGGGTAATGTAGTTTCAGCAGTCAGTTTATCTAGTCAGTGGGAGGAGTTCAAAGGTTTATGACTGTACTTCCTGGCTCTGTGCCATTGTTTGATTCTCTCCACATCGGGATCCAGCCTCGTGGCTTGGAAGCCCTGCCAACATGTGATTCATATGCAGAAGAGGGGAATTCCATTGTCAATTTACCTGTGAAATTGAGTTTATATTGCTACCTATATTCTGGATGAACTTCTGCATGAAACGTGAGTTAATGTTTGAAGATTCCTAGAATAAAAGTGATATTTTCTTTGACTCGTTTCACCAAGTAACTGTCTGTCTCATCGGAACCCAGCAGCTTATTCTGTGTGCGACAGAACAAGAGGGCTATAAAGCACTATGAAGCGGTATATAAGTCTAAGTGCTAAGTGCTGTTGAAATGGTTTTGGATTCTAAACTTCTCATAGACCCATGCTTCTCTTTAGCCTGAGCCATTGCTCCTCGAAAACATCCATCATTAAATTAAGTTGATTATGTGGTTATAGATAGTTTTTGATTATATCCAAAATAGATTGCAAATAATCAAATAATTTGGAATTTGGTTCTCATCTAAAGACCATTTTTATTACTGACTTGATAGAATGTAGCTGAGTTAGTATTAATAACATCTCTGGTAATTTACTTCATATTGTAATAATTAATTCAAAGCCACATGAGTCTTTGGCAGGCTGCAGCAAAGAAATCCTTACTTTTTGATTAATACCCCTCAAATGAAATTGTCTTGACAAAAACTTGAAAATGTAATATGCAGTGATGCTGCAGATGGCATGCAGACAATTTGCCTAGCAGTGTCATATGATTTAAAGGGGGAAAAAATCTCAGCTTCCATTATTCAGCCACAATTCTTCTACTCAGCAATAGTAGGTTATCCTTCATACAGTGCCTTCCTTGCCCTTCAAAACATATGATGAGGATCCTTTTTTTTTCTGCTGTAAGTTGCAATTCCTTCAGGGACAAGATGCTGGGAATTATTCTGCCCCACCTAGAAACACTAATGATTATCACCCCAAGGTATGACTGATGGCTATATTGCCTGGGATAATAGATGGTGGAGTCCAATACACTGGACAAAACCTGAGGTTGGAGCAAGTTTTTAGTGAGTTTGTGGAGAACATTCTCAGGATACCCATGTTCAAAACACGGGCACCTGGTTTGATTACTTTCAACACCTCCAAGTTATTTTTCTCTAGCACTTCTGAAAGTAAGTATAAATCCAGCAGTCCAACAGAAACTCTATCTTTTTACTCTTACCATTACATTATACTTGCTTATACCCTATCTTTGGTCAGTTTCCTCCAGTTTTTCTATCATGAGTGGTCCAAAGATTTCCTGGTCCTTTAAAGAACTCACTCCTTTCTTCTTCCTGTTTCTTTAAATCTGGAACTGCATGGTAAATCTTTACTTCTTTTGCTCATAACCCATCTTTCTTATTAAGACTTTGACCTACCAATTAGCTCCTAGGATCAACTAAAGGTAAACTTATAACTAACACCATCTTCATTCCTTGTTTATATTACCTTTGTTTTCTTCCTCTGTCTTTCTTGTTTTCTCTCTACCAAATTTTCATTGAAAAAAATATGTTGGATGGGGAGTTTATGCAAGCTGTAAGATTTGGGAAAGTAGTTGTGTCCTATGGAGAAAAAAAAATACTTGGTTTACAGTTGAAGAGATTTCAGCTGAAAATCCAGTGATATCATCCTCCCCTTTCTCCTACCTGCTTTCCTGCCTGTTTCTTGATACTGAAAATAGCAAAGGAGTTGAATAGAAAGTGACATAGAACTGATTAGGAGTTAAGACTAATTTATTTTGAAGAATGTTTAGGAGGCAGTTCTAATTTTATTTTCTGAATTTAGCATACCTTGTATTTTCTTTCTTTTCTTCCTTTTAATCATTTTCATTCCTCATGGTAGCTAGATGATAACATATGATGTTAATAATCTGTCAGCCCCAGATATTTTTAGAGGGTTATTAACAAATGAAGGATGTTTATCTGTGCTGTATTTGGGAAAAAATGATTTATTGCAGGATTTACAGTATGCAGACTTCTTTTTTGAAGTTACAACTAAAATAGAGTGAAATACTAACAAATGTCACTTCCAGTAATTATAAATGGGAAACATTTGCAAAGACAAAAGAAAAGTCCCTCAACATGTTGAATAAATAGGATTGGCTCCATTATTATTGCATTGACTGATTTATTGCTGGAGTTTTTATGCATCCCTGGGAATATCTGACAGAAAGTGCTGGCCCAATCAATCACAAGCAATAGAAAACTCTGATTAGATAAAGGCATGATATAACTTCTGATGTGCATCCAAGAATACAGTTCAGCAATGGCATCTGAACTGTTATTAAAAGGTTTGAAAAGTGATGATCAGAAATGGTGAGGCTGAATGTAATCCACGGTGCCTCCTTGATGGGCTTGACCTTTGTCTCAATTAGGACAATCATCTGGTACAGCGGCATTGGGACATTTTTTGCAGGAGTTGGAGACCAGGATCTCTCCATGCCCTTGAGATTCTATCCAAATCCTAAGTAGCAATTATTATTTTAAACTTTGAGCAGGCAAAATGTTTTTTGTGTGTGAATGAATACATCTGATTTTGGCCATTCCCACTTTGACTTTAACTCCAGCCAATACCTAATGCAATTAGAAATACTAGTAGCATCTTATGTAGTCAGATCAAAAACCTTCCTTTTTATGAACCTGTAATCCTTAATTGGGAGTAGAGTCGGGCAGGTGGATGGAGCTGAGTATTTACTGGTCGGATGCCCTTCCTGACAGCAGATATATTTTTCTTTGCCCCCTAGAAGAGAAGCATCTGCTACTACCTAGGATTGAACTCTCAACCTTCCGAGTGGGAGGCAAGCGTCTTCATCACTAAGCCATCACACTGCTCTATGTAGTCAGACCAAGGGGGAGGGGCAAAAAGAGTCAAGGCAAATATCTAAAGTTGGTCAAGGGAGATAAAATCAAGTCCAGATGGAAGGACTATTAGATAAGAGGCAAAATCTTAAATGGCTCTCTGTAACTCTTACCTGCTCTTACTATCTTATTTATGAGCTATTGTGTAAGCAAAAAGCTATAGCTAAATACAAGTTATGCAATACAACTTGTAGTATAATTCCGTTCCTCCACTTATATGGCCTGGACCTCTAGGAGAGGTCTTATGAATTTAATGCATATAGACCAGGCATGTCAAACTTGCGACACCAGGTGACATCGCGCGACGTATTGGAGCTTTTTCTCCATTGCCGGCAATGGGGTGGGTGCGGTTTTGGGATGACATGTCCGGCCCGCGGGCCGGCAGTTTGACACCCCTGATATAGACATAAAGATGATGCTTTATGGATTTGTTTATAAGTAAGGGATGGGATATTCCCTATTCTGGGACAGTACCACATGGTCTCCATACTGTATAGGGACAATGAGGGATGGTTTGGCTGGCTCTCCTTCCTCAAGGCAATCTCTGGAGATCCAGAGACCCCTAACCCTAACCCTAACCCTAACCCTAACCCTAACCCTAACTATAACCATAACCATAACCATAACCATAACCATAACCATAACCATAACCATAACCATAACCATAACCCTATGATAGTAAGAAGAGAATGTTTCAGGGCACCTATGCAGACTCACTTTTTTCTTTTTCTTTTCTTTTTTATAACCCTGCAATCTCTTAATTTAGTTGGGGCAACTAAATGGAGCTGCAAGTTTATTGACTGAATGCCCTTCCTGGCACCTATGCAGAGTTTGCAGCATATATTTTCTCTTTGTATCCTGAGAGAAAAACATCTGCCACTATCTAGGATTGAACTCTCAACCTTCCAAATGGGAGGCAAGCATCTTCACCACTAGGCCACCAGACTGCTCAAGCAGATTCATTAAAGTTATAGGGGGAAAAATAGCCCATCATCAGCATAGAGAAGAATGGAAATAGGGCAATGGGCAAAAGATGGAGAATGAAATATGGGTTTATCAATAACTTCAACAACATTGAAAATGCATAAACAAAACAAGAATGGGACAAGAATGGAAACTTTTTTTTTACAACTTTTACATTGTGGATAAGTTTCTTTGCAGTTTACTATAACTTGATGCTTGTGTTGAGATGTCAAGATATTATCAATTTAAGAATAGAACTATCAATCAATATTGTGGTTAGTGTTCTCCAAAGTCTCTTATGTAATATAGATCAATTGTGGCCTTTAGATCTATAGAAACAATGTGAAGGATCCCTTTCAGAAAACTATAATATTTCTAAGTCAGGTGATGAAATACTGTACATTGGTTCATAGTTTATCGATCATGTCTAAACCCTGCCTTCTCTGGGCTAAGACTTTCTCAAAAAACATCTAAAAGTTTATAATATAAAAATCTGGCACATAGATTAGTGTTCACAGGTAACAGACTAATTGGGTGATAGCTTACAGCATGGATGTCAAACTCGCAGCATCATGTGACATGTTGTGACATACGTGACTTTTTTTGCATTGCTGGAGCTGGGGTGGGCGTGGCCTCCACATGATGCAACCGGCCCACAGGTCGGCAGTTTGACACCCCTGGCTTACAGGATCAGGTTTTCCCCTTTTTATGTATGTAGGAAGGATAAGGGAATTAAGCCAGTATTTGGAGTCCTGTAAAGTGTTATTTAAGGCAATAAAAAGGGGAGCAAGCACAGATGCCAACCAAGCAGAGTTATATGTTAAAAATTCTGGTAAAATTATGTTTTTGTCAGAGGCTTTACTATTTTTCAATTGGAAAATTAGTTTTTAGACTTTTGATGTGAAATGAGAGGTTCCTGAGAAAGGCCTCCTGTAGATCTATTAAATAGGCATCAGAAATATCCAGGAGGTAGTAAATTGTTGTTAGCTGGGTTACATTTTATTGAGGAGTGGGAAATGAAGTGCCAGAATAGGCAGCCATCTTTATTTGTTATAGCTGGTTGGAGCTTAGCCCAGTTCTTTAATGCATAATTTTGTTTCTTCTTCTTCTTAAGATGGCTCTTGTAACTCTTTCTTTTTCTGGAATACAAACGTTTTCCCAGAAAGAAGGATCATTGTGTACTGGGGCATTCTTATAGGCCAGCATTAATGGTAATTTCCCTGTCATACATTCTCTTTCTCTCAATATATATTTATTTAAAGAAAAAGGCACAAGCTCAAGGAGCAGAGCTGAATTGTATGTAAAGCAGCTTAAAACTTTAAGAGCTGAGAACATAACATTAGTGCAAATATTTGCACTTTTGCAAATATCCAAAGTAAGAGAGTGCTGATATATGCATGGTGATAATAATATGGTGATCCTGATTACTCCATCAGCATCTAGAAAACTCTCCAAGATACTGCACATATGCAAAAATACAGAATTAACTGAAACAATAGAACATTATCTTTATTTTCTCAGGCTGATGCAAATAAATAGACACATACGGTAGTGAATTTTTAAAACAGAATGAAAGATGGTAGCCACTCCCCTCCAAAAATTTTATTTTGTTCTTAATAAGGTTATCCCTGGTTTGTATGTGTGTGTGTGTGTGTGTGCGTGTGTGTGTGTGTGTTTGTGTGCATCGTCAAGTCAGTATTAACTCCAGGTGACTGCCTGTGTTATGTACTGGGCTTAATTGAGAACAGGTGCAGGGAGCTGCACCAGCACAGTCAGCAGACCACGTCTGCTGGGTCAGACTTGCTGTCTGCAAGCAAGGAATAGCATGCAATTGAGCGGGAAAATACATTGCAATGATTGGCTGCCGACGCCCCAGGACGAATGTATAAAAAGGGGTGGAGCCATTTTGTTCCAGTTCTGTTTGGATGTTAATAAAGAAGTACTTGTTTTGTGAGTCTGCCTCTTCAATGTCTATTAACGCAAGAAACAGAATATTGGCGATGAAGGTGGGATCGTGCTGCTGCCATTAGAAGACGCTGAGAAGTACGGCGTTCCAACCTCCTTCGCTCTGCCTGCCAGTACGGAAACGCTGGAGGAGAGTTCAGCAAGGAAGCGTACTGGAACCCCTTCAGAAGCCGGTGCAGCACGAGACGTTGAAGAGGCCGCCAGAGATATATTATGGCCAAGATTGGGCGCCTGTCAGAATTTGACGTAAAGCATCCTGAAAGATGGAGCTCCTATGTGGCTAGGGTAGAAAACTACTTCAGAGTAAACCAGGTTCTGGAAGACGGACTGAAGGCCGCAACGCTGCTGTGCATTTGCGGCCAAGAGACCTTCGATATTGCGGAGAACCTGGTTGCTCTGGCACCCTTGGAGTCCATCACTTACACCGAATTGAAAAAGATGCTCAAAGATCATTTTGAGCCGAAGCTGTCGGTCATTGCATGGCGACATGCTTTCGAACAGCGGGACCAGCACCCTGGGGAGTCCACTGCCGACTTCATCGCTGCTCTTCAACAAGCTGCAAGGCCTTGTGAGTTTAAGGACTTGGAAGAGCGGCTTAGAGACCGACTAGTTTGTGGTCTGAGAAGCCGCGAGTTGCAGCAGAAGATATTCGCCAGAGAAAACGTCTCATTCCAAGACGTTTTGAGGGAGATCACGGCCGAAGAAGCAGTGGGCAGAGCTGTTAGGGCATTGCAGCTCTCAAACCACCCTCCAGGCCCTGAAACGGTTCATCAGAAGGACGCCGAAAGGACTGAGGACTTCGAATCGGACAACGAAGTCGATTGGCTATAGCAACTGCCGGAAAGAAGGCCCAACAAGCATCCTTACAAGGCAGTTCCCGTCCCTTGATGCATCGGGTGCGGAGGCCACCACAAGCGGGCCGACTGCTGGTTCCGCAACGCAACTTGCCGGGCATGTGGCAGGCAAGGCCACATCGCTGCCATTTGTTTGGGTCGCTCAAAAGTCAGTCCTGTGGAAGAGTTGCCTTGGAAAGGTACCGGGGTCCCCAGTCAGAACCAGGTGGGGTTTTGCATGACGAGAAGGAGCGTGTGCAGAACAGGTGCCCACCGGCCATTAAAAAAGAAGTTTCATCTTGAGGTTAAACTGCAAGGGGTTCCCTTAGACATGGAGCTGGACATGGGCTCAGCTCTGTCCATCATATCTAAAAAAACCCTGGGTCAGATTTGTTGTAAGAGCGGCCAACGAGTTAAGCTCAGGCCATCAAATCTCATCTTGACCGATTTCCAGAATTCCAGAGTCAGCGTCAAGGGAGAGGCCCCCTTAGTGTGAAATTCAGGAACTTCGAGGGTCCGTTGGACGTTGTAGTTGTCAAGGGCAAATGCACGAGTCTAATTTGACTCGATTGGTTTGATGCACTAGGCATCCAGGTGACGGGGTTAAACAGTCTGCAAACGGCAAGCCTTGCAGAGGTTTGTAAGGAGTTTGCTGATGTTTTCAGCCCAGAGTTAGGGACATACAAAGGGCCTCCTATTGCCTTAAGGCTAGATCCCTCAATAGCACCGATCAGGATTAAACCTCGTCGGGTGCCATTTGCTCTTAAGCAAAGGATAGATGCGGAGCTGGATAAATTGCTTCAGCAGGGCATCCTGAAACCTGTGGACAACAGTCATGGGAAACCCCCATTGTCACGCCACTTAAGGCCAATGGAGAAGTCAGAATCTGTGCTGACTACAAATGCACATTGAATAAAGCTCTCCAGCAGCATTCCTACCTGGTGCCTGTGGTCAGCCATATTCTGGCGTCTCTGCAGGGAGGGCATATTTTTGCCAAACTAGATTTGGCCCAGGCCTATCAACAGCTGCTGGTGGATGACGCCACTGCAGAGGCCCAAACAATCGTTTTTACAGTTTGGGGTGAATGTAGCCCCTGGTATATTTCAGAGAGTGATGGAAAGCACGCTCCATAATATCCCAGGGGTCTTCCCATACTTCGATGATGTCCTCATCGCAGGGGAGTCAGTCGAAAATTTGGCAGATAGGCTTCGGGCCGTTTTGCGGCACTTCCGCGAAGCAGGGCTGAAGCTCAAACCAGAGAAGTGCAAGATTGGAGTCACTTCCATGGAATTCTTGGGTTTTAGAATTGATGCTGAAGGCATCCATCCTGCTGAATCAAAGCTTAAAGCAATTCAGCAGGCACCCAGTCCCAAAACAAAGGGGGAGCTTCAAGCCTTCTTGGGGCTTCTCAACTTCTACCATGCCTTCCTTCCCCACAAGGCCGCAGTGGCAGAGCAGTTACACCGGCTCTTGGATAAGCAGGCCCCTTGGAAGTGGACAAGGGTTCACAATAAGAGTTTCGCTGAGGTCAAGGCTTTGTTATCTTCCAATGCAGTGTTGGCTCATTTCAATGAGCGATTGCCAATTAGTATAGCTTGTGATGCATCCCCGTATGGGATTGGGGCTGTCTTAAGTCACCTCAGAGCTGATGGGACACAAGTCCCTATAGCATACTATTCCAGGACTCTGTCTGCTGCTGAGCGAAACTATGCTCAAATAGATAGAGAAGCACTAGCAATTGTGGCTGGCATCAAGAAGTTCCACAACTTCTTGTATGGCCACCGTTTTACGGTCTTTACTGACCACAAGCCACTTCTGGGGTTGTTCACAACGAACAAGTAGACACCCCAAATCATCTCCCCTAGAATGTTGAGGTGGTCAATATTCCTATCCGCTTATGACTATTGCTTGGTGCACAAACCAGGTAAAGAGATGGGCCATGCAGATGGCCTGAGTAGGCTGTCCTTAAGCAACTAGAGCCTGATCCAGCACCGGCCAACCACATCCTGTCCATCCAGGATTTGCCGGAGTCTCTCCTCAATGCAGGGGATGTAGCTGCAGAGATAGCTACCGACAACACACTAACACGTTTGTTGAACTGTGTGCTCACAGGATGGCCTGACACGTGTCCTGGCCCTAACTTCCAGAGTTTCTGGAAACGGAAGCATGAGCTATCCACCTTTAAGGGTTGTATCCTGTGGGGAAGCAGGGTAGTAATTCCAGCCTCACTGAGGACTAGAGTCCTCGATTCCTTGCATGAGGGACATCCGGGCATTGTCCGCATGGAGGCGCTAGCGCACAGCCATCTCTGGTGGCCTGGGCTCGATAAAGACATCGAAGCCCAGGTCCACAGGTGCACCATTTGCCAGCAGTCCCGGCCTGAAATGCCACAGGCTCCTGTCTATAGATGGGAAACCACCCATGCTCCTTGGTCGAGGATCCATATCGATACGCTGGCCCCTTTCAGGGGCAGCTCTTCCTCATTGTGGTGGACAGTCACTCTAAGTGGCTGGAAGTCGTTCCAGTGTCCAGTACGACAGCCGCCATCACCATTAGGGTGCTTCGAGGCATTTTTGCCACACATGGCCTCCCGACAACGGAGCTCAATTTACTTCATCAGAATTCCAGTCCTTTCTAAGGGCAAATTTGATCTGGCATGCTACGTCGGCACCGTTCCACCTGGCTTCAAATGGGCAAGTGGAACGAATGGTTCGCACAACTAAAGACTCCTTAAAAAGGCTCACTCATGGAAATTGGCATCACAGGTTGGCAGATTTTCTCCTCTGGCACCGCACAACTCCGTGCACATCTATGGGCAAGAGCCCCGCTGAGCTCCGATGGGGTTGTCGCCTTATCACCAAGTTAGATAGATTACACCCAGACCGGGTTGCATCACAGGTGTCCCAGCCGCGGGCACTGAGGCAATTGAAAGTGGGTGATCCAGTTTGGGCTCGCAATTATGGTCCAGGCCAACTGTGGGTGGTAGCTGTGGTTTGCAAGGTTACCGGGCCACTTTCCTATGAAGTGGCATTGAAGGATGGTCGCGTGCTGCGACGGCACATTGACCAGCTTCGTTGCAGGTTACCTAGCCACTCTTCTGCTCCTTGCTCTGCTCTCGGGGGGGAAGAAGCCCTCGATCCTGATTGTGAAGATCAACTACGCAGTGACAGTAGGTCACTGCAATTATCAAAAGAGGGGTTTGCCAATGAGGCGGCTCCTGACTCAGGCACCATGTCCATGGGACATTGCTCGCAATTGGCTTTCCAAGCCATTCCTATCTCGGGCCTCGCGCCTACGGGACAGTGCTCCCAACCGGCTGTTTACGCCGATCAGGGGAATTCCACCCCACAACGGAACTCTGACTTGGGTCTACCGTTCCAACCGGCTGCTTACGCCGATCAGGGGAATTCCATCCCACAGCGGAACTCAGGGTTGAGCTGACCAGAACAGGCCAGCCTGCACGATCCGGTTTCACCCGTATCGAACGGGTCCCAAGGTCCCGGTCTGCCGAGCCTGGCAGGCGAGCTTGCAGATCAGGCACTTGCAGCAGCTCCGAGGTGATCGGCCCACCGAAGTTCTTAAAGGACTACGTGAGGTTTCTGTCAGCGTAAGCTGGACTGTCTTAGTATTTCCCTAGGAATTGGAACAACCAAATGCCATGTACTATAATGTTGTATTGAACTGAAATGCTTATGTATTTCTTTGGAATGGAAAATGCCACATACTGTGATGTTGATGTCTGTGCATTATTTGCAATTGGGAATGTTTCATGTATTGTTCTATTGTGAATGTAGACCTATAATGTTGTCTATTATTGTTATTATACTATATTGGAAGGAAAGACCTATAATGTTGTGTATTATTGTTTGTTATGCTGTACATTGTAAAGGAATGTTTGTGGTATTGTACAATAGCAAGTATGTACTCCTGAACCAAGAGGGGAAGGGTGTTATGTACTGGGCTTAATTGGGAACAGGTGCAGGGAGCTGCACCAGCACAGTCAGCAGACCACGTGGCCTGCTGGGTCAGACTTGCTGTCTGCAAGCAAGGAATAGCATGCAATTGAGCGGGAAAATACATTGCATTGATTAGCTGGTGATGCCCCAGGAAGAATGTATAAAAAGGGGTGGAGCCATTTTGTTCCAGTTCTGTTTGGATGTTAATAAAGAAGTACTTGTTTTGTGAGCCTGCCTCTTCAATGTCTATTAACGCAAGAAACAGAATAGCCTGAACAGGTTTTTTGCAAGATTTCAGAAATGATGTGTTTTACTGAATTCTGAAGACTTAGAGATGATAGAATCAATGAGTTATAGACTAGATTTTCT
The DNA here is from genome assembly GCA_023970755.1 of Azemiops feae. NCBI lineage: Eukaryota > Metazoa > Chordata > Lepidosauria > Squamata > Viperidae > Azemiops > Azemiops feae. Next base: position 367,675 of record JALGBA010000434.1, on the reverse strand, counting down.
TAAGAAGATGGGTGGGAAATGGACTTACTATATCTAATTACAAAACAATTGTCAAGAGACACTGCGATTGTTTGAACAACAAATGCTGCAGAGATATTTACAACGAGATGTATGGGGAATGCATACATGTTGGGAAAGATCCCAGTTAAAATTGTAAGAAAAGTTTTTATCATTAAGAATCAATTGAAAATCCTGGATGGACCAGAGATAACAATTGTACTGGTTTATGGTAGATCCAAAGCTGTTGTGGACTTTCTATGAGTTAAATGCAATAATAGATTGTTAGCAGAGGGTTTTGAAATTTAACTTTGCTGTTGGTTTTACCTGTTAACTATTTTTTTTCATAAATGATTGGGTAAGCAGAGTTATAGAATTCATAATTTTCACAAGGGGGAGAGAAACTATTATTCTTGAAACATATTTATCAGTATTCAACTTGGGGGGGGGACAATTTCTTTTTATGTACTTTTTAAATGACTTGTTTAGGTTTGCTTTGTTTTTGTATTTTTTTTTCCTTTTTGGGAGTTTGTATTTTAACTTGTGAATAAAATAAAATAAAATAATTAACAGAAATAGTTTGCTCTTGCCTGCTTCCTAAGGCTGAGAGAGAGAGAGAGAGAGAGAGTGAGTGATTGGCTCAAGGTCACCTAGCTGATTTCATGTCTAAGACAGGACCGGAATTCATGGTCTCCCAGTCTCTAACTTGAGTGCCTTAACCATTATTCCAAACTTTCCCAGGAAAACTTACTAAAACTCCTTGTTGAAAAAAAACCTGTGTCTTGAGGAGCTTCTCATGTAGCAAGAAAAAAAAAGAATCTTACAAAGCTCTGGAGGCAAGGATTCCAAAAATGAAGATAAACTCTAATCTTAGATCAGTGGTGGGATTCAAATATGTGAACAACCGGTTCTCTGTGTGGATGCCACTTCCAGAAGTCCATTCTGGGCCTGGGCAACAAAAAATTAGCTACCGGTTCTGCCGAACTGGTGCGAACTGGCTGAAACTCCCACCACTGTCTTAGATCTAAAAAGAGAAGTACATGTAGTCTAGAAGAGTTATGAAGAGTAGTTGAAACAGAAACATTCTAGGCTTTCTGCCTAAAAATCAGGCCTTGAAAGTGGCTTAGAAACAAACAAGTTGGTAAGAAGCAGAAAAACAGATAAAACAACAGCAACAATAACAATGGCAAAATAGGCAGTAATAATCAGTAAAAACTGACAAGACTCAGAGCTCCACAGGAACATCCTGGGAATGGCGAGGGAGCAGTTTCAAAAGAAACTTTGCCTGTGTATCTCACCATGCCTAGAGATCAATGTTAAAAATTAAAGAAAAGGAAGGAAAGAAGCCAGTTTAAGGAGTAAAGAAAGGAAAAGCTGAGAATAAAAGGAAAACATTATTTAGGGGAAGGGGTATAGGAGAGATATAGAAAGAGATTCTTCTCTCGGAAAAGAGAATTTTGATGCATTATAAACAAGACTGTACATCAGACCTGGGGAATGGTACTACATTATGATTGAACTACAGTTCCCAAGAGTGTTAGAAAGAGACATTTGGAACTGCAGATCGTAAAATATCTGTGCTAGCCAACTTCTCTGTACATAATGCAAAAAGAAAATTGTTGGTCTCACAGCTCTCTCCCACATTATATTATGTATGTACAAATAGCTGCCTGCAAATGGACTGGAGTTATTAATTTATTCCAAATTTGATATTCTAATAATTACTACAACACTCACTAGTTTAACTTTTTTAAGTTGTCAGTTGCAGCAGCTGAAACATAAAAAAATTAAAGAAAAAGCTGTTGCTACTGAGCTTTTGCTAGTAATTAAATCTTCAGAAATGTTTACATCTAATTTTTCTTTTTTTAATTATTACAAAACTAGCTGGTTTCAGGCATAGTGATGAATAACCACATGATTAACTTATGGATAGAAGAAAAAGAAAGAAAGAAAGAAAGAAAGAAAGAAAAAAGAAAGAAAGAGAAAGAGAAAGAAAGAAAGAAAAAGAAAGAAAAAGAAAGAAAGAAAAAAAGAAAGAAAGAAAAAGAAAGAAAGAAAAGGCTAACTCAAACGAAAGTTCCCAAGAAGTCAAGTAGAAAATCAAGAAGGGAGAAGGAAGATATAAATATGTTATGTAGTTAATCAAAAGATAAGCCTGAGCAGAGATAAATTTAGTTCGGGAGAACTGAAATGAAATGAGCATTTGATATTGGCAAAGGATGTACTTATAACATATAGTTAAAAGAGGTGAGCTTTCATCAGCAGTGTCCAGAAAACTTACTCAAAGATGCAAATGTTTTTGGCTTAGCAGTCAACGGTACGCATTTTCTGTTTCAGCTTTCTGTTAGCACAGTGGGTTTTTCTCATCTCTCCACTACTGAGTATATGAAAAAGATCACTCATTGTCAGCAACCTTGCTTTATTCGAAGCAAAACAATAGCTCAGTCTCTGGCTTTTGTACAAATGAACCTATAACTATAACATAAACATTTTATAAAAGCAAGATGTAAAGAGATCTTCCTTTCTTTATTGGCAGTTAACACAATTGTAATACTTAATGCTGTACTAGGAAGCCCAGTCTCAGTCACAGTTCAGTTGTACATCTATAAATTTCAATCTTGACACAAGAATAATAGTTTCTTATTAAACTTGTGCATAAAAACTTTTCCAAAATCATGAGGGACATTTTTTATCTTGCAGGAATCTATTTGAAGTTGGATATGTGAGGGGAAAAAACCCCATTGAGTGGTGCTGTAATACTCGATAGACTGAACCATACTATAAAATATTAAAAAGCCCCATGAATGCTTTTTTTTTTTTTTATAAAAACAAAACCAATTCCCTCTGATGTTCAGTTTACAGTCTTGCTGCATTTCCCTGAGGGAATGTTTGCTCTTGGAAGAAGTAGTTTACAAAATGTTTGTTTTCAATTCCTTTTCTTTTCCCTTAAATCATTTACAATTCCTTCACAATAACTGGAGTGCAAGTTGACCTCTAAATTTGAGAGACATTTTCGTATTACATTTTAAAATCACTCTGCTCCATGTTTTCATTTATTACCACTGAACTCTGTTCATGGGGAAAAGGAAATATCGAATAGAAATTCAATGACTTTATAAATGTGTTGTTACATAGCTAAGTTTGATTATATCAGAAGGAATTTGTTTTTCTATCAGCTATGTATAAAATGTTTAAAAGGCTCAAAAGCCATGGTTTTATTTCTATTTTAAATTCAAGATTATGACTGCTAAAAGTCTGCGGGATCAGGTAATGGAAGATAAAATGCCATTTAATGGGAAATTAGAATTCAGAGTCTCCACACATAACAGAATTGTTTGTGCTCTTTGCCTTAATTTATATACTCAAGATCCATTCTTGTGGAATAGCTCTACTGTAATATAATTGCAATGGCAAAGTGTGTTTGTGTGTGTGTGTGTGTGTGTGTGTGTGTGTGTGTGTGTGTGTGTGTGGTTATAACTCAGGAAGGCTTTTAATGGGGTTGTAGTAGGCCTAGAGCTTCAATTAGAACATGTCTATCCTAGGCCATAAAGGGGATATGGTTAGGTTTGGCTCACTGAAAAGTATGCAGCCAGTAATTGTGTCTTATTCTAAATGTTTTAGCATACCATAGCTTATTATGATACATGAACTCTGTTATGGTCTACTTTCATGGTTAACTGTGCAGAATCTAGGAGGCCAATAAGCAGCCTGCTATTTTTTGTTAAGTATTTTCTTTGGCTGTGATTCTCTGTTGTGTTGTCCAAAATATTTATTATTTCAGTTTTGTTTTGCCATTTAATGCTTGTAGAATGTGTGTAATGTCAGATTAAATAAGCTTCATTTCCTTGAACAAGAAAGAAAGAGAGAGAAAGAGAGAGAGAGAGAGAAAGAAAGAAAGAAAAAGAAAGAAATTGATTCAAGAAAGTAAGTAAGGAAGGAAGAAAGGAAAGAAAGAAGGAAGGAAGGAAGGAAGGAAGGAAGGAAGGAAGGAAGGAAGAAAGAAAGAAAGAAAGAAAGAAAGAAAAGGTCTTTCACATCTCTTTCTGTTATTTTATCTGTTTTCACATGCAAAAATTCATATTGGAGGTATTTGTGAAAATCTGTTTTTCTTCTCTAATCCTTTAGCCACCATGCTACAAACAGCACTAAGCGTAGAAATCCAACTGAAAGATCTGTAATTTTAAATGTTCATAACTCTTTGCCATTTCCATTTATTTTAATCAAATGTTGCAAATATGCAAGTCACAGCACAATTGCTGTAAGGTATGCTTGTAGTGTCCTTTCTATTCTAAGGAGCAGCATAAAAATAAAGTGTTTTGCTGAACTGTGTCTGTCAAAAGATCATCTGGTTAGTAAATAGAATGGAAATGCAGTAAAATGTGTAATTGCATTAAGAAATGCATTGGCTTTTGTAGCTTTTGAAAACTCCCTTTCACTCTTCAATCATTTAGTAAAACATTTTGACATCAATGTTTTAATTCATTTACTATTTGTGGTTCTGAATCACTTTAACTCATGTATAAAATGAGGAACAGTGACATTAATTTGTCTGAAAGGTAAGTAACTTCTTTTTTTTTCTGCAGAAGCTGTGGTGTTTTGAATAGCCATTTGAGAATATTTTGATATGTAACTGTTTCAATTAAACATTAACTCAAGGGCAAATATATGTTGCCTTTGGCATCACTTTAACTGATACAGCATAAATCCTGGGAACTGTAGCATGATGGGTGCCAACAATATTTTTATGTGACATTCCTGATTCCCCTCATAAAATATACCTGAATCAAGTTAGTTAATAATATAAATTTTTTTGGTGCTCTCTGAGTTTAATATTCTGAGATAAATATTCTATTTATATACAGTGTATTTTAAAGATATATTTTTATTTCTAAACACAATACCATCCAAAATCTTTTCCCACAGTCCAAAGCTCTATACCTGGACTTACATTTCCAATGGCTACATCAATTTTTAATCAAATGGGATGCTTCAGAGTACCTTCTTGTATTCTTTCAGAATACCCTTTTTGTCATATTTCAACAACAACACAGGTTGTTAAATTACAAAATCAATTAAACTGCCGTAGCTTGGAAAAATTTCAACTTTTATTTTGTTTTAGATCATTCCAAATAAGAACAGATAGAAGCTGTTTTAGGATTGATTTTGCAATCCATTATTATATCATTTAAGCTGATGCTTTACTTTTCATTATCATTTTTCCTCACAAAATACAGATTTCTGTAATTAAAGTTATGATTCTATGTACATTTTTAGAACAAGGCACCATATCACAATAACTGGAGAAGTGCAGCTTGATTCAGGAAGAATCACACACAAGTTCACTCAACAATGCAGTACAAAAAAAAAAATTCTTGAATGCAGAAAAAATGTTTTCCTGCTCTAATGTCTAATGTAATTGGAATCTGGACCTGGATCCTGAATCCATAGCATCTTTAGAAGAGGATGCATTAGTCACTTCTATCCATCATGGAATGTCAAACTTTATTAGGTAGACCAGATAGAAAACATGACCACATGAGTTAGTTCTATTTTATTGTAAAGGTACATTAATACAATCTTGCAAGTCTGAAAGTACAATTATCTTGCTGTCTCTTTTTAAAAGAGAAGAGAAAGTGATAATAATGGTGGATCTTTTTACCACCTATAATGGATTGTGTGGCTGACCTTGAGAAATGAAGGGAAAAGATGCTGCCTAGGAAACAATCAGACAAGAGAGGGAGGAGCCTCCAATGGCTTAATGGTCACAGAAACGTAGGTTAGACCTGCCCTAATTGATTACATGGATAAAAGTGGTGGCAGGAAGTTTATATTTCTAGACTTGCAAAATTCTGTTAATGTCACCAGTGGTGGGATTCAAATACCTGAACAACCGGTTCTCTGTGTGGATGGAAGGGCGTCCATGCAGTTCCGGTGAGCCATTCTGGGCCTGGGAGGCCTCCCCGGTTCAGAACGGACTTCCAGAAGTGGCATCCACACACTTCTGGCGGGCTGTTCTTGGCATGGGAGGCTTCCCTGGTTCAGAACAGACTTCTGGATGTGGGCAAAAAAGTGCTAGGGCTTCAGCCAGTTCACCAAAGTCAACAAAAAATTAGCTACCGGTTCTGCCGAACTGATATGAACTAGCTGAATCCCACCACTGAATGTCACCCAACCAGTATATGTGTCTAAGGGAGGACCAACACCTAGGTCTCCCTGTTCCTTGTCCAATTCCTTAACCTATATCATTCTCTCCATCCTTTCCCTACATGCACATTTGGCCATAATAGTCTTACAGTGCAAGACCCCCAAAGGTCAATTGTTAAATATGAAGATAACAGATTTGTCAAAGGAACTTCTGGGAATATTTTAAAAAAATGAGATTGGTACAAGATCAGTTATCTTTTACATTTTTTAAAATCTTCTTTACCTTTATTAAAATACAGAAGTATAAATGAGGGCAGAAGTTGCTCAATTTTGTTTTCTGCATGAATCTTTCTGTATATATAAATTGCCTTAAATTTGCATTAATTTGTTTTTGCAATTGCATATGCTTCTGTCTGTCTGTCTGTCTGTCTGTCTGTCTGTCTCTGTCTCTCTCTCTCTCTCTCTCTCTGCCTCTCTGCCTCTCCCTCCCTCCTTTTTGGAGGCACAAAACACAAATGTTATAGAGATACCGTAAAAGAAATATTTGAAAAATATTGAAAAAGTTTATTGCAGTCATTAATCAGCCCACGGAAATCAATATGCAAAAATCCAAAACTAAATTGACAACATCATGGAGAAATACAAACAAAGAATTTTGCCTTAAAAATGATATTAAAAACAGAGACTGTTAAGATGGTTGCTCAACCAATGCCTGTGCAATAAAAGAGAAAAGAAATTAATATTAGCAATTTGTATTGTATAAACTTGAACATGGCAACATAAAATACAAGGAAATATTGATAAATAAAGCAATAAAATTAGCCAAAAGGGATTTGAGAGTTATAAACTTTTCTTATAGATCCCTGTCAAAACTGAGAAGAATATAGTAGATCACATGGTTATGCATATACCTAATCTAATAAAAACAATGACAGGTGTTTTTTCCCATATGCTTCTTCTTGGTTAATGATGTTTATAAAAAGATTGATGGTGAGAACTTGCAGAACCATTGCTCATAAACTGCTGACCATCTCTTTGGAACAGGCATCCAGAAAACATTCTGTATTGCCTTAAAGGCATTTTCAGGGCTGGTAAGTAACATCTTGAAATAAACAGCATGTACATCACCACATTCAGTGGTAGTTGCCTCTGAAACATAGAGCTTCACTGCTGCCAAAGAAAAGAGGACAAAATTCAATTGATCATTTTGTGTCATATTATTACATCCATCTCTGTATCCCTGTGAATACTTACTAATCATGACAGTCTCAAAGGTGCTTTTTTTCTTCAAAAGGCAACTGGACTGCTATTTCCTTGAGAAAGAAGGAAGAAAACATTTTGCTTCTCATCCAAGAAGCTTCATCAGTTCATCAGTCCAATTACCTTTTGAAGAAAAAAGCGCCTTTGAGACAACTATGACCTGGATGACTGAGAATCTCCACAGATGTTAACCAGGGCAGTTTATTTTACCCCTTTGTCCAATTCAACTAGTCTGTGATTAAAAAGAAGCCTATTTTTTAATTTATAATAAAGCTAGGTCAACCTTTTGGATAAGTAATATTAGAATAGATAGCTTCCACCAGTCTTATTTTTGGAGTGAAATCTCTTAAAATTTAACAAGTTACTAAAATGTTTTTTTTCCCTTGGGCCTCTGTGAAACCATTAGAGTTTAAATTAATAGAACCAGCACCTATGCTTTCAAATTAATAAGTAATATTTAAAATATATTATTTTTTTAATGACCTGGTTCTTTAGAGACTGCTTATTTTATGTTATTTTTTTTTTACAATTGTTTGTAGTATGTTGTAATTTGAATGGTTTTTTTTTCACTATGTATGTAATGTCCTTAGTTATAAGATCATGATAAATACATTTGTTATTCCTACTGCTATAATATTAATGATACCTGAATACATTGTGTGAAAACTCATATGACAGAATAAATCATTTTTCTCAACCCACCCAAGCATGGTAGGGTTTGGGAGTTATAATCTAACACCAGAAGCCATTGGGTTAAGGAACAAGGACCAATGATACGAACTCAAATGATACAGAGAAAGATTAACTTTAATGCATAACAAGAGAGAAGCATGTTGTCTCTAAAGAAGGTTTATGCCAAAGGAAACAGTTTGGGCATTTTATTATTTTATAGGAATTTATTTTTATTTTTCTTTTGCATTTATTTTTCAGTACTGTTCAAAGTATTTTTCAGCCTCCATCTCTGGAGTATCAAATTCAATGAGTTACCCCTGGAGCTGCCTGCCTCTTCTACTAGTGTCTGTGTGTTTTGCTCATCTAATCATCTCCTGCTGATTGATTACTAGACTGGACCCTGGAGAGGCAGAGAAGTGAGAAAAGCAAAATGGTAACAATTGCAAGACAAAGATGTGATTAATTAAATAAGAGAAGGTTGTGGAGGGCTACTTGCTCAAAGACCCTTCAAAATTTAAATACACACGAGCTAAATACATTACACATCACACTTCTGTAAATGGGGTCACACAGATGAGGCCCATCTATTTCTCAACATATAAAGTATCTCAGCCATTTACGAAAGGAAGACAATGCATTCCTCCTGTTTATTGAGAGCTTATTGAGTTTATTGTGGTGGTGCAGTGGTTAGAATGCAGTATTGCAGGCTACCTCTGTTGACTGCCAAGAGTTTGATCTTGACCAGCTCAAGGTCGACTCAGCCTTCTATTGTTGGTAAAATGAGGACCCAGATTGTTAGGGGCAATATGCTGACTTCTGTAAACCACTTAGAGAAGGCTCTAAAAGCACTATGAAGTGGTATATAAGCCTAAGTGCTACTGTTATTGCTATTGATTAATCTTATCCTAACCACTAAGCTGCATGTTGCCATTGACCTATGGTAGCTGTGATTGGCAGAGGAAAAGAAGCATCTTCCTGTAGTGGCTCTTGTAAAATATACATCATCATCTTTAGAATTGGAAGTGAATTCTTGTACAAAACCACTGAAACAAACAGCATGATTTTATAATCTGGTGCAGGCCAGGTTGCATGCTTTATAAGCCCTCAATTTTGGTTGGCAGATATTGTTTAGAGACAGGTTTTTGCCCATCATTATAAGAACACAGGGTTTATAAATTATTTTTTACATCTTTCCTTTGTTCTTTTTTTCAGGAAAGGAATCAGTTTGGAAAGGGTATTTCAATCTCTCCCCATAAAAATCCAGAAGGTTATTACTTTAGTGGCACATCTTGATTTGTATTTCCCAGCCCACTTATTTACTACATAGCTCACTGATGAGCTAATTTGTAGGATCTGTCATCACAATTTACTTAATAGACTTAATTGTGGTAATGGATTAGACAAATCTATCTCAGATGTGTGTGCATGTGTTTAAGGTAAAGTGTGGGTGTTCCAAAATGTCTCATTCGATTAATAGACTTCTAAAGCTTCGGCCTACCAATTTGATCTTGGCTATTCATAAATAAAATAAGCAGGTTTGGGCCCGATAAATACTTAGATAGAAATCTCAAGGTTAACCTGAGAAGTTCTAAAAAACAGTCTCCAAAGACAGCATTGGGAAATTAATTCCCTGTTTGAGCCTCATTCCGACCCCCAAATTAGATTAAGAGAAGGAAACTCTTCATTTGTAAAGAAATGCATAAGATAGAAAAGGACAACTTGGGATAGCATATTGCAGAAAGATTCTTTTTTTAAATTTTAATGGGGAACAGAGGTAAAGTACTAAGCATGTAATTTCTAAGTTAATTTACCCATGTCATGAACAGAACTGGAAATTATCATGATTTGCAAATCATCTATTACCTGGCAGATGTGCAATGATTCCCCAAGGGAAGAGGTTGGGAAGTACATCTGTTACTGTCCTCTACAGTAACTAAGCACTTTAGTCCCCCCAAATAATGGCTTTAATGAATGTGAGACAAGATGTAGCTAAAGCAAACCACTTTTAAGCTCAATTGATTTTAGCTCTAGTCAATTAAACACACTGGTTATTTTCCCACTTAAATATTTTGGCCCATTCCTTATGCCTTTACCCACCTATCAAAATGAAACCTCAAATATATTCAAGTGCATTAGCTCACTTTTTTAAAAAAGCCTTCTATTTACACTTTGTTGCTTGCCTTTTCCGGTCGCACAAAGTAGACAGTAAACTATTCAAGGCAGGGACTTGTCTTTCTATTGTATCAGCTTGTAACATAGGATCCATATTCACAACACTACCCAAAGTAGCATAAATATATACTGTGGTTTAGAGACACTACTTAATTTGGCCAGTTATTGCTTGGAAATTAGCATCTCTTCCAAAGTTTTCTTTAAAAAAAATATTGTTTCCTGTAGAACTGCAATAGCCTAATTGTAAAATTTCCCTCTAGGTAGAGATCCATGTTCAAAAAGTTGTGTTATAGGAATCCAACTTTGTTCCCCCCCCCCGCAAGGTTTCTTTCCTTTCACACTTGTCTTCTTTAATTTTTTAAATTTAATTTCTATTTATTTCTGGCTAGCACTAGCCTGTTACAGGCAAAACAGTGGAACGAAGAAAGCATAGTACACAAATCCTTCCTGCCCATTTATCTTAACTCTGTTTACACTTAGCTAGAAATTGTGTTTTTCCTGCTAAGCAACCAATTTAAAGAAATTTTGAAAGATGCAAAATGTTTTGCAATCAGAAGGCATGGAATCTACTCAAAGGGTCCCATGCTGGCTTATGAATCTCTTTGCTCCTTTGCTCCTTTTTATTGTTACCATTATTACCACTAATGTTATTATTGCTACTTTCCTTTCATCCTCTTTGCTTTTCTTGTTTTATCTGTTTATCTAATTTCTTATGGCTTTTATTGTGATGTAAATGATAGTAATTTCATCAATGCAATGCAACACAATACTCTGGATAATTGCTGTTTAGGCTATCATTAAATTATATCTTAGACCTGATTGTGAAATGGGAAAATTAAAACAATTTTTGGAAACAAAAAAGATGTAAAAATAGTGCCTTGAAATGTCCCTGTTGAACTTCAATACAGACAACTAATAATACAACAATGCCTACTAGGAAACAAGAGGTTGCTTATTGGTTGATAGTAATATTAGCTTGTTATACGGAGGCCAGGGTCATTGCTCACGATGCAACGAAAGGCAGCCGTCTGCTAAAAGAGGCATGGCTATCTAACAAGCATTCCATCAACTGGCATATTGAATTGTTACCAGCGTATCAGAAATTACGCCGGCAGATATCCCTGAACAGAAAAACTGTAAGGAGGAAACAGCCACAGATCCTTGATATTTTGTTTTCCTTTACATATAAAAAAGCACCCAATCCTTCCACAGGTTTTGCATTTGTAAATCTGAAGCAGATCGTGCAAAGTATTTTCTTTGATTTTAGTGAATGGGTAGCCTACAGTTCTGTAATGTACTGAGTTGTTAAAACAGCAGGTGCAAGGCGTGCACCAACGGCGCTAGCAGACCACGTGTCTGAAACCCAGAATGCATGTTTAGCGCGGGAAGAACTCGTGCATCTATTGGTTGACAGTTCCCAGGCTCCAGTATAAATGGGTGGAGTCAGTTTTGCTTTCTGTTCTGTTTTGTGTGTATGTCATGAATAAACTTCGTTCCTTTACCATCGAGTCTCTTCAATGTCTACCTCCGTGAGAACAGAACAAGTTCCACCTTAAGTTCCCTGGTTCAATGCCCAGGTCTGAAGCTTCACTCAAACTTTTATTCAACATGTTCAATGAGATGATTTACAACTGTTCAGCTCCTTACCATTCTGCTCCTCCTGCCCTCCAGCTAGATTCAAAACAATTACAAAGCCTGAAAAGTAAACTCATATCTGATTTATTTAACTGTGGTTATAAAATAGCATTTTAGGAGAAGTTATGGCTCTAGCTGAATCAGTATGGGATGGCAAGGGGATTATTATCAAGCTTTGGAAAGCGATATAACCCCCCAAGGTGGTACTTGAATGGCTTTTTGTTTGATGAGTGATATGAACTGATTGTAATATTTTTGTGGAAATAGCATCCAAGCATTTTAGAGTTATATTATGGCAAGGGCAATCATCTTTAGGAGTATTCTAGATTCTTTCTTCCCCTCTGGACTATATCACCAGAAGTCACATTAGAAAAGAATCAGAGCTCATGCTTTGGTTCAAAGCAGGAGGCTCAAAGCAGGAGGGACTCTGATTCATATTTTAATTTCCACTCAGCATGCCCCATCTTGAAAAGTCTCTCCATTCACTTCAGATAAGCTCCACCCGTTAAGAGAAAGGATGAAGTTGTCTCAATGCGCAGGGCAGCATAAAAAGTTCTTGATGAGGTTCTCGATAGAAATAAACCTAATAAGTTTTTGCTTTTCAACACTGTTGACCCCTTGGACAGGTACACTTAACAATTGGTTTTAGAAGTGCAAATAAGTCCATTTTCTTGCTGATAACTAATCTTAAGAATTCATATGTTACATGTTATTAGTTTGCTTATTTATAAGGACACTATCATTTTAATGCTTCCTTTTTTTTAATTACAAGACATTTTAATACCTGACAAATGTATGGTTTCAAACCTTTATTGGCTTTAATTTCATCAATATTTAATGAATTGATAATTAACGCTAGCTCTTAGAGCTTTGAGGTACAATATATTGGTGCATAATTTTCATCAAGAAAAAAGAATAAAATATTATGACTGGACTGTAGCTATAAAATTGCGCTAAGGAAAAGTCGTAAGATTATTAACTGAATTAAAATGTCTAATTTAAATATATCTGTATGTGGTGTTTTTCTTTAAAATAAAGCTAAAATAACACTAATAATGTTGTATAAATGATTTATTTGGTTGAATGGATTCTTTAATACTGAGGTCTGCAATATTATTTAAGATTATGCAGGCGAAAAACTGATTAAAAAGGAATATAGGCAAATCTATATTAATATTATATGTGCACACACAAAATTGTAATTACTGTAGCTTTTTGTGGACTTTTTTTTTAGGAAAAACTTTTTAGAACAAACACGACTTCACATAATTGTATTTTCATAACTGGAGAAAGAACTGAATTAGTTTCTCTTCTTCCAAGGTAGTTACATCAACCATATTCATTTTTTAAAATAAATAAATAAATAAAGGTACTGATTTTGCACAATCTTCAGATAAAGTTAACTGACAACATGATATCCTCAGAATACAGCATAAATATCTTCAGGGAGAAGCTCAAGAAATATATTGGCTTTTGAAGCAAGCCTCTTCCTTACTAATAGTAGGATCCTGTTACCTTGGAAATCAATATGGTTAATAATCATATGAATATTAGGCAGAATCAAGAAGCACTCCCAGATTGGCTAGTCTAAAGAAAAGAGGCTGCCACAAAGAAGAGGGGGTCAGGTTACTCTCCAAAGCACCAGAGGGCAGGACAAGAAACAATGGTTGGAAACTGATCAAAGAGAGAAGCAACCTGGAACTAAGGAGAAAGTTCCTAACGGTGAGGACAATTAACCAGTGGAACAGCTTGCCCTCAGAAATCATGGGTGCTCCATCACTGGAGGTTTTTAAGAAGAGACTGGACATTGTCTGAGATGGTATAGGTTCTCCTGCTTGAGCGGGGAGCTGGACTAGAAGACCTCCAAGGTCCCTTCCAGCTCTCTTTTATTTTATTTTAGACCTGCAAGTTGAAGTGCTACCTTATCCAAAACAAATCAGTCTCAGAGTATGCAGTCCTGGACTTACAACAATTCATTTAGTCACCATTCAAAGTTACGACACTGAAAAAAAGTGACTTATGACTGTTTTTCACACTTATGACCATTGCAACATCCCAGTGGTCATGTGATTAAAATTTTGATGCTTGGCAATTGGTTCATATTTATGACGGTTGAAGTGTCCTGGGGTCATGTGAACATCTTTTGAGACCTGACAAGCAAAGTCAACGGGGAAGCCAGATTCACTTAACAACTGTGTTACTAACTTAACAACTGCAATGATTCACTTAGCAACTGTGGCTAGAAAGGTCATAAAATGGGGCAAAACTCACTTAACATATGTCTCATTTAACAACATATATTTTGGGCTCAATTGTGGTCGTAAGTCGAGGACTTCCTGTATAGGGAAACCATAACACCATGTTGTCTGGATTTCATTTCACCTTGTTCTTCCTTATCCCACCCTTAATTAACTTACCAATTGCTTCCTTGGATAGCAATTGGAGAAATTATATTGGATGTCATCCAATAGACACGGTATCCCAATCCAAACCTCAAAATGATTCATTAATTTCATTTGCTGTTAAACATGATGGGGGAGAAGATGGAATGCTTGGGAATACCATAGACAAGGCAAGGTCCTCAGCCCAAGTCTTGGAAAGCACAGCATTCCAAAGGCTCAGAGGGATCCATAAACAATTGTTTCTAGAGGGCTGGGGGGAAGTAATAACACCACACCAGAACCCACTTCCCTCATAAAAGCACATAATGAGTGGAGCTTTTGTGAGTTCACATCAGGTGGTCAATAATTCCAAATTTGTGCTCGCTTTGATCTGCTGTGAGATTTCTTCCACTTTTGTTCATCTGTCATACCGCTTCTCTCTGCTCCCTCATAATACAAAAAGCTGATGTGACATAGCAGAAAGATGGCAGTCAGAATAATTGTGACATTTCCCTGGGCTATCTCTATTTTATACAAATCAATCAGAGTTTCATCTAATAGAAATCAGAGTATTCCCCAAGTACATTAAAAAAAATTACCAAAAAGTGCTTGGAAAAGACAATTTTAATCAGTCCTCCACCAGATGTCAATCTGTCCAAAATGTCCTGTAATAGTAGAAACATAATTATGCACAACTATGCAGTCAATGGCCTAATTCCATAAAGGTCTATTATAGGCAGTAAGTCAGTTCAGAAGTGTAAAGTGAAGTTTGGTAAAGGTTCCCCAAAATAGAGCCTTTTCATTTCCTCAAATGACAAGTCTGAGCAGCATAAAGTTGGCATACTTGTGATGTTTGCTAGGGAGTCGTAATTTAAGAGACGCTCAGTCAGACTAGAAGCAGACTCATTAAAGTCTTTGAGAGTAAGATGTGGGAAACGAGTGCTGAACAGAAACAGCATCTCAAGACACTCATGTAGGTGATTTTGAGGTTGAAGATAGATGGGAAAGAGAAGATTAAAGGCTTATCTGCAAGAAGATCACCAGCCTGCCAGTTCTTCAGACTGAATGAGGTAAAATGCTAATTGTGTAAGCCCTTTCCTTAAACTTAGACATATAAATAGGAATAGTTCGAGTAATTGGAAGCATAGAACATAGTGCATACATGCCTGGAATAAATATATTTGTCCCATGCTTATTTAGAATGCTTTAAAAAAAGTTTAAAGGAAAAATGGTAAGTGAAAAAGTGTGGAATACAATATTCTACAAAATGCCTACAGAAGGCAGGAGATTCACTCAAGGAAGAAGGCGAAACAATCAGTGAAGCTTGAAGTTGGAAAGTAAAAGTACTTGTCTGCTCAAATAAGGTTTGGCTTATGCTCAGATTGCTTTTTCCTGTCTCCTTGAAGTTGAATAATTGAGAAAAAACTCTGGACATGTTGTGGTCCTGCCTTTTTTCATTCAGCTCTTAAAAGCTGTATCCATGCATTTGTGGTAACCCCTGTTCTTATTAGTCAGATGTGGCTGGAAAATCATCCAAGCATGCTGGGCTTCATTTAGTAGACATTGATTTCCATGTCCCCATTCCTTGCAAGTGGAAGGTCTATTTGACTTTTTATATCAAATGGGAGAGCACTGTTAGTCATATGGTGGTGGTGGCTGCTCTTATAAGTCTCAATCAGAGTCCTGGGTGGAGGGAAGAGTAATTCTGGCTCATGTACAAAACTCTGACAACCAAGTTTAGAATCTGCACCAAAAGTATTGTCCCTGTTTTCAATTTGCTTCAATTTGTTTTCAACATGTAAAATGTAATATGCTGGTTATTACTTGCAAAGCCATATATGGCCTTGGCACATAGATGATCAAAGAGAAGCCTCTTCTACTGGTTGTCTTAGAAGGGCCCTAAATAGTTATCACCTCCTCTGGAATGCTAACTTTGTCAGTAGCTGTCAGTAGTTATTTCAAATGTATTGTCCAATTGAAAGCCCTAACTCTTTGCTAGCTTTTAAAAATGCCGTAAAGCCCATCTTTTAAAATATGCTTTTAATTCTTGATTATAATTCTTGTGTTTGGTGTATCAATTTTTATTCCTTGTTTAAACAGCTGAGACACATCAGGAGCTGGCAGAATGAATTAGATAAATACATGTTAAAAAAGTAGGGGTAAACGTTTCCCCTATCCAATCATGTCTGATTCTGGGGGTATGTGTGTGTGCTCATCACTGTTTCCTAGCTGAGGGAGCCAGCATTGTCTGAAGATGCTTCTGTGGGCATATGGCCAGCATGGCTATATGCCGAGGCACATGAGATGCTATTACTTTCCCTTATCTACTTGCATTTTCATGCTTTCGAATTGCTAGGTTGGCAGGAGATGGGGCAAGAACAGGAAGTCATCCCATCAGAAGTCTATTTAGCATCAGAACTATACAATTACTAGTCCTCCCTAGACTACAGAGAAATTCTTGCTTAGAAACTTTATAGTTCATTAGTATAGTTATTCTCGGTATTTATCCTCACAAGCCATTTTATTCTGCAGCAATAGAACAACAGCAAATGAAAACACTGAGACCAGAACAATAAAAACATGCCAAATACAGAAACTATTACCCCCTCAACTTGCAAATGGACCATACAAATGGAGCAATTTAATCTACCTTACACAAAATGGTAAGTACATTTAATTTAAAATTGTCAGGAAGGAGAACTGGCTAGCTCTTTTGCTGCTATTGCCTAGCTCTTCTCCCAAGAGTAATTCCCCCTCCCCACTCTGCTATATTTTAATAAGCAGAGCAGATAACCACCATGCTGGAATCTTGATCCAGTTTGTGTCCTCTCCCCATGTTTATACTTAACTTTTCAAAAGCTATTCACACAATTCCCCATCTGGCAAGATGTGGCTAGGAGTCTAGGAAATGTTCGGCTGATTGACTATGATGGATGCATTTTTCCTGTATTCTGCTTTCTTGCTATAACCTTATGCTAATATCAGGGATAGAACCAGCCTTTGAAATTTTACACCTTTTCTCTCCAAATACTTCCTTCCCTATCCTTCATTCGTTTTTGCCCTTGAACCATGTTCTACAAATGCAGGACACCTTAGTAATAATCTTAACCTTGTCTAACTGGCACAGTCTAAAGATAAAATTGCACTTTGAGTTGGTTATTTTTTGTCATAAATTTGTTTCGTATTATGGATTTGCTTTTTCTACTTTTTGTAGAGTTTATTGTTCTTTTTGTAGTGGAACAAATGGCTAGGGTGTAATATTATTAATGTATGCGAAGTACAGCTTCCTTATCTGACACTATTCATCATAACCCAATTAATCATATGCCAAAGAACGCAATATTCTATTTCAAGCATAGGCCAATAACTCTTGGTGAAATTAAATCATCTTTCAGGAATATTTCATTTCTCCAAGCTAATAATTCAATGCAAATGGATTTCTACAAAGATGACTAGGGCATATTTTGTGATCTTTTCATTAAGTTCTCCATCTTGTGTGTGTAAAATCTTTTACCACATTCAAAATTGACATCTGCTCTTAGTTTCCATTTTTACATACACAATAAAAACAAGGCTACTTGGCTAGCTACAAGCTATTGTGGATGTGTAGTCAGTGATGGGATTCAGCCGGTTCGCACCACTTTAGCAGAACCGGTAGCTAATTTTTTGTTGCCCAGGCCCAGAATGGACTTCCGGAAGTGGCATCCACACAGAGAACTGGTTGTTCACATATTTGAATCCCATCACTGTGTATAGTGTTAAAGCTTGCTACATAGTTCTAGACAGGTTAGTGTCTTTAGCCTCATTTAGCTCAGCACTTATTGTAAGAATAAAAGGTTGCCCTAATCTTTTGGGGGAAAAATCAGGAGAAAGATACCAGGAGAAAGTTTTTGCATTTAACTTGTGAGCATTGTGAAACCACATCAACAGAGTCTAATGGATGCTTCACACTTTACATCTTTTAGAAGCAGGACATATATATTTTTGTAGTCCTTGGTATGCAAGAGAATCATAATTGTTTAGTAGATGCCATAATGACTTCATATGTGCCATCACAGCATTGTGCAAATTGTTACGCTCCCTTGAGCCCTCTTCCCCTGTGGATGCCCAATAAGTGGCAATAATCAGGGTTCTTAACTCTGGTTTTGTTAATGCTGATTGTGAAATTTTGTAGTAGAAAAATTATCCATGATAGCAGAATGATTAACACAATTTTTTTTCTGAAAATATCTTCTTAGACTTTTTTTGTTCCCTGATCTGCCCTCAGCAAAACTAGATCACTATCTGGAAGATAAAGGATGTTGGGTCATTTGTAAAGGAAATACTAGCAAGCAATGAAGAAATTAAATATGCAACTATCTTCCCTATTCTGTAGGTGGTTCCATTTTCTCCAAATTCTTATTTGATTGATTCATTGATTATATGCCATCAAGTCATTTTTGACTCCTAACAATGATATAAATAGATTTTCAACATGACAATATTTTCCTCCCCTGGACTTTCAGATCATCCTATGCTGCACTCATCACTACTATAGCTGAGTCCATCCATCTTTCTACTGGTCATCCTCTTTTTCCTTCCACCTTTCCCAGAATTAGAGCAAAGTTCTTTTTATCTATCCAAATATGAGTTGTGAAATGATACTATTTTAGCTTCAGAATGTGTCATAGAATTTTAGGCACACAAAATGAAAATTAGTTTTTATCTTTCAAATATAGTGGGCTTAAATTAAATTAATTAAATTAATTCATGATCTCTTCTCTTCTCTTCTCTTCTCTTCTCTTCTCTTCTCTTCTCTTCTCTTCTCTTCTCTTCTCTTCTCTTCTCTTCTCTTCTCTTCTCTTCTCTTCTCTTCTCTTCCTTCTCATCATGAATCTCTTTAAACTGAACTGGGGTGTCCTTGAATCATAAATTAATACTGAATCATACTCTCTGTGGTACTAAATCATTCATTCTAATTAAATTAAAAGTGGTTTGCAGAACCAAATAGTTATGCTAGAATTCAGGGAATTGCTCTTTATAAGAAAGGGGCCTTTCCTGCCCAACTCAGGAAGTCAGTGGGACCAAGAACATAGAAGGGCTGTCACATGCTTGGTATTGTGGCACTGTCGCTTCTGCTTGTCTCCCAATATTTGAACTTCCATTCCTCCTTTGTCATGCATGTAAATGGAGCTCAGTCTGGACTTTTTCTCACCTGCCCCTAGAATTTTTATAGAGTGGGAGAGCTAGATATATAGATATATAAATCTCATCTGAAATCTCACCTTATCTAGATACTGGACTTTACCTATCCCTAAAACATTTTCCTGTAAATATTTTTTTTTGTTTATACATATAAAATCTAATCCTTAGGTTCCCACTTTCAGAAACACTCACTTGCCCATAGACAAAATACTTCAAAATCTAATGTAATTTTTTTTCTTGGGGGAGGGAGATAGAGCCTCTTCTTCCCAATGGCCCCAAAGAAAGTAACCAATATAAACCAGTGACCATTTGTGAAAGGCAGAAACTAAAAATATCACCTTCAACCTACCCCCCCAGCTCACTAAGAAGGCAATATCAGATTGGGCTTTCCAGCTACTCATCCAAACTAGTATTTCCCAAGTTGTGCCAGTTCAAGCAGTGCTGTCTTCTTCCTTGTATGTGTAAGGAGCAGTTCTTCCACACCATGCATTGGTTAATGCCCTTTGTGGCCCTGTTATCTTAGGTTACTAGACTGATACACACTTCTGCAGGAGGCCAGATTCATCCTGGGAAAGAAAAAGAAATCCACTTGGATAGGATAGGATAGGATAGGATAGGATAGGATAGGATAGGTTAGGGTAAGGTAAGGTAGGGTAGGGTAGGGTAGGGTAGGGTAAGGTAGGGTAAGGTAGGGTAGGGTAGGGCAGAGTAGAGTAGAGTAGAGTAGAATAGAGTAGAGTAGAATAGAATAGAATAGAATAGAATAGAATAGAATAGAATAGAATAGAATAGAATAGAATAGAATAGAATAGAATAGAATAGAATAGAATAGCTTTATTTGGCCAAGTGTGATTAGACACATAAAGAATTTTGTCTCAGGTGCAGAACTCTCAGTGTACATGCAAAACAACAGAGTAATAATAATCATAATAATGATGCCAATAAGCAAAGGTAGAAAAAGATGTGAAGGATAATAGTAATACAGCAATACTACATGGATAAATATACTTAGACCTAAGGTAGTGCTGTGGAATTAGGTATTCAACAGAGTGATGGCAGGAGGGAAAAAAGTGTCTCTGTGTCTGGTTGTTTTGGCATGCAATATCCTGTAGTGGCATCCTGAGAGGAGGAGTTGAAACAGTTTATGTCCAGGATGTGAGGGGTCTGTAGTTATTTTCTCAGCCCTCTTTCTAATTCGTGCAGTATACAGATCCTCAATAGAAAGCAGTCTGGTTTACTTGGTCATCTTAGGTACAGCTATTGTAGGGCTGGTTAAGGAGCTATGGTTTGCCTCCACTGGGGTTACCTTCTTCTGAATAACATTCTGGTTTTCATCCCAAAACTTAGAATGGGGCATGAGGCTGCTTCAGAAATTTACACTTATATACAAATGGTTGACTCAACTTGTGAATGGAGTGGCTGTCCACTTGACTGCCTTCTGGATTTAGACCCTAAAATTCTGCTGGCAAACTTGACATTTACTAAACACCTGAAATATGTCAAATGAAGGGGAAAATTGTACATAAATATCAGTATGTTGTGGCCTGGCTGACTGCTCCGAAAAGTCACTTGAGAAATTATATGACAGGCTAACTCACTTTAGATAAAGCTATTTATGTATGTGAAACTTGTTGAAAATGTTTTATGATTGTCCAAGTGGCTTCCAGAACAACACACCCCAATTTTTTCACTTTTCACACCAAAGGCTAGAATTTGCATCTGCTTTTCTTTTTAAATACAATTTCCTTTAATTTAATTTTAAAGCCAGGACCTGTTTTTATTGCACTGGCTCAATGTTCTGCTCCCAAGAGTGATCAGGTAGGCAGTTCTGGAAAATCAGTGAAAAATATGAGGGCAACAAGGACTTCCCCTTCAGTCTTTGTCCTCAGTATCTGAAGAGGTGTAATGGTATGTGAGAATGACCCTGGGAGATAGAAGTGAAAGCCACAGCCTGCTGTCTCTGGAAAGAGACAGCTTAGTTCACAACAGGAATGTGAACACCGCAAATTTCTTTGAAAGAACTCTCTCTCATTTCTTGGGCTGGAAAGGCAAAGGAAGACAAATATACCTTCAGGCTTGCAAGATTCTGTTAATGTAACCTTACAATAAAGCAAAATTGCTTTATGTGTGTGTGTTTCTTCTCTGAACTACTCACAAGGCTGACAGGAGGAGATGTAGACTATACCTCTAAATATAGAGGTTTGACAAATCAGCAGGGCTTTTCCACAGTTCTTTTACTGGAATATTGACTCCTGTTTGTTTTGTGGCTCCTGAGACTTGGTTTACTGAAGACCCAGTAAGAAATTAAACCAAACAATTCAGATCCAGTAAAT
Source organism: Azemiops feae (assembly GCA_023970755.1). Classification (NCBI taxonomy): domain Eukaryota; kingdom Metazoa; phylum Chordata; class Lepidosauria; order Squamata; family Viperidae; genus Azemiops; species Azemiops feae. The sequence goes on along the minus strand of JALGBA010000434.1, from coordinate 345,897 downwards.
AAACCAAGTAAGTAAGACCCAAGTAAGTAGGTAAGACTCAGCAGTCCACAAAGAAGTTATTTACAACATTCAGTGTAAGAACTGTAATAGCCACTGTGTAGGACAGCCAGCCAGAAGACTAGCAGAGCACATCTATGAACACCAACTAGCAATCACCACCAACTTTTATATTATTAGTTGGGGCAAATCCCTTTTAAGAGATGGCACTATAAAGAGGACTGGAAAAGGACAATTTAGTGTATGTAGTTTTCAGCCTCTTCCATTTGAATGTTTTGCTGTCATTTGTTTTAGTGCTAGCAGAGTATCTGATTCCAGCCTGTTAAAAACATGGCAAACTTTACTTGATTAGGAAATAAGAGAAAATGGAAGAGACCATTTGTAAACTCAAATCCATTTCTTGTACTGGGTACTGGTATAAGTATTCTTAAGTCTAAATAAAACTATAATTGGAAAGATAATTCCACTGAAGGAGTTGCATATTTTATCTGCTTTTGTTATCACAGACACCTAGGACAAATCATTTACTTAGAAAAATAGGAAACCGAAGGCAGACCTAGTGGTCCATTGAACCTGCCCTTTGAGATTTTTTCTTATTTATTAATTATTATGGTTATGAACACGATTAGGATTATTAATTATTGTTTTATCTTTTATTTAGTTTATTTTTTATGTTTTTGGATGATGGACATGTGTTTATTCCAAGCATGTTTAAACTTGGTTAGTGATGATTGACCCATTACCTCTTCTAGAAGTTGGTTCCAAAGTTCCTCTACTCTTTCTGTGAAGTAATACTTTGTAACATTACTTTTGAACATTCCCTCCTGTCAATCTGAGGTTATGAGAAGTTCAAACGTTTGTTAAGCATCATTGGGAACTTTGAGTAGAATTCGTATTGAAAAGTTATGAGGATTGCAAATGAGCAAGATTTAGAAAGTACAGACAACTTTATGTTTGATAGGAAATGCGTAGACCAGACTTTACTTTTCAGTAGATTATTGAGAAATGTATGAATATGAAAAAGGAAAGGTATTGCATTTTTGTTGATTTAGGGCTTTTTGTCATGGCCATGTTCACTTGAATTCCTGGAACTGACAGAAAAGTATGTTGCATAAATTGCACTCATATGCCTCAGTACTGACATAAGAGCCGCGATGGCGCAGTGGTTAGAATGAAGTATTGCAGACTAATTCTGCCTACTGCCAGCAGTTTGATCCTGACCGACTCGAGGTTGACTCAGACTTCCCTCATTCTGAGATCAGTAAAATGAGGACCCAGATTGTTGGGGGCAATATGCTGACTCTGTAAACTGCTTAGAGAGGGCTGTAAAGCACCGTGAAGCAGTATATAAGTCTAAGTGGTATTGCTATTTGAGCTTTCATCTATTCCAGTAATGAGGCTTATGAGAAGCCCCATCATATGGCTTTACTGTACATATGGCTTTACAATGTATGAACAGCAATTGGTGGATTCCCATTTTCCCTCTCATTGAGCATCCCTGGCTCTTTAATGTGTACTGACGTATGTAGAGTACCTATGATACTGACTGTGGTCATATTTCAAGTTGCCTGAGTGATAGATTGCTGGTGCAAGGGTCCTTCCTACCACTAACTTATTATTTGGCCTGTTTATGAAGATGGATCTATCAGACATCTAGAAACCTGTGTCCAAAAATAGCTTGGTTGATGGGTTGGTAGGATGGAGGAAGGGTGCAGAGTGAAAAAGGAGTGCATATAGAGAGATCCTTCTTGTTTCAGACGAGATCCACCCTCCATCCCAATACTTGTCATATACACTGTCTTTGGAGTCAGGTTTATGGGGTAGACCTGAGTTCAGAAATAGCTTAGTGACAGCCTAATGCTGAAAGAAGAGGAAAAATGCAACTTTAAAATGGGAGCAGCTAGAGATAAACATAAGCTGCTTTGTGGTGGACTAGAGATAAGCCAAATGTTGTAGCCAGAGAACATGTTCTAAAAAAAAACCCCCACACAAGCTGAGTATCTTTATGCAGCGGTTAGTAAGACCTGAGATAAGCTTTTAGAAAAAAAATGAATAGACGGCAGTTCTGAAAAGTTTTGCACTAACTTTTTGTTGAATGTTGGGTGCTGTCTGTGATAAGAGTGCAACAGGAGGAAATAAAGCATAAAAAGGACATAAGGAAATGCTAAGCAAATTTTAACATTGAGCAGGGAGTAAGTCAAAAAATATGTGAGGTACCCTTGATCATTTATTTATTCATAAAGGTACAAGGAATATTTGTGCTGATATTAGTGAAGGTTTAGATTGGATGCGACATTAAAGGATTAGTGAATGTTGTTGCTATAGACTAGATTTAGTTACATTTCCTTTCTCTTATCTCCTGACTTTGAATGATATAGTTTACTTTTCTCATTCATTTTTCTGGTTTGTGTAACCTTGCTTCCGCTGAAAATAAATTAGAGTGATGGGTATGTACACCTATAGCTTATCCTGCTTAGCACCCTATTATTGTTTCAATCTAGGCAAATGTTAGATCAGATTACAAAACTTTTTGCCTCTGTCATTTTATGTCTCTTCTTCCCTTCCCTTCTGGAGTGACAGCTTTTTTACCTCCTTTACTATTGTAGCCATTATCGAAAAAATGAGACACCATTCCTTACTGTCTTGCTAATGAACCAGATTGCCATAAAAAACTATGATAAGTTTCCCCCAAAACTTTATTATACTTTAAATTGGCCTTTAAGGTATTAAAATTAGAAATCTGCACACTGCATCCACTTCCAGCCAATTGGAAAAGTGTCTGGCAGGATGTTCTTAAATTTTGGTGTTATCTAAGTGAAGAGAAGGTTTTTAAAAAAGCACTCCAAATTTTGGAACTATAGCTACTCATTTACCTCAGGTTATTGGTCACGTTTGCTATTGATGATTATTCCATATTTATTGGTTACCCATTTATTTTTCCAAAACAAAAAATGTGATATAGTCTAGTCTTATACATGTGTGCATGTGTGTGTTTGTGTGTGTGTGTGTGTGTGTGTGTGTGTGTGTGAGAGAGAGAGAGAGAGAGAGAGAGAGAGAGAATTTAGAATAATGGCTTTAGTTTCGTGAAGACTAGAATTGCCAAGCACTAATGTAATTAAACATTTTAACACCTTCATCTGAATTGTGGATTTATTTCTGATAATATTCAAAACTCAAATAAATTAATATTTTCTTTCATATCTGAATTACTTGGGAAAATATAACAAAATTCATGTAACTGTTATTTTAAGGAAAGAAGTCCCATAACTGTACAGACTCCAAATGGAGGAAAACTATATAGTTAACTTACCATCTGCTACTGCATCTTTTCCTAAATTTGAATTGTTTTGTTTGCACATATGAGAAATATTCAGCTGAATTATCATTTCCATTTCTGTTCTGAAGTGAAGTTTGTACAATAACTACTGAAGCCAAACATGTATTACTCCTTCCTGAATAAGTATGATCAGAGATGTAATTTAATCCATATGTTTTCATGCAAGTAGTATATTAATTATTGATTGCCCTATGAATATGCTAATTTTCCAAAATAGAGAGGCACAGCTGCCCTGTTGTTCTGCTTTCCAAATCCTTGTACATTTTTGAAAAACAAGTTTAGTGGAGAACAGCAACTGGGGATGTGCCAAGATGTCACACTGAAGCTTATATAGTTCATTGTGGGATTCTCCAAAACATAGACTTGGCATAGAAACGACAAACACATTCACAATATTTTAAAAAGCTGGATGATTATTTCCTCTTAACTCTCCTGTATCATATCATAAACATGCCCTAGCAATCCTTCCTTCCTTCCTTCCTTCCTTCCTTCCTTCCTTCCTTCCTTCCTTCCTTCCTTCCTTCCTTCCTTCCTTCTTTCTTTCTTTCTTTCTTTCTTTCTTTCTTTCTTTCTTTCTTTCTTTCTTTCTTTCTTTCTTTCTTTCTTTCTTTCTTTCTTTCTTTCTTTCTTTCTTTCTTTCTTTCTTTCTCTTTTTTTGATTCCTGGTGACTGCCTGGATAAGACTGTCTGAATAAGAGGTTTTCTAGGAAAGGTTTTTCAAAAGGGTTTGCCATTGTCTTCTTTTGGAGGCTGAAAGACAGTGACTGACCCAAGGTCACCTAGCTGGCTTTGTGCTTAAAGCAGAGACTAAAACTCTGCCAGTTTCTAGTCTGATGTCTTAATTTCCACACATCTTGAATTATATAGTTGCCCATCTCACTTTCATGTGATTCCAGTTACAGGGGGTATATGTACCTTAAATGTTCATACATTTAAAACAATTAAAACATTTTTTTTTTAAAAAACTATAATTACAAGGAAGAATGCAATCTAAATTTATACCAACCATTTAATAGGTTCCATTCTTCCATGGGATCTCCAAGCCTGATACCCAAACCAGGTTTTGTGGGCCTTCTAGAAGGTCAGTGGGGTTGGATTCAATTTTACCTGTGGAGGAATGATGTTCCAAAGCCAAGTGAAAAAAATGCTCTCTTCCTGGGTTCTACCAAATGTAGCTTCTAGGCTTATGAGATGCACAATATGCCCCTCTGCAAGACCTGATGGGATGGGTAGATGTAATTGGGGGAAGTGGTGCTTAAAATAACCTAGCCCAATGCGATGTAATGTTTTAAAGGCCATTAGCAGAACCTTGAACTGGACATGGAGGCAAACTGGTAGCCAATATGACTTGTAAAGCAGAGGTATACTATTGCAGTCCATTTATAGAAGCTGAATCTCCCAGATACTTATGGTGGAATTCTTTCTTTGTCAGCTGTTGTTCAGGAGGCTTTGATTGTTGACTCTTCCAGAAGTGCTTAACTTAATATTCATCTGATAGTTGCAAGTCCTTCCTGTAGATGGAAGGAAGATGACTGTGATGGATATATGCAAGCTCTGTTACCAAAGGAGCAAAGCATACCTTAAATTCACAACAGCTACATATTATATTGAAGAGGCTCAGACAGAGACCTTCCTAATTCACAGGATTATAAGAAAGGGGAGGTGGTACAGAATAGACATGCAATATTCTGTTATTATGGCCAATCTCAGTAAAAGTAATTTTAGCTTCTTCTTGACTTGATTCTCAGTCTAGTCTAAAGCTGACAACTCCCTGTGAATATACTTGCACATACATTTGCAGAACATCTGAGCAAGTTTTAACCATTGACTAAACCCCTCAGTCTAAACTTGCTTCTTCCCCATGCTAAGGAAAATTGGTAGATTTTTTCTCGCTCCATGGTTGGTCATGTTTTCTGGAAGGAGAGAAAAACAAAGATATAGGAACCCAGCAATACCTTTTCTTTACACCATAAATAATGAGAATATCATTTATTGGCAAGATGTCTGTGGCAAGAATGGAATCCAGCACAGGGACAATTGGTTTTATGCTAGTAGAGCTGTTGATAGTCACAGAGCATACAAGTTTAATAATAATTGTTTATTTGAAGACTGATCAATATTTGGTTAAATTCTTATGAAAACAGAAATCCTCTCCCCTATGAGATGAATTAGGCAGAAAGAGCTTGCTAGAGGGTTTTTGCCTTGAATTCTTCCCAAACAAAGGAGAAAAGAAGAGAAGGCCTACTCCAGATTAAATGGAGTGGGAAATTTCCAGGCCTCTAAAAGAATCAGGCAATTTGTTTGTTTGTTTATTTGTTTGTTTATTGGTTTGTTCCAAAGTTGAGGCCACCTGATTCCTTAATGATTCTGGGCACCTTACAAATCTCCCAATGAAAGTAGGATTCCTGTTAGAAAGATCAAAGGCAATAGGGAGTTCCCAGCTTAACATGTTCACCAATGAATGAGCAGAAAGGCACCCCTAAATTCTAATCCCTTGCTTCTTACAATAATAAGGGATTTAACCAGTGGTGGGATTCAGCCGGTTCTCACTGGTTCGATAGAACTGGTAGCTAATTTCTTTTGAGTTCGGAGAACTGGTTGATGCGTGGCAGAAACGCCCCCCACTCCCACCCCCGATTGGACCCATGCAACACCTTCTTTCCAGCTCCGATGCGGTCCTCTGTCCCTTCCTCCACCACCATGGGCAGTCCCACAAACAAAAGAAGTTTGTGGGACAAAAAGAAAAGTTCAATCAATCAATTCCAAGTTTGCGAGATCTTTTTTTTTCCATGAGAAGTTGGAATTGATTGATTGAACTTTTTTTTTTAGTCCCACAAACTTCTTTTGTTTGTGGGACTGCACAAACGGCGGAGGAAGTGACAGAGGAGCTGGAAAGAAGGTTAGAAAAGAAATGGTTTGGGAAGCAAGAGCATCTGGGCGGTGGTGGGTGGGGCAAGTACTCCAGCTCCGCGGCAGCAGAGAAATGCTTTTCATCTCCGGTGTTCCACCTGCTGCTTCGGTGGCTGTTTGGGCAGAGCTGCAAAAAGGGGAGTGAAAGGGAAGGCAGGCAAGGGGGCATCTCTCTCCGGAGGAGAAGATGAAAAGAGCCCCCACATTGCCCGCTGCCAGCAGTTCAGATAAACTGCCTCTGAACTGGCCGGCTGGCCGACAGCTGAGAAGGTGCTGCAGTGGGTCATGCTCGGGAAAAGGAGAGTATGCGAGGCTGGGAGGGCTGGGACCAGGGTGGGGGGATGGGAACCAGCTGCGCCAGGATGCATCCAACCAAGTGGGACCTCGGCGAGTTAGCTGCTGGTTGGTTGAAGAGAGGGATGGTTGCGGTTCTGCCTGCTTTATTGCGTGGCAGGCTATTAACAGGCAACCCACTCCATTTCATTAAAAATAAAAAATAGCTTTTTTTAATGAAATGTTAATAGCCTGCCCCATAATAAAGGAGGCAGAACCCCGACCATCCCTCTCTTCAGCCACCTGCCTGCTAACTTTGGTTCCATAGGAAGAAGGCAGGTATCAAATGGCGACTTGTTATTTTTTATTCAACCACCTGTGTCCGGTGTTAGAACTGATAGCTTTCAGGGAGACCATGTGGTCAAGGAAGGGACCACTTGTAATCAAAAATATAAGAGGCGTTGTCCTGCATCATGGTGAACTGGCCACGGAGCCCCATTGGCATGGGCAGAGACGGCCCTGGGATGGCCAGAAGGGAGCCCTTGCCCAGCCTAGGCCCCATCAGCTCAATGGCTCTGAGCCCCTCGACTGGCCGGCCACGCAAGGGAGGAGGAGGAGGTGGAAGGGCAGCCGGGGATCTGGAGCCACCTAGCTGCCTGCTGGCCACAGCTGGCCCTGCCTCAGCAGCTCGACAAGGCAGCGGATCTCGTACACCGGCTGCCCAGCCTCGTGGGGCAGTGGCACCTGGGCAATGTGTGGGGCTGGGCAGGAGGTGGTGGCCACAGTGGTGGCAATCCCTGCATCACCAAGCCCAGCTGGCAGCATAGCCCTGCATTGCCAGGCCGGCCGGCAGCAGCTCCAGAAATGAAGCTGTGCTGCCCATTCTCGCGCTGGTAGGGGGAAGACGAGCTGTGGTGCTTGCCCCCCCTCGCTGCTGCCACTCCACATCATCCCGTGTGCGCCCCGGCCCACTGCCACCATCTCCCTTCCGTAGCACTGCATCTGCCGGGGTGGTGGTGGGCCGGAGGAGTGGAGTGGCAGCGGTGAGGGGTGGGCGCATGCCAGAGCCCGGCTTCCCCCACCATCGCCTCCACCAGCGCGTGGATGGGCAGCACAGCTTCGCTTCTGGAGCTGCTGCCATCTGGGCCTGGCAATGCAGGGATCATCACTGCCGCCTCCAGCCCAGCCCCACGTGTTGCCCAGGTGCCGCTGCCCCATGAGGCTGGGCAATCGGTGCATGAGATCTGCTGCCTTGTTGGGCTGATGAGGCAGTGCCAACTGTGGCCAGTGGGTAGCCAAGGCAGCTCCAGACCCCCGGCTGCCCTTCCTCCTCCTCCTGCTTCCTTGCGTGGTCAGCCGGTCGAGGGGCTCGGAGCAGCAGGAGCAGCAGCAGCCACCACCTCCATCAGAGCTACGAAGTGCACAGGGCCCACAACGGGCGAGGGCTGCACTGTGGAAGGAAGATGATGGCTCTGATTCCCCCCTGCCAGCCTCCCTCCCTCCCAGCCTCCTTCCCGGTGCCCCTTCTATGCAATCCTATGTGACCGCGGTGTGGATGAAAGGCTTGGCCGGCGGGGGGTGGCTTTCCTCGCCTTCCCCCAGCTGGGACCTGATGACCTCACCACCCTCCTGCACGCACCCCAGTCTGAGACTCCTGCAGCCCCCCCCAACCATACTTTCCTGTCCTCCCAGCTGGGACCTCCAGCACTTCCACAACCGGAAACTCCTGCCCTCCCTGCTGGGACCTCCTGCCTCTACCGCAGCTGACCCCCCGAGCAGCCCACCCCGACCAAGGTGGAGGGAAGATGAGGCAGAGAACTGGTTGTTAAATTATTTGAAACCCACCACTGGATTTAACCTCTGGTTTCTTGCAGTAAACCTGCCTCTCTAGATCTGTGAGGATCTTGTTTGGTGCCATAAGGGATAGCTGTGAGAAGCCACACTGACTGGCAACTGATATGCAGATTGAATATTGGAATAGAACAGGTAAAAGCATGGGAAAGTTTTTTCAGCAAATATAACCAACAGTAGTGTTGTGAGTAGTGAGTTTGTGTATACCACTTCTTCAGTCAAAGCAGTAAGAGTCCAGAAGTTGCCAGCTTGAAGTTCTTGGTTTTTTCTCTCTCTCAAAATGCACCATTGTTTTTGAGGAAAAGAATTCCATTTCACATCTTTGAAAAACAAATTTCTTGGCAAAGCCATCAATAATCAGAAGGAAGGAGAGTACTGTGCCAGTCTAATTTACACCTAACCTTTCTTTTTTAATGATTAATGGATACTATTTATGTAAAACGTTTCTTCTGTATTCCGGCAGAAAATGAAATCTGAATTACAGATTTTTATAGTGGTGTGTTTTAATGGTGACCCTTTCCCCAATCAGAAATAAAAGAAATCCAATTATACACGCAATAAAGATGTTAATACATTTCTGCTTTCTTAGCTTTGCTTCTGAAAGTACTGCCCTCTATTTCAATTTGTCCTTGTATCCTGCTCCATTTAGATGCAAGACATTTTGGAATGATGATAATTTTTAAAATGCTGGAAGAAAGGTATGTACATATTTGTTATTTATTGAAAAGAGCCATTCCTGACTCTTAAAGTAAGATTCAGCATTCATACTGAAGTGAGTCGCTTCTGCAACTGTGTCATGTCATCCCCTCATTTCCCTTATATATAAATGGAAATTCGTAAACATACAGTTGACAAATGTGAATAATGAAAATGATTCCAGATGCTCCTTTTAAAGGAGAATTTCTTCAGGCTCAGTCAAAACAGTGCCATGAGAACTTAATAGTTTTGCTTATATTATACAGTGTAGTGTATTGTATTGTGCAACCTATATCCGGATCTCAGATTTGTCTCAAAGGTAGGGAGCGACAGTATTAATATTTGTGTGGAAAAATACAATGGGCCAGGTGATGTTTCTAAGCCATCTAGATTATGTCACAAATTCCTGGAATTTGGAGGACGTTTGGTGAGTTATTTTATGTTCCTTTAAAATTCTTTTTTTTTCTTTGCCTTTTCAAAGGACATATACTGCAGTTTTGAATTTTACTAGTTTAAAATTTGGAGGAAAGCATGCTACAAGTTTTTCTTAGTCATGATTGTAATAGAATAGAATAGAGTTGGAAGGGACCTTGGAGGTCTTCTAGTCCAACCCCCTGCTCAAGCAGGAGAACCTATACCATTTCAGACAAGTGACTGTCTAGTCCAGACATGTCAAACTCGCGATGTCATGTGACATCGCACAACGTATCGGGATGGTTTTGCCATTGCTGGCAATGGGGTGGGCGCGGCTTCCGCATGACGCGTCCAGCCCGCGGGCCAGCAGTTTGACACCCCTGGCTCAAGTCTCTTCTTAAAAACCTCCAGTGATGGAGTGCCCATGATTTCTGAAGGCAAGCTGTTCCACTGGTTAATTATCTTCACTGTTAGGAAGTTTCTCCTTAATTCCAGGTTGCTTCTCTCTTTGGTCAGATTCCAACCATTGTTTCTTGTCCTGCCCTCTGGTGCTTTTGAGAATAGTTTGACCCCCTCTTCTTTGTGGCAGCCCCTCAAATACTGGAATACTGCTATCACGTCACCCCTGTTTCTTCTTTTCTTTAGATTAGCCAAACCCAAGTCCTGCAGCCGTTTTTCATATGTTTTATTCTCCAGGCCTTTGATCATTTTAGTTGCTCTTCTCTGAACTATTTCCAAAGTCTCAACATCTTTTTTGTAGTATGGTGACCAAAATTGGTTGCAGTATTCCAGGTGTGGTCTTACTAGGTTTTTATAAAGTGGTACTAATACTTTGCGTGATCTTGATTCTGATAATGGACATCAGGGTCATCAAAATTTGATTCTGAGCTTCAGAGGTGCACCAATATATGTGTATATTCATTGACAAGAAAACACATTTGCAGGTCTCTATTGAAGCAACACATGCCAATAGAAACTTATGGATAGTCACAAAAATGGAACAGGGATGCTATCTAAATTAGACAACTTCCAATCCCAATACAGCCAAGCACAACTACCCACACCCACCTCTCTCTCTCTCTCTCCATCTTCTATCATTGCCCCTAACACAATAATAACAACCTTTATGGCTTTACAGCCATAAAGCCAGAAAACGGGGATATAAAACTGAAATCCTAAATGAATATAAGAATACTTGTGTGTGTGTGCGTGTGTATGCACAATAAGATATCTAACAAATAGAAAGATCTAGAATATCAAATATATACAGAATTATACTGTATAATACAGAATACTGTAACACAAATACAAAATCTTCAACAAGAAAGGTGAATAACTGATATAGAGCAACCTGGGATGATATATTTGGGTTCTAATCAGATGAGAAGGAGCAACCAATAGAAGTTCTCTCTGCCAACATGGGGACACAGTGGTACAGAGGCTTAATGAGGTTGGAACTACCGGCCAGAAATGGTCTGCACTCTGGCGGTTTGATCCTGGCTCTGTGAGATTGAATGAGCTCCAATCTCTTGATCCCTAACTCCTTCCCCCCCAGCAGTTTGAAAGCATGCAATATTATGAGTAGATAAATAGGTACCACTTTGGTGGGAAAAATCTAGCTGCGTTCATGTGTGTGGAGAGAGAGGAAGCTGGTGCTGGATCTGTCTGGATGTGAGGCATTGTGACATGAGGTGAGGTGAGATGAGACAAGCAGAGGAGCCCAGGAGATCCAGCAACCCAAGTTAATTAGTTGATATAAAACTAGTCCGTCCCCCATGGTGCACCAAGGATAGGCGCATAACCACTGAACAGAGTGAATGGGCATTCTAGGCCAGGGGTGGGAAACATTGGCTCTTTTATGGCTTGTGGACTTCAACTCCCAGCATTCCTGAGCCAGCAGGTTATGAAACTTGGGTTAAGAAATAATAAAAGAAAACCTCAATAATTTGAAAGAAATAAAATAGAGCAAATTATAAATATAAATGTTAGAATACTAAGCAATTAAAATATTTAAAACGATGTGAGCAAATTATCAAACCTGTTTGTGAATAACTGAACTGCTTAGTGAATAAAGTACTTTATTAGCATTAAGTTCTTAACACTACAATACTCATTTGACAAGGTATTAAAATTAGCTGTGATGGGGTTAATCCCTTTATCAATTCCATTATTAGAACTATAAATTGGTGCCAATGCTTAAATTCCTTGCAATTAGTAGAATACCTCCAGTATGCTTTTTCCAAGCTAAATCTTGAGTTTCTTCCTACAACATGTAAAAGAGACTTTTTTTGTATACATTTTTTTTGTTCCATCTGGATAACATATAAAAAAATGTTGAGTTCCTGTTGAGTGAAAATCCATCCCAAGTAAGCCAAAACAGGTTATTCACTAATAATCTAATTTAAACTCTTTGATCTTTGTTGAAAATATCAATTCATTTGTTTAACTATAGTTAAACTATTTACTAATACACAAAGTCTTTTCCAATGGTTTTGGGATCTGTGATAGAATCACAGCATCAACTGCCTAGAATAGTCAATGAAATTTTGCTTTTGTTCAATAGTTGAATATGAACTTTTTACTTAAATTGAATATTAATAGAACAACAGGACATGGACCGAGTTAGAAAACTGATCTTCTTCATTAAATCTTATTGTACTTTAAGAATAGTGTTCTTGTGAATCTTAAAGATAAGAATAAGCAATCATTGATCAATTGATGCCCCTATGAACTTTCCCCATAATTGTTTCAAGAGATACTATCAAATACTTACTTAAAATCAATAATGCAGTATATAGAGCTCACTAAAGAATTCAACACAAATCTTTGCTCTATGGTATTTTCTGCCTTCTTTGAAACTTGCCTGTCTGGATGTGAAAAAATTTCTGCCTCCATCTGTAAATTTCCGATATAAGTATCTTGCATACAGCTTACTAATAAGGTTTGGGGGTAATAATTGTATAGGGAGATATAGGAAGATATTCCTTTCTTAAAGATTGACATTATTGTGGCTAGATTCCATACTTTAGGGAGAGTGGCTGTTTGATTTATATATGTAAATAATGTGGCTAAAATAGGACATCCCAACCCATATTACTGTTAATCAACTCTAGAAGGATCAAGACTATTTCTGCTGTCTTTCCAGATTTTAGCTGATTCATTCACTTGGTGATTTCTGAGATTACTGAAGAAATTAAAGTCCATTTTCAAAGCTTTCTTAGAATAAAGCTCTCCCACTTTGATGTTGGAATGTAACATTATAAAAGCAAGAGATCTGCATTTTATAATCAGTTAGGTATCATTTATGATTTTACTCCAATTTCTTGCTACTCTACATATTTCTCTAGGCCAAATTCCACTGCTACATCTGTACTGAAAATTCTTAGTGTTTGTCAACAATTGGATTTTGATTACTGATTTCCCACAAATCTTCAGTTCATCTATGTAAAACAAATGTGAGATTTTATTAGCATTTTTTTGATTTGATAGCCCAGATTTGTTTTCATCAAAATTACTGAAAGTGGGATCATAACATGACAAATAACAGAGTGATAATGAGTCACCCTAGAAAATATATTTCCTAAAATTGACAAGTTCATATTTTTAATTTCCAACCAAGTTCTGTCTTTGTTATTTTAACATTTCAATGTTAATATACAAATATTCTAATATTTTTACTGACAACAGTTCCAAATATTTGATGAATCAACTATGTTGTAATGAATCAAATACCTTTTTCTAATCAACCTAGATTATATGCAAATTGTTTGTTTCTCCAGAACCGTTTTATAAACCAGAAATTGATCTTTTGTATCTCTGCTTTCCCTTTTACCATTATCACAGCTGTGTATATCCCCCCTGATGCAAACAGAGAAGAGGCCCTGAAGGTTCTCCACCATACCATCAGTGACTTACAAACTACTCACCCAGAAGGTGCATTTATTGCTGTGGGAGACTTTAACCAAGTGGATTTGAAAGCTACCCTGCCACATTTCCATCAATATGTGGACTTTGCAACCAGAGGGGACAATACACTGGATCTTGCTTATTCCAACATCAAGAAGGCTTTCAAAGCTATCCCCCGCCCTCACCTGGGCTCCTCTGACCATCTCTCAGTGCTGCTTATTCCAGCATATAAACCTTTATTAGTCAGAGTGAAACCTACAGTAAAGCAGGTGAGGATTTGGACAGAGGGAGCTATAGAAGCATTACAAGACTGCTTTGAATGTACAGATTGGGGCATGTTTAAGGAAGCAGCTACTGATAACCAACATACAAATGTTGAGGAGTATGCCACCACGGTGTCTGCATATATCCAAAAGTGCATAGAAGATGTCTGTGTCCTGAAAAGCTTTGTAGTGAGGGTGAATGAAAAACCGTGGCTGACTTATGAGGTCCGCAAGATGCTGAAAGCACGGAATGTGGCTTTTAAATCTGGGGACATGCTGGCACTTAGAACAGCCAGAGCAAATCTGAAAAGTGCCGTAAAAGGTGCAAAGCAAGCCCATTGCCAGAAAATTCAGAACTTTTTTCAGGACCAAACAAACACCAGGCAAATGTGGCAAGGGATCCAGGCCATTACGGATTACAAGATGGCTCCATCGAGATGTAAGGATGACACAGACTTCCTAAACAAACTGAATGCATTTTTTGGTAGATTTGAGGCATCAAATAGTACTCCTGCTAGGAAAGCTGTGCCCCACCCTGATGAGCAAGTGCCTAGCTTTGATGTCACCTCTGTTCGGAAAACACTGCAGACAGTTAACATTTGGAAAGCAGCAGGCCCAGATAACATCCCTGGACGTGTCCTCAGGGAATGCGCAGAGGAGCTGGCTTGTGTTCTCACTGATATTTTCAACCTCTCATTGCAGCAGGCAGTGGTCCCATCGTGTTTTAAGATGGCCATCATCTTGCCAGTGCCAAAAAAGTCCACAATTACAGGCCTCAATGATTACCGTCCAGTTGCACTGACATCCACCATCATGAAATGCTTTGAGAAGCTGATAAAAGACACTATTGTATCTAGCCTTCCACCAGCATTTGACCCGCTTCAGTTTGCCTACCGACCAAATCGCTCTACGGAAGATGCTATTTCTTCCGTTCTCCATCTGAGCCTGAAGCACTTGGAGGAAATAAATACTCATGTGCGTTTGCTGTTTGTCGACTTCAGTTCGGCGTTTAACACAATCATTCCCCAGCATCTAGTAGACAAACTGGGCCTTTTAGGCTTAAACACTCCTTTGTGCAACTGGATTCTGGATTTTCTTACCAACAGGCCCCAATATGTGCGAGTTGGAACAAATACCTCTAATACCATTTTCTTGAGCACAAGTTCTCCTCAGGGCTGCGTCTTAAGTCCGCTGCTGTTCACCCTGTTGACCCATGACTGCTGTGCTAGGTTTGCCACCAACCATATTGTGAAGTTCGCAGATGATACAACAGTAGTGGGCCTTATTCAGGATGACAAGGTGGAAGCTTACTGCAAGGAGGTTGAGGGGTTGGTGAACTGGTGTAAGGAAAACAGCCTAGTTTTAAATACAAGAAAAACCAAAGAGATCATTGTTGATTTCAGAAAAGGCAGGCACAGCCACACTTCTCTGTGCATTAATGATTCACCTGTGGAGATGGTTACCAGCATCAAATTCCTGGGTGTGCAGCTACAAGTAGGCTGACTTGGTCGCTAAACAGTGAGAAACTGGTGAAGCGGGCACAGCAGCGCCTGCATTTTCTGCGCCGCATGAGAAAAGCACATCTTCCTTCCCCTGTCCTGACCACTTTCTACAGGGGACAATCGAGAGCATCCTGTCATACAGCATCCCAGTCTGGTTTGGAGCATCACTGCTTCAGACAGGAAGGCGGTGCAGAGAGTGGTGAGGATGGCCGAAAAGATCATTGGCAGTTCCCTCCCTACCATCCAGGACATAGCACAGAAGCGTTGCTTGAGCAGGGCCCGCAAGATTTTCTGGGACACTACACATCCTCTTCACGACCTGTTTTCCTTGTTACCTTCTGGGAGGAGGCTTCGTGGTATCCATAGCAGAACATCCAGATTCAGCCATAGTTTCATTCCATGCAGCATTAACCTTGCGAACTCTCAAACTTCCTCCTTGCGTTATATATTCAAGATGGACAGTATTTAATATTTATTTGCTATGTATATGTAGGGATGTGGGTCTATATATATGTTGTACATAGTATGTTTAGGTGTGTGTCATGTATATGTTTCACTTTGAGAGCGGGCAACTAAATTTCATTTTTTATGTGTGCCATTGTGCCCACAATATAAAAATGACAATAAAGGTTATTTATCTTTATCTTTATTTCCCTTCTGTTTTATTGGAAACATGTTATTTTCCTCTATATAATCTTGGATATTGTCTACTCTGTTACTCAAGATTTAATTTAAACATTGTAAGCAATCAATCATTTCCAGATGTCCAGTTTTTAATTTTTACCACTCTATTTTTAATCATTTCTGCTGTTACTATTAGATCTTCCTTTTGATTTTTACTAAACGCATCTTTAAATTCTTTTATTCAGCCAATATTTTTATTATAGTCTTTTTTTGAGTTTCTCATAGGTTTTTCCAAAACCAAATTATTTCCTTTTTGTTTGGATAGTGTTGCAAAGCCCTGAGTCATAGCTCCTGAGCCCTATTGCCCTCTTGTTGACAAATGGCCAGGAACTTTATCATATGACACAGTCCTTGTTTACCAGGCCATGACAGTATAGATTTCACTTTCTGTTTTCTCACTGTATTAAATGAATTGATGGATACATTTAGGGTAGTCTGGCTTTTTTGGTAAGACTTGTCTGGCATGGGTGACCCTTCTGATAGACTGCATTATTGCCAGCATAGCTCTCAATCTCATCAGAGCATCACAAATCCCTCTCAACAAGGTGGCATTCATGGATGGTTCTATTATTATAATAATTTGTTGTACAATCAGCCAGATGTATAGACTGGATTTAGTATTTTGAACTTCAACTCCCAGAATTCCTGATCAATTGAGTCCTTCCCAAGGAGCAAATGTTGTTTGATGGTATGGTTTGAGATATAATCTGTTTCAAGTAAAGCTGCCTTTTGCAATTGACTAGTGGTGATTTTGTCAATGCTGATGGTGTTTGAGTTGTACTCCAGATACTTTGGGAACACACCCATGGTGCCTATTACTATTGACACTATTTTTGCTCTCCTTTGCCACAGTTGTTCCATTTTTATTTGCAGGTCTTTGCATTTTGGGATTCTCTCCAGCTCTTTCTCTTATATTCTCCTGTCTCCAGATAGTGCCATGTCCACTATCCAGACATTTTTGTCCTTCTTATTGACGATTGTTAAGTCTGGTGTGGTTATATGGCAGGTGCCTATCAGTTTAAAGCATTATTTTTATTATGCTTAATTGCACAATCAACCAGATGTTTATACTGGATTTGGCAATACTTAATAATTCTTAATAATAAAAAGAAAAATGTTTTTCATTTTATTAGCTTGATATCCTTCTTGAATGTGGATGGTGGGAGTGTGAACGTTCTGAGATTCCCCCCCCCTTTATTTAAATCTCTCTTGCTCTTTTTAATGTAGATAATATAGTTCATAATTACATAGTTAAACAATGTCAATGCTGTTATATCATTAAAGCAAATTTAACAGCTTTATATCAGCTGCAATTGTAAAATCACTTCTACTGAGTACTGGGTTGATGTAATATAGCTTTGTGTCCAGAGTCCTATTGAACTAAATAGTCATGGGTACATATAAAAATTCAGGGGAAATGTTCAGTCACAATTACACCCATCAAATTCTATTAAAAAGGAATCAATAAGAGTTAAATTCTTCATTAGGTGCTTAATTCCCAGCATTTTCAGTACAATTAGAGATAAAATATAAACTCATACTTTTACCTGCTCTATTGGGCAAGTTGGCAATCTGCAAAACCAAGAGCACAGTCCTATCAGGGCTTTGAATTTGTCAGTGCTTGCAAGATTAGCTACAGGCTTTCTTTCTCACTCTTCCTACCTAAACCAGTTTTTCTGATAGGGCAGGAAAAATACAATATTTTGTTTTAGTTATAATTGAGCAACCACTTCTCCCAACCCCCACCAACCTGGCTTAATGACATTCTAAAAAAGCAAAAACTGAACATAGTACATCAACCCTGGTTTTGTATTTTCTCCATCTGTGACTTTATGTCACCATCTGGAGGGCACAGCATGGTGTTGCAGGCTATTGAGCCTTTCCCTCCCTTCCCTCACATCTTCAAACAAACCGGGATTTGCAGGTCTGTTTGAGGACAAGGACCAGACTGCTGCCATTTTATGCCATGGCTATTTCTGCTTCACAGTTCTGGCTGAATTATTTATGAAATGCCATGAAAGTTGGATCAGGGGAGAAATATTGTTGATTGTAGATCCAGTATTGTGATTGGTGGGTGGCCGATTAATGAGAAAAGACAGCTATAGGCACCTTTTCTTAGACTATGGTCATTAGGGCTTTTTGGGTTAGCAGAGCTGCTTGGAAAATGTGATCCTTCCTGATAAGGACCGCCTCCTTACTATCTTTGATAGGATGTAAACTAGGGCAGGACATATTGACAAAGCTTGGTTTCTTCTGGAGAGCGTAAAAAGAATTATTACTACTTGCTCTTGTAGAAGGATATAACTTTTCTGCCTCCAATCACTGGAATTTCTGGAATATCAGGAGTGTTGGAAGACCTGATTCACAACCCTGGCTTTACTTGAAAAGGAACTTTTCATCACTGGCAGGATTCAGCTGTATTGGAATACAGTCAGCCTCTTTTTCAAAATACACTGACTGAAAACCAAAACTGGATGAAATGTTCACTGCTAAGAAAGTTTATAACCTTACACTTTGCTAAATAAAAAGGCATACACCAGAAATCATTGCTGTTTTTTTCCCTCTTTTTCTTTTTAATGCAGATCAGGGGTAAACTGGCATTAATGCAAATCTTGGGCAGACATGCCAATTTTGTTAAGAACCATGCCAAGCCCAAGACTTATAACATGATTGGGGCATCATTGAATGTAGAATTAGATTAGAATTCATGGCAGATGAAATTAAATGTTGAAATATAAGATGTTCAGAAGGAAGTGTGGAATCTGTGACTTGCCTGATGGTATTGAACTATAATTCCAAATAGTTGAACCAACATGGACACTAATAAGGAATACAGGAGTTGTCATTTGGTAGTATTTGGAACTTACACTTGGTGTAAAGCAAAGGCTAAAACCATAAAAGTGATTTCCTAACAGTGGTAGGAAAGACAAAGCTTAAACAACTGTTGATTTGCTTTTAGCAGCCTCTTTCGACTTCTTTATAAATTTGAAATTGGATCCCTTATTCTGAAAGATGTTCATAAAATGTGTTTCTTTTTGAACTTGCTGTCTCTTGTTTCTAAACTAATTTTCCATCACATTATCATTGTGTACAAGCACATGCACTGTAGTAACTATCTAAATTTTGGATGAAATTATTGTGTGTGTGTGTGTGTGTGTGTGTGTGTGTGTTTGCACGTGCATGTACGTCTTTGAAAGAGTGTTGACTCCTGTTGACTGCCTGGACTGGTCTCTGCATTTTCTTGGCAAGGTTTTTTGAAAGATATTTACCATTGCTTTGCTTTTTAGGTTGAAAGAAAGTGACAAGCCCAAAGTCACTTAGTTGGCTTCGCATCTTAGGAGGAACTCATAGTCTCCCGGTTGATGGTCCCTTGCCTACAGTGGCTGTCTTTGGATATATTTGGCAAATGTTGATAAAATCAAGAGGAAAAATACGATTCTAAAAATAGACGATTCCATAGATTTGGGTCTACAGGTGTGAAGAGTGATAGCCACTTTTCCTCTATCACATTCAGGATGCTATTGAATGGCAACATGACAAAAGCTCTTGCCCTTTTCAAAGTTCATATTATGAAGGCAGGAATAGTGGACATTATTAGGCTGATAAAAAAAGAGGAAACACTCCCAGCCACTTTATCTATATAACAAATTTGTATTAACTTTCTAGATAAAGCAATTCACAAAAAGACAAATATTTCAGTAGGTTTGAATTGGGAAATTTGTGGCCATCGAAGACTACACTAATTGTTTAGGGCATACCTATAAGCATACCATGGACATAATCTATATGCACCCTTTCACCAATAGACTTACATACGCAGAAATGTGGAAATCATACCTTCTCCTACTGGAAAATCACTGCAGACTACTTGTTTCCTTCAGCCATTTGTAGTAGGACACTTTTATTGTTCCTATCAGTCAATCAGCTAGGTAATCTGCTTGCTGGTGGAGACAAAATAGCTGAGATCCCTGCCATAAAGGAAGCAAGAAAGTAACCATCTCATTCCTGCAAGTCAGCTAATTGTCTGAATCAAGTGAATAGTCATTTTATATATATAGCCCCAAGTGTCAAATATTTTTGTGGCTCAGAGCTACCTGGACTCCCAGCATCAAGTAGGTCCATTTGGGTATTAGATAAATGCCAAGAATTATTTCAAACATAGCATTAGGATTAAAAAAAACCCTTGATAATTACAACCCTAAAACATATTAGATAGAAAATGGGTTTAACTCGACAGTTGTTTCACAATTATTTTTCTTTGTCAGCAACCTTGGGAGAGTCCTTATCAGCTCTAATAGGACCCAGTTTACATGTTCAAGTAAACATTCATAAGGATTTATAAATACATTATGGTCTGCAGTAGGCCAATGCTAATGGATGAAGAAAGCCTCTTCATCCTTACATCAACTTCTGAGAATCTGGATCAAGTTAAAACAGTCTTACAAACCTAGCAGGACAATTGAATTGGTACTGATACTGCAAAATTGCAGTCTGAACTTATGAAATGAAACTTCCGTAGGAGTTCCTCATCATGCAAATGTCTTTAATGTAATCAATCTTTGGATTTCTGGACCAAGTAGCTGCAATAAGCAATATTTACCTGGTCAGATTTGGAGTTCTGTAGTAAAGTGGAGACTTGAAGCACCCTGTGAAATGTCAAATGATTTCTTCCCATTTATAGCAAGATGTAACAGGCGGCTTAAATGGTGTATTAGAGGTATCTCCTTGGGGAACCTTAATGTTGTTGCTTTGCTAATTGAATGGTTGGTGTTGGCACTAACTATGATTGACAAGTAATTTAAATTGTACTTCTCAATCTGTTTTAGGAGAGATCCAAATGAGCTTGAGAAAAACATCCACCTGAGCACCAAATAGTGTATGGGTGTGTGTATGCTTATGTGTGTGCTGTGCACAAACATCATCTCTCTGAGTCATGGTAGCACAGTGATTAGAATGCAGTATTGCCGATTACCAGGAGTTCAATCCTCACAGGCTTACTGGCTCAAGGTTGACTCAGGCTTCCATCCTTCCGAGGTTGATAAAATGAGGACGCAGATTGTTGGGGGAAATATGCAGACTCTGTAAACCGCTTAGACAGGGCTGTTAAGCACTACGAAGGGTATATAAGTGCTATTGCTAATGCTAATGCTCTTCCAGTTATTCCCAGATAGCATGCCAAACCATTATTACATGGTTGCAAGATACTGTCTAGTGCTGTGCAACACCCCCCCAAAAAAACCCAGTAACAAAAAACAAAACAAAAAACAAACAACCCCCCAGAACACACACAAAAATCCCCACTTCTGTCCAACTTAGTGCACAGCTTTTTCCAACCAGAGTTTTATAAACTCAGTTAAGAAGTAATTGAATTATAAAATTGAATGCAAAGATAAATAATAAATTATTAGCATTGCATTGTTACAGCAGGTTGCAGCATCTCGTCAACCTTGACTGCTTAAAATGAAGTTGTGGAAGATTGGACCTGTTTATTATTTGGATGAGAAACAGAAGGAAAACTCCAAGTATAGACTAGACTTCAAAGTAAAAAAAATTCGAGAAGAAAAGCATAGCATACTACTTTTGTATATTTCCTGAGGGGGAAAAAAAGATTGTTGTATCATAAACTAAGTTTGTCTTGAGCGAATCTTTATTTTTCCTTTAGAGCTGCATTGTTCTAGATACACAAGACACCAAACGTTAGTCTGGGTTCTAGTGTTCCATCCAAGGCAAAAAATGGGGACAAAATATTCAAAATAATAAAAAGTGGGAGTAATAGAGGAGTAAAATAATTCAAAACTGGGTACAGAAACAACCCCAAACTATGAATCTGATCTGTAGTATATTCCATTTTTATCATAGAACATAGAATAATAGAGTTGGAAGGGACCTTGGAGGTCTTCTAGTTCAATCCCCTTCTCTATGTGATATAACTCCCACACTGTACATCATTGGCTCACATAATTTCATTTTTTTAAACTGAGATTAACTTTTTAACTTTTAACACAATGTTCAGTATACATTGTGAGTTGTCTGCTGACAGAGAAGAGTAATTTTGCATTGGCTGTAGATTTATATTCTTTCTGCTAACTTTAAATTGATAACTAATTGAGTGATGTAGCTAACAGAATTGTTAGGAATCTCTGCAGATTGTGAGAGGTGTGATTTTCAGGTCAGCTTTTATTCTTCTTGCTAGGTACATTGTCAGCACAGGTCTATGAAAATTAAATTTCCAAGTTTTTCCTTCTTCTGTGAAAAATCTTTGTCTACTCTGTGATTGATTTTGAAGTCCTGGATAAATAAATAAACAAGCTATGCTATGACATTTTCTTCTTATTTTACAGTGTATGCTGGTGGAAAATAATACTTTACAGATCAACCATAAATGATGTATCATGATGAAGTCTTCCAATGAGTCAGTACATTGTGTTTGGGATACTGGGCTAGAATTGGCCAAATGTGACATTGTACTGATTTCTCCTGTAAAATCTAATGTATATATTAATTCATATTTTTATTTTTTTACAATCAAGCTTTGAGAGCAAAAGAAAAAACACAAGCAATGAGGCAAATCTAAAGAGGATCATACAGCTGTGCAAATCTTTTGATAGAAATGCATCTCTTCTTGAATTGTTAAAGCAGCTGTGTCTTACGGGTGTTTTGAAAGTAGCTCTTCCCTGTCTCTGCAAGAATATGCATATTTAGTGACTTTGTTTTACTGGAGTTGGGAAGAAGAATGAGTGGAAGCAAAAGGGCTATGTAAACACATACCATAGCCAAGAGCCAAGAACTTCTAATGCAACCATATGAAATTGAGAAAAGACTGCTTTAATGATTCAAAATGAAGAGCTTCATACATGTTTCTGTATGTTCAAAATCCCCTTTTTGAAATGATTTGCACAGCTTTAATAAAGGATACCACCAATCCAGCTTTTATTTGTATTGTACAGGAGTATGAAGATTTCCTATTTAGAAATCATTAGTTGGGGAAATAGCTGTGTCTAAATTTTAAGAAGCCTCTAATAAAATAAATATTTTAGAATTTACCAATTATTTTACTTCCCAGAAGGTAATATATAAACTTGGAAACAGAAACTTTTTTTCCCTTTAAAGAAATGTTGATTAAGACAATCCTGTTATGGATCTCAATAAATACATTTTATGCTATAATATTCCTTCATTTCTCATTCCATAAAACAGAATATGACTTCTGACCACATTCAACAGCTGAGGTGGTATGCAAGGTGGTATCCCCAATGGCTCATTAATAAGAATATTAATACAGATTATTATCTGCAATAATAACATTGCATATTATTATGCTACAATAATCAAATGGTATATTTGCATGTGCAAAGTGGCATTCAATCTCTTGCATAGTTAAAATGGCATTAGTAATGTTCCTAAACTTTCTCTACAACAACAATTCCTAAACTTTAATGACAGATGGGAGAATTTGGGAGTTGACCGAGTGTGTCTTGGACTGTTAGCTATCTAGAGTCATCAAGAAAGTCAGCAAGAACGAGTTGCATCTTTTCCCAATTGCACAGTTAGGGATATGAAAATGTTTACATGAATGATTCAGCTGATGTAGCCTCCTCAGAGTTGGTTATGGTTGGAGTGGGTAAAATCTGCATTCATCCCATTATCCTACAACCTTAAAGAAACATCAATAAAGAAGTGAAAGAAAAAGTAAGTTAAGCTTAAAATGATAGAAAATATTATGGGAATGATGAAGGTTGATGTGAAAAAGGAGTGGAGTTGTTCAAAAACAACAAAAAACTCTTCTTCACTTGACTAGTTAAAAGCAAACTGCATGATACATATTACATTTATTTTGTCTGGAAGAGCAGCCTTGAGAGCATCGGAATAATAAAATTTATAGAGACTTTTGTAAGAAAATAATTTCCATTAAATAAATGTTTTAAACATTTGGGTCACACACTTAGGACCTTCTCAGACAGATATTGATCATATTTCCATTGTGCACATCTTTGATGAAATTGTGTGGTTATTTGATGCTGTGTTTGTTATTTGCTTTTTAAGAGTTCAGTACAAAAAGCAAAGGATGTTATGATAACTGCTGATATTTACTGAATGACGGTCCTGTTCAGAAGTACCTGTAGCTACCCAAGATACCCATAAGGTTATCAAGACAATGTGGTTTAACTGCTAACAAAAGACCAGAAAAAAAATATAGGAAGAGTTTCAATATAGTGATTAGGTGGGAGGTGTATGACCGTTATTTTATCAAACATAATGTGCAAAGGGTTGCTACTTCTGATGATTCCATGTAATAATCCAGTGGGGAGAGTAACACTTTTTTCAAAAATAGTTGTGGGGTCCATGGGAATTTGACAAGTTTTCTAATGTGAGTTCTGAAAGCATCTGTGATTAGATTTTCATTCTACCTGGGATTTTGTCATTGTTGTTTTTAAAGAGAATTTAACCAATTTGCACCTTGAAAATTCAGAGACCAGGAACACAAAGTGTGCTGCAATTCATCCTTTTCCCCCCCAATTGGTCAGATTTATCAAAATATGTGAAAAAAATGTACAGAAATATGTGGTTATTTGGGAAAGGTCTGCACACACGGATACAAAAAAACCCAACAACCCCACACTGTATTAGAGAAAACTGCTTGGGGGAAAAAGGAGACTAGATTAGGAGAAGTGTGACCCAAATAATTTAAATCAGAACACATGATATTGCATGTATATTTTGATTTTTGGAATTTATAGAACTGAAAAGCCAAATCAAGCTATAGGTAGATAGCTGTACGTATATCTTTGTGTATGGCATCAAGGTTTTTTGTGTTTGTATTTTTGAATGCAGAGAGATTTCAATTGCTTAGATACTTTCAAAACATTTGAGGTAAAAAAGAAAAAGAAAGGTGGGTTTTCACTGAGGTGAGATCGATCGATAGATCGATCAATATATAGATGATAGAGAGATAGACATATACTTTATCTCTCTCTGCAAAGCTATTCTTCTCTTTCCCGTTTTACATACAGTATCAATTACAATTTCTCAAGCACAGCCAAAAAAACTTACATCTATAGACCAGTGTTTGATGCCTATTCTTTCCTATTTTCTTTCCAGAACTGACATCTAATTAGTGTCTCCATTAAAATACTAAATGGTAGCCTCATGGTGGAAGGCTTGTGGTGTTAATGAACATTTTAATAATAAAAAAAATGCCAAATTCTTAATGAATGTTTCACTCAAATGAATGATGCAAGTATTTCCATTCAATAGATTTCAATGGGCGAGGGGGAGCAAGATCTGGAGCCTTTTGTGGAATTGGATGCTTTCTATGTTTCTCTAATGTTTTTATACCACTTGAATGGGGTGTGTGTGTGTTACCTTATATTCCTACTGAAATCAAGAGGACATTGAAGATTCAGAATTGCTTTCTTTTTCTTTCTGCCTTACATACACTCATGAACAATCCCATTGCTTCTCTCTATAAATCAAACGCATGCAAAAGACGTCCTCCTGAAATGCTGCATTTCAAAGACCACTTTGAAGAAATATTTTCTGCTTAATTGTCAGGTATTTTGCTTTTCTCTCTGATTGCTTCTGTTCATTTCTCAGTTGTCAGCTTGTTTTTGTTACCTGGAAAGTTGTGCAGATTATCAAAAAAAACCCTGCCTTCCTATTCTCTCTCCATCTCTCTTATCCTTAACAAGATATTCACCTAGAAACATTCACTTAGGTGCTAAAAATTCAACACTCCAGAATTGGATAGATATATTTAGCCACAAATCAGTAATGCAATCCTGCATGAACCTTAGCCTCAAAAAGTATGTATTGTTCCTCTGTAGAATTCAATGAAGATTCTTCCTTTCTCTTTAGAATTACCATACATCAATGCAGTCAATTCAAGATGCCCCCCACCTCCCTAGTGCTACCTCTTTAAACATTAACACGCCCATTTTCTTCCAGGCATTACGATGCAGAGTATTACCAGAAAAAGCAGGAATAAATATAATAGATCAAAATCTGGAGGAGGGCAAGTAGGTAGATACATGGAAGGACATGGGTGAAATTCTTGGCTGCTTCAGTCTGGGTTAATAGATGGCAGAACAACAAAGAAGAATTGTAATGATTGATAATGAAAGGATATCTCCACAGGGACTACCCTGATGTGGTTTAGGCTAGGCAAGATTGCAAATATGGCACTAATTTGTACTTTTGATTTATCTATCCTATCAGCTGTCCCACCCTAAGGAAGAACCACTCCTGCCTAAGAACAATGAGTGACATATTTCTATTTCGCATATTTCCCAAATACCTTCACTCAGATCTTATCCACATTTATTCAGAGGTCAGTTCCAATTGATTTTGGAAGTTTTGTGCTTAAATAGGTTCTGATAAAGTTGCAACCTGATTGGGATAGATTTGAGGATTTTGACTAAGAGAAAATCAGCAATCATTCTCCTACAGTTTCCTTGCCAGAGTCCCTATGCTCCTCAAAGCCTGTCTTTAAAGTCAGATTTTTTTTTCTTGACATGGGATGAGATGTGTTTGGAGGAGTTTTGGACAATGTGTAAGGAATAAATGCACACAAGACAAAAAAAGTAAATCAAACCCATCTGTAAAAATTATAAGGAGTTGTAGGAAAATCTCTCTCTCTCTCTCTCTCTCTCTCTCTCTCTCTCTCTCTCTCTCTCTCTCTCTCTCTCTCTCTCTCTCTCTCCTTCTCTGAGCCAGGGATAAAAAGTATCCATCACATTGCTCAACTAAAAGAAAAATCATTTCTATCAATGAATGAACATTTTAGGAAATGCTTAGTATTAAGGCAGTGAGTTAGATGGAATAATATTGCCTTTTGAGATAAGATCATGATGGAGAAATTCAACAAAGATTAAAAACAAGAAAAATGAGAACCTGAACAGATCACGAAGGATGCAAGATTTTTCCATTTGTCATTTCTGTACAAAAAAAATTAATGATGGTAAATTGCTAACAATTCTTGCCTGTCTTTACGTTAAGTATCATTAAACCAACTATATCACAAATGTATGATCATGCAAATATAATTTTGTGAGAATGCCCCTCTGGGTATGCTTGAATTGTATGCATCAGCTTTAGTATACAGATTCAGCAGAATATCAGCAACAGTGCTGTGCATGGTTTGAAAATGATTGGGAAGTAGTACTTGGGAAATCACACAAGTATAATAACTCTCTGTTCTTCATTAAAAATAAACAGAGATTTTTTAGGCTTCTGAGTGAGCTTAAAAAAAAGAGTTGGTTTGCTAATTCAACAGTATCATTGGGATTTTGTGTCTCTTTCTGAATCGGGAATACATAACACTTCTGAAACAAGGGCTACATTTGGTCTTTGAGTAGCATTTTGGCAATTGTACACCAAAAAGTAAAATTAAAAATTTCAGTTTGGCAACAGCTTTTGGAGATTCCTGGGAAATCCATACATCTATTGGGTCAATGTTCTCTATGTTAGAAGCCTACCCAATTAGACAGATAGGAAGATGTGATAGATCACTCATGCTTGGGATAATTCACCTTTAAGAATTGTAAGAGTTATCTCAAATCTGGCTGTGGTTCTTTTCTGCCAAAACATGTTCCGAAAACAAGCAAGTAAACATGCACACACACATACAAACCTGACAATAGGCAGCTCTGCAATTTTTCTACCTTTTTATCAAACCAGACTAGAGCATGCTTTTAATCAATGCTCGTGACAACTCTTATCATGATGAATTAAAGCACACTAGGAGCAGGACAGGAGCTGGATTTCTGAAAAGCTCTTTATTCAAAGATGTTATTGAAAATATCACCTGCTATTGATTTGTGAGGGACTTGTTAAGACAGAAGTTCTTGGGAAATACTCTCACTTAATGCAGCCATCAATTACAATGGCTTTCTTGTTTGACTTCTCTTGATCACGGTAGAGAAGTCAGGAGACCTGGGAGCAAAAGCTTCATGACCAAAGAAAGAACATTGCAAAAGCAATTATATTTTTAATCCAGGGTGTTTGACTAACAATTACTTTCTTTCCCCCCCAGTTATTATTCAAGTATACAGCCAGTTTCTAATAAGTATTTGGGTTTCTTCCCTTTTGTTTCTTTTCAATTTCTTCTTATTGTTTTAAACACAGACAAAGATAAGCTGAACAATTCTCTCATGTGGAAACAAATGCCTTTCCCTTGTCCCCACCTGAGCAGTATCACATGTCTCACAAATGGAGTCAATATAATTACATCCATGCTATTGTAAATCCATAGATCTCTAAAGATAAGAACAGCTTCTCTGTGGGGGCAGTTCCCATGATGAGAAATTGAAATAGAAAATACATTGAAAAGATCATTTCATGAACATGAACAATGAGAGTGAAGAAAATAGTGGGGACAATGTATTGAAAAGATCCATTTTATGTCCAACAATGGTGAATAAAAAAAAAAAAGAAAGAACACAAAACAAGAATATGAAAATGCATTGATGCTATGATAGTTCAAGCCATGAATATATTCTGTAAGCAAGATCTAATTTATGCCAACACATAACTTAATTCCAGGTGTATTCATGTGGGAATTTCTTCCAGTAATAACATCTAAAATTGCATCCTAATTCATGGGTATAGTATCTATAGTAAAGCACCTAAGCTATTAATAGAATTAATAATCAGTTTGAAGATCTCTATTGCTATCTCAGAATCCTACTGTGAAAAATGCGCGCAGTGTATACAGCGCAGAGCATACACATTTTTTTTAAAGACATGAACAACAATGATATCCTATGGGCATCTATATTGAAAAAAGATTCACTGAAACTGACTACCAAGTAACATAAAGGATTCCAGCTTTTAAGATATACCTTTCAAGTATTTTCAAGATGTAGCTGCTCAGTTTACCCATTTTCCAGCAGCTTATTCATGGCTATAAACTGTTCAGAAATTCAGTAACTTTGTGAGCTTAAGTGCCCTTGCAGTATATGTATAATTTAAATTTGATATCTAATCTAAACCAAATATAATGAAACCCTTTTTCTTGTCCTGGGATATATGGGAAATTGCTTAACATGAAAGATCGCTTTGCATAAGTGCAATATTAATGTCCCAGCTACAAGATTGACTGCCTAGGACATTATTGATGTTTCCAATGCATACTCATATACACACATAGGTCAAATGCAACTGCCTACTTCTATTAGGTATACACACACATATATCTAATAGAAGTAGGCAGTTGCATTTGACAGGAAAATGAAGTAAACGATTATATGGAAATCATTAGTCTATTCTCTGCATTGCATCACTTAATCTACACACAGTTATACATTAGGGAAAGTGCAAGCTAGGTTACCAGCCTTCTTCATCCTTGTGGCACATAGAGCATTCTCTGATAATAATAGGGACTGATCAGTTATGACACATCTGGACCAGAATTTCTCAAGAGTAACTAATTTTATCCCAACCATGTCCATGCAGTTCTAAATAAATATGGATCTGTGGTCTGGAGACTGCTTTACAAGCCAACAAAGCATTGCCCCCATCCCAACCATTTTAAGCAGTACAGTAATGTACAGAAGGATCTCTAAATCTGATTTTAAATTTGTATAATAATCTATAGTTACTGCCCTTTTGTGATATTAGTTGAACATTTCCCTGAAGGCATGCAGTCTTTAATTATTTGATAAGAGTTAAACTTTATAGTCTGAGAGGCAAAGAGGGGAGAACTTTTGAAAGCACAAAAAATAAATAGAGGACAAACCTTTGCTCAGATATCGCCTTATGGTCAGCTCTGCAGCTAGAGATAAGGAGAAAAGATGTGAAGAAGAAAACTTGCATGGGTTTGTGAATATGTATATTTTTTTTCTCACCATCAGTCTGTTTCAGCAAAACACCTTTACAGTAAATTGCTCGAAAGAGGACCTAACCCTTTCTTTAATCTTCTATGCATTTGGGCTCACACAAGAAGAAAGAACAGAAATGTTTTATAAATTTACCTGAAGTGACTTTACTCTAACTGCATCTATTTTTGTTTTATTATTATTGCACATGCAAATCCCAAAATGTCAGTGTTTCAGTCTTGCAAACACATAGAGCTATATTTAGAGGTTTTTGATAGTATCATATCATTAGTATAGCAATAGCAAATAAACAAGGGTGAATTTCTAGAATGTCTGCAAATTCCCAATTTTCATTAGGCAGAAACTCTCCTGTAGATTGCCTCAATTTGAGTCTTTATATAATGGCACCTGAACATAAAAAAAACAATGGCTTGGAAAAACAATTTTGAAAATGTTGGGTGACAAGTAGAGGCTGTTCTGCATTTCATCAGACATAATGTTATTCATATTACTCCATTATGATGGCCAACAGCAACTTGAAGCCCTCCTACAATTCTACTTCCAGTGATGATCCACCTGACTTCTGTGCTGTTTCAGATCAGCTCTCTGTTCTTCCAGAAGTTTGAGGCTGCTGTGTCAAAGATGACATTTTATATTAATTATAATATAATTATTATAATTGGTCCCCATGGCTACTTTTCTTTACATCATCAAGATCAATGGAGAGCCTCCCGAGATATTTCCTTTGGTGTGTCAGGTCACAAAGAATTGTGATAGGGATAGGAAATTTGTATCAGGGGGTATATGGTATGTGTGATCAACTTTTATATCTGCAGAATTCAAGACTGAGATAATGGAAACAGGCAGGCAAGACTGGGTAGGGTTTAAAACAAACAAGGCTGACACAGAAGCTAAACAAAGTAGAAAGAGAGAAATAAAGTCATTTACAGAGTCATTTACTGAGATGGGCGGCTATAGAAATCAAATCAAATAAATAAATGAAGTACCCTGATTCAAGAATTCAGGCAGTTCAGACACTCTAAATCACAAATGATTGTCCAGGGTATCAGCAACAACATTTCTGCTTCTTTCTATGAGGTCTTAGAGCTTACCTATTGTCAACTGTACTCCACAACATGCTTGGTAGAATAGTCATTCCTGCCATATCTTAGGAAAATGTTTATCTATCTTTTTTTTAAAAAAAGATTCTACCAATGCAATTTGTTCCAGAATAAAATAGTTTTAAAAATAAAATTGTACTTGTGCCTGGACTCCAACCTCTCGAACTTGCAGATCCTTCTAATTATAGGTGACATTCTCTTCACTGCAAAACAAACAGAAAACGAAACAAAAAGGGGGAGGGAAGGCTTCCAAAGGGGAAATGAAGTTTGTTAATATTAATACTGTCAACACAACTGATTTGTTTTGACCTAAGTTATGGAGCTATGTATTTATCTGCTTCCTGTGCATATGGGAGTGTGGTACTTTGTATCACCCATATGTTTATCCAAAACATCTCTGCCAACTTTTTGCCTGAGGTAGGGTGGAAAATCAGAGAACAGTTGGAATAAAGTTGACTGTACACATGGTCAAACCTGTAAGAAGCCTCTGCTGATCAAAGGGGCAAAGAATATTGGAAAGTTACAACATCTGCCTCCCAGGAGGAACATCTGGCAAGAAGAAGACCAGTCTACTTTCCTTACTGCAAGAGTAGCTACAGGGAGTTTGTCTCCTTCCTAATTCAAAGGAAGGACACTCAGCACTATGTTGTTCTCTTATGTGGATAGGGAATATGTTATCTGTTAAATTTCTTAATGATAAATAACTGTCAAACTTGCCCCAACTTGGGCTGCAAGGAAAGAAAGACCCTCGACTCCATTTATGTGAAAGGTATACATCTACTAAAAGTCGAATGATTACAGTACAACAAAGCCAGAACTAAAAGTTTGTACACAAAGCTTCCCTAGTTAACTTTCCCTTTCCCCCCCGTTATCTCCCTATTGTCCAGTTACAGTTGAAGGAATTGTTTTGGTAACAGTCCCTGCAT
This sequence comes from Azemiops feae, assembly GCA_023970755.1. NCBI lineage: Eukaryota > Metazoa > Chordata > Lepidosauria > Squamata > Viperidae > Azemiops > Azemiops feae. The sequence goes on along the minus strand of JALGBA010000434.1, from coordinate 314,203 downwards.
TGACAGGCTAGATGGTGAGCCATTACATTCCACTTCCAGGCCTTTGGCCTTGGGACAGTGAGGCAATGTCTCGGGAAGGCACAATGAGTAGTTTCTGTTTCTCCCTCCCAACAGCTCCCCACCCCCCCAATAGTCTATAGCAGTCTGACATCTAGCAAAGTGCGGCTGAAGCACAGGATGGCAGTTCTGACAATACCATCCGTAATTGGTTAGATATAGAAATTCATTTTTGATACCTCTAACCAGTGGTGGGATTCAAATATGTGAACAACTGGTTCTCTATGTGGATGCCGCTTTTGGAAGTCCATTCTGGGCCTGGGCAACAAAAAATTAGCTACCAGTTCTGCTGAAGTGGTGCGAACTGGCTGAATCCCACCACTGCCTCTAACTCACCGTTGTTTTGAAAAGAGTTGCTATACAGTATGAAGTTTCATGAGAATGGGAAAAGCAGCATCTCACTATTGCACTGCAACCTCTGGTCCTTTGCACATGCATGCCATGTCACAAAACATACAGAAAAGAGGTAGGGCTTGTATTATAATGTCATGAGGCTATTTTCATCAATTGCTCACTGCCACTTCTCCTGGATTGCCATTAATTTAGCAGATGAATATGTGGAATGTTTTTTTTCTTATTCCTGTATCAAGAATCATGGGAAACACTTAAAAAGGTATAGAATCAAATTAGCAATTATTTCCATTAGCTAAGTTCCTTCATCATGAGTTTTTCTTTCTAGGGTTCTGACTCTTGGGCAAGGGAGTAACTTAAAATATGATACCTGTTGCTTTGCTGACAATCTTAATTAATAGACAGGTAGAAGTTTTATTTATTTATTTGGTTTGTAGGCCGGTCTAATTACAACCAACTCCTGAAGTATACAGATCTCACTCTGTAACTTGGATTAAGACAAAATACAATAAAAACCCACAACCATAAAATCACAAAGCTCCAACAATAGTTGCACTCCATCTCTCTCATTAAAATCATTACTGTTGGTAGATGGAGAAACATTTCCTTCAACCTCCCATGGTTTTCTTGAACAGCCAAGTCTTTATAGAGCTCCTAAAGGTCAACAGAGTTTATTGGAGTTGGTGAATAAACAAACAAGAAAGGGGCCATTAAAATATCTGTGGTGATGATGTTCCAAAGAATGGAAACTGTGCTTCCACCTTTCTTCCACCTTTCTAGGACTTCTTTTAAAAAGCCTAGAGCTCCTAGAAAGTATCAGTTACAATTACTCAGTTTTTCATCTTTTTCATTCTTTTTTTATTGGACGTAATAATTGATAACATTCATTTCAATTCTACTCTTTGAGATATTACTATCATTCCCATACAAATCTCTAAAAATCTTTTTAGAGATACCAATCTTTTAAAACAGAGAAAATACTTTTTGTTCAAGGCAGTAACACTTGCCAGTTAAAAAGGCAATACTATCAAATAAACACATAAATAATCACTAGTCTTAACTCAGTATTGGGGTTCCTCCCATATTTTCACTTACTGATCTGGACGAAAGTGTAGATGGTGGAATAACCCAAATGAATGGTTGACCAAGGGCTTTATAGGATTAAGAGAGTCTCAATTAGTTATTAATATTCCACATTCAGTAAAGATGTAGGAGAGAATTTGCCCATGAGATGCTCCCATTTGTATCCCATTGACTATATTCCCTGGGAAGAAAGCTCTAAAAAACTCTTAAACTGGAAAAAATCAATATCAGGCTTAATACATATTCTCATTTATGTTTAGCTTGTGGCATACTGAATCAATAATTGTCCTTGCTCACTAGTGACAAATTTGCTAGCTGGTACTGATTTTGGCAACTAGCTTACAGAATAAACAGTGTGGTTTGCTCTCCTTATTTATTAACAGAATTGAATGCATTCTACCACAGAGTCAACATACTGATTGTTAAAATTAAGCCTTTGAAATATTTGGATGTGTTTCTAATGGTTGTCTGCTACAGATCATAACAACAGATGATCTATTACTCACTTGCTGATTTTACTGAGAAGAAGAGACTAGGAAATCACTTCCATCATTATTTTCTCTTCAATGCCATATTCCAGCTTAATCTGAGGACATATCTGATTTGTTGCTTAAGATGTTTGTGTTCTGTGCTCATGCCACTTTGATTCAAAACTGGCTGAAGAAAATCCTTTCTGGACTGAGGCACTTTGGCAATAGATCGCAAGTTATTCAATCCAGACTGTGTAGGCTACCACAATCTCCTAACTAATAATCCTCTGTTGCTGCACTGACCCAACTTTTCTGTTATGAAAAGCAGAAACCCCTGTATAAATACATACAGACACATGAAGTTAAATTGAATTTATGTATACAGACTTAGTGCAGATAAATGAAGTAGTACACCATTGCATTTAAGAAAAGCACAGGAAAAAAGTAAAAAGCTGTGACTTTTTCCTTCTTCTTTTCTAAGCATTATAGACTTCTCTTCACATAATGTATCCAAACTCTGACAATTTAAACCTAGTTATTTGCATTTCAAGTGAAAACTCTGGGTTGATTTGTTCAATGATCTGTTTGTTTGCTTGGCTAAGATCTTCTTAGGAGTCTTCTCCAACATCAACATTCAAAAGTGTCAATATTTCTTTTATTATGCTTTTTCAAAGTCCCACTTCCAAGAAAAATAATTGCCTGTCTTTGCAGATACAGATACATCTCAGAATCTGGATATCTATTCTAAGGCTTTCATTGCTAGTCTACCAAGTGCTGGTTTGCAGTGACTATTGTTTTTTTTTATTATTATTGATCATTGATCTTAAAGATGGAAATTATTGATAACTTCAATATTTTCATTGTCAATTGTAAGGCTAGTTGTGGTATCTGTTGTCATTAATTGGTCTCCTTCGTATTTACCTTTAGTCTCATTTTTTTTTACTGTGCTCTTTGATTTTTATTACTAGAGCATAGCTACCAAAATGGTGACATCAGTACAGGATAAGTTATTAATGTTTCGTCTTTCAGTTTTAAAACTATTTTCCTTTTGTTCCAGTTCACCTTCCCTCAATACATATTCCAAATATAGGATGAATAAACAAAGGTTGTCTCACTCCTTTATCAACCTGCAGCCAGTTTGTTTCACCATGTTTGGTCTGTACTGAGACTTTTTTGATTTGAATATAAGTTTCACACAATGACAATATGTTTTGTGTTTCTATTTTTCTAAGCATATTCCACAACTGGCACAGTCAAAGGCCTTTCTATAATCAATGAAGCACATACAGACTTCTTTTGGTATTCTTTGACTTTCTCAATTATCCAGCATGCATCAGCAATAATGCCTCATGTTCCTGGCCTTTTCTAAAGCCAGCTTGAACATCTGCCATCTCTATTTCTATGTATAGATCTAATCTATCTTGGATGAGCCTAAGCATTATTTTGCTAACTTAATATTAAAGAATATTATATAATAATTTGCATACTGTTAAGACTTTTTCTTTGGTATTACTATGTAAAGTGTTCTTTTTCAATCTGTTGGCCATATGTCACTCTCTACAAGTGGGGTTGTAATATTGCTTCTTGTCTCCTCTGACAGATCTCAGAAATCCTTTGTTAACTTCCTGAGATCTTTTTTTTCCCCTCTTATCTTTGGGTTTTCTTCTCTTCTGGGCAGTTTTCACTGTTTGCCCTGACATCAAGTTTGCGTTCTTTAATCTCTTCATCTTTGTTCAGCCTCTTTTCACATTCATCCTTAACCACCTCTTTGATTTCATTCTTCATTTCATCCTCTGGTTCCCTACTTCAAGCAATTTCTGATGTTCTTTAAACTGTTGACTATATGGCCAAGTTCATGTGGCAGATATTGGTTAGCTTTCTTATTTGCTTTTTTAAAAATTGAAACTTGCACACAAACTGTTTGTGATCTGTTTCATAGCCCCTGCCCACCTGTATTATAACTGGTGTGTGTGTGTGTGTGTGTGTGAGAGAGAGAGAGAGAGAGGGAGAGAGAGAGAGAGAGAGAGAGAGAAGAGGAGGAGGAGGAGTGGAATTTCACCAGCCTAAACACCTCAGCACTTCCCAAAACATCTCAGCGGTGCTGGATTGGTTGCACATAGATGGACTATGGGGGGGAGGGCTGGAACAACCAAGGGGTTAGTTTTGTATTGATGCGTGGGAACTTCAGATTCCACCTGACTCTACTGAAATCAGCATCTCTTAGTAAAAGTGCCTTTTCACTTCAATCAAATGGAGTTGAGAGTTTTGCTTTCCTAGGAGATCAGACTGGGGCAGGTCTGACACAAGGTTTGTCTGCTTATGATCACTTCTATCCATGAAAGAGGCTACACAATCGGCAGTGCCAGGGGTGGGTCTGGGACTAGGGAAGCTTCCTACCCACTTTATACTTGGAATAAGAGACATTTTGGTTTTTTTCTCAGGGATTAAAATTTTTGAGGATATCCCTAAAAGCCCTCTGCATCTCATCGATGAGATTTTCTCAATTCTCTCTATAATTTTGCATTATTAATATTATGACATAATATGACCCTGTTCTACAGGGTATGGCACTTTTATCTAGACATCAAAGGATGGTAAATTTCCATGAATCAATAGAAATGGGTTTTAGAATGTATACAAATTCATTGCCTGATTTGGGGTGTATATTTATCTATGGGATTCCTCTCTTTGATTTTGCCTGTTGTAGCCAAGTCAGACCTATTGACAGAATAATGTACAATGTAATATAATGTATTTGAATACATGTACAACATAATATAATGTATTTGAACTAACTTCATCATTCTATCCTATGTGCTGCTGCAAACCAGTGATGATAGATGAACCTGGAGCCTTTGCCTTAAGAGGTATATTTCTTTTATTAATAGGTTAAAAGTCTTACACACCATCCAATCAGCAAATGAAATTTACATAATGTAGTCCAAGTGAGGGGAAGAGCAGGATGCACCATATCAAAGGAGCCTGATAAATAAGACCTGCTTTCTTTGCTATCCTCATCATATAAAAAGGTAGAAGCATAAAAGATCTGGAGCTTTCATTATTTCCAAATGGCTCAGCAATCTATTAACAATGCCTTTAGGAGGCAATATACATAAATACAAAGGCTTCTAAGTATTCACATCCCTTATTTACAGCAATGATTGTAGCACAATATGAAAATGATAAGTGTGCTGATGTGATATTTCTCCCACACACTGATTACCTAGTAAGGCAGAATGTTATGTTACTGACAGGAGTGATATCTCTTCCTGGATGCTTAAATCAGAGTTCTAACTAATAATGCCTAACCTTACAGGCTGCCACTAGATGTTCTTCCTGCTCAGTGGCAAATGAGTCCATAAATGTATTCCATCTACAAATAACTAATATTGCTGCATATTTCTGACAATAGACCTGACAACCTAACATGCCTAGGAATGGAGGGGAAAAAAGAGAGGTTGCATTACCACTTAACTTTAAACATGACCTTTTCCCTGTCAAACAGCTTTCTTTATAAGCAGACATAAAATCTGTTTGAGATAACAATATGTTTTGTAGGATATATTGATTGGCTAAGCATAAGAAAATAACAGGAAGGACAATTTTTGAAAACCAAATGTGTGATTGGTATAGATTGGTTATTTCTCAAAGCTAACTTGACTTCATTTATTTATTTATTTTGGAAAATTTATAAAGCTGCCTATTGCTCACGGCAACTTCATTATTGTTATATATATCTGTATGTATATCTGTTTCCATTATACTTGCAGAATATTGCAGCTTCCTTCATAATGTACATTGTATTTTTGCCTCTCCATTTTTATATTCATAGTAACCCTATTGAGTAGGGTTAGGAGCTAAGCCTAAAGCCTCTCAGTGAACTTCTTGGCTGAGTAAGGATTTGAAACAGAGTTTTCCCCATTTGATTCAACAACAAATCAAGGATCACCAATCTTGGTGTAGCTATCACTTGTCACCACTACACCTAACACTACCACTGCCTTGTAGTCCTAGTCCTACAGGAGTTTAGCCCTCTTATTCTCCATGAACTTCTGTGGAATCTCCCACCTGGATTTGGGACTGTCTAGCCCAGGGGTAGGCAACCTTGGTTCTTTTATGACTCGTGGACTTCAACTCCCAGAATTCTGGGAGTTGAAGTCCACGAGTCATAAAAGAGCCAAGGTTGCCTACCCCTGGGCTAGCCCATACACTATGCACATGTTCCTATGTACAATGCCAACTTCATTGTGCCTTTCAGTATATGCTGTTCTGCCTGCATCTGCACCCTGTCACTTTGTGTTGGACTGTTTCTGAGGCCTCTCTGCATAGTCTTCACTTTAGATCTTGTCTAGACCCCTGCTTCTATGGATCTAGTCCTTAGTACCTGATCTATGATCAGTGCCTCAGTGCTATCTTTTAGTTTAGTCCTTTCCAACCATTGGTAGGATATCCCACTGTATGTCACCTCAGATATCTGTCAATAGTACATCCCAATGCAGGGTCTTGTCTTGCCATTTCACTTCCTCCACTTGATCTTCCTTCCATGTCTGCATAGGAGGCATCCTTTGTAATTCATCTTAGGATGCCATGTTACTGATGTGCTGCTGGATGCACTGAATTTCATCCAGGAAAGCGCCTTTGACACTCATTCATCAGATCTTGTCTGCCCTCTTTCCAACTACTATACAGTCTTTGGACGTGTTGGACGTGAGATGGAAACCTATATATATTGTGACAAACTCTTGGGTCTTCAGATTGGCAGCTTCCATGGTCTGCTTTGGCCAGATACTAGCAGGGTATCTGATGATTGTGAGGGCATACATGTTGATGGTGTGGTTCTTCTTCTTCCAATTGAGCTGATTCTTCAGGACCTGTTTTATCTTTTGGTGGTATTTGGATATTGCTATTTTCCTTGCCTCTTCATTGTGGTTCCCATGTGACTGTGGTAACTGATCTGTAGGTCTGCTATGTTGCCTGCTGGTAGTTCCACCCCATCAGTCTTAAGTACATTCTCTCCACTTTAGTAGGACATGAGGCAAGTAATAGCATCTTTCACTCATAGTATTTCTATTGCTGAAATAATATAGACCCATCAAGATAAGTAGTTGTTAGAATAGATTTATTGTCTCTAAATCTATGTAATCTTCTCTTAAAGCCATTCAAGTAGATGACCCGTAAACATCTGGTGACAAAGAATGACACGTTGAAAACACTTTTTTTGCCCATCCTGAATCTTCCATCTTTTTGCTTCTTCAATTGGGTCTAGGTTTAGTGAAAAAGAGAGAAGGGAACTTATTTCTAACTATTTTCTCCAAATCACATATAATTCTAGTTCATGCTTCATTTAGCTTTCATCCAGAAATACTAAGCTAGAAAGTAGACCTATCCTAGACAGACAGCTTTTAACCTGGAGGATTCTCCATGATTGTTCCAATTTGAATTATTGGCAGGGGAACACAGGCTGAATTGTTTTCTATATTTGCTATGTGTCCTTGCACACAGAAATTTGTCTGGCCAAAATAAACTATTTTTGTGTAGGTTTGATTAATGTATTTGGGCTGCAAAAATCTAGAAAACCATTAGATGAGGACAAGTTTTCCTGTCCTTCCATAACATTTTCTATCAATACTCCAAAATATAATGAGTTCCAAATTATTGCACATGCAATAATTTTCACATTTGAGAATGGTAGCTATTCTTCCCTACCTTGCTCATAGGAACAGCTTGAGTTCCTATTGAATACCATTGAAAGCTCTCTCCTCTTCTGGCTCATAGTGTTTTGTTGTTTTTTTTACAAAAATAATCAGTTGTGCAGATTTCTGAGGAACTACTTTTCTCTGATGAGCAAATCAACCCTCAAAGTTTTCCATTTGCAACTCAGCCAAGTCAATATCAAGAGTGAAGTGGCTGCATTGCTTAGCATGTTATAGGTCTAAGGTCTGCTCTGAACATGCACAGTAGAGAGAGGAGGTTCTGAGGAAAAGCCTACATTTTTGTCCACTTCTTCCAATCTTCTTCCAATCAGCTATTGAAAGTAGCATTTCCCATCCATACTCATATATCATTCTTGATTATTCTTGAAAACGTCAAATAAAAAATTGCATCTCCTGCTATCCACACTGAATGTCATTATCAGGTTCTTTCAACTTTCATGTTCTGTGAGCAACAGAAGGAAAAAGTGAAGGAAGGCCATGTTGGTTTACTAAATTTTACCGCCATCACCCCAACTCATTGAGCAAAGTTTCTTCCATTTGCATGGAAGAGACAATGGGGAGGGAAATGTCAAGATGGCTTTTATGAATATGCAAATAAAACCCCACCCCATTTTTAGATGGATCAGATGCAACACACACACAAAAAAGAGGTGAGGCTTTGATTGTGCAGAGGTAGATGCCGTCTTAATGCTTAATGTTTTATGTAAAACACTTGTTCTTGATGCAATTGTAATTTCCCAACAGTACCATTAAAGATGGTTTTTGAGATAAGGTATGCTAAAAGCAAGACAAATGATTTTCTTATAGCCTCTTAAAGAGAACAATATGAACTTTACCATCTGCCATGTTTGATGAATCAGGCCATACAGCACCTGTACTTGAAGCCTTTGTACTGGGTACCTTGAGATGAAGGCATCTATAAGTTATCCTCCTTTCTTTTTTAATGGCCTAGCAGCCCTTACACTGTCCTTCATGGCATATTAGTGAACTGAAGGGGAATAACGAGAATCAACTCTCTTTTCTGTCTAGTTAGTTACTTTTACTCAGCACAGCAGTACAGATAAATGCCTTTCATGAGTTTTTCCACCATCTGTATTACAGTTCAGTTGCCTCTGTCTCCTTACCAAAGTTATCTTTGCAGAAAAGAGAAGGGTCTGAAAGACCTACTAAAGGCAAGCTGGGATGATTATTTATCAGTAACAGGGATCAGAAATTCAGCAGTTTTCCTGGGAACAAGGTTTCATCACAACATTGTACAAATAGCTGGTGTTTATGAGAATGGTGTGATGATTCAGCAGATTAGGAAGATTATTGATGAAAATATTTTAAAGGACAATCTGCTTTTTTTTTGTTCATTAAAAAACAACAACCCCAGCTGCATGAGTGAGAGCTGGGGAGTGTGAATTACACAAATGTGAATTATTACCTGCTGTTGCTTAAAGCCAAGCTTTCCTCCATGATCTTTCCCCAACTCAGTGATTGCTGAGCACCTCTGCAAGCTGGCAAAAATACTCTAAATATTCTGTTTCCATTTCTTGGTTCATCATGAAGCAGCAGGGCCCCTGAGCTTTTCATAAACTGAAGATGAATTTGCTGCTTGATTTCACAATTTGAATGGCAAGATGTCTTTCTGGAAAGCTTCATAATTCTCTTCACAGAGAAGAACATCAATTTCCTCAGGGTATAGTTTGGACTCTCTTCCAAAGTCCCTGAAATATCCTCTTCTGCAGTGTTCATTTTCCAAGGGAAGAGGGTGCTGTTTCCAAAGAAATTAAAACCTTAGATTTCAGCTGTACTATTTTAAAAGACAAGAGCCTAAGGAAATTTACACTAAAAAGTGGAATATCTCTAAATTCTCTTGAATTTTTCTATAGATGTATCTCAGAGAGTTTTTGTCTTCCTTTAAAAGGCAATACCTAGAAAAAAGAATATCTAGGAAGAAGAGAAGAGGAAGAAGGTAGTACAATGGAACTTTTCCAATGTAGGCACTCTGTGTGATATAGCGTTGTGTGCCTCTGTGCATATGTAGATGCACATGCATGGACTCTCTCACACATGGTCTTCTGGACCTGAGTACATGTTCTTAAACATATTTAGAAGTAAGCATAGCTGGAAACAAAATATATTTATTTTAGCAAGACTTATTTCAAGACATATTTAGTTAAGGTTTGAGCCTTTCTGTACATGTTTCTTGGTGTCAATTAGCAATCTACAAGGGTGAATATTTTCTTGCTGCTATTTCCATTATAGCTTGTCTGATTCAGGTGAATGGTGTCATTGACAGAGAGAGACTATTATTAGTTTATAGCTCCCACTATAAACCTATCTTTCAATTATGCAGAACCTCTGGGCAATCCTGGGGAAGGTGAATATAATTTAGGTGGAATTGATAGAAACATCAACATATACTTGTTTCAGAAATGTTTCTCAGTATCATCACAAGCTTGCTTAGAAAGGCTGCATACAAAACTGAAGGTTGCCCATGGGGCACAAAATATAATTTTTGGTTCATTTGCTTGTTGCCTTCTTTCAGGAGCTACGTAGCAAATTACATTAAATTAAACTATTCTTGGACTTCTCCGTGTATGTTCTCTGTATTGGTAGGAAAAATTACTTCTGAAGCAATTGGCTTTCCAGGACTGCTCTCAATATGGAGAATGAACTGATTGCAAATAATATTAGAGATGATAAGAGACAGGGACAGTGAAAGAGAAAGAGAGAGACAGAGACAGAGAGACAGAGATAGAGAGACAGTGAGAGACAGAGACAGACATAGAGATAGACTTCGGAATAGACAGAGATAGACATAGAGATGATAGAGTTGCACACAGATACAAAGATAGAGATAAAGAAGGTAGAGGTAGATAGATATTTGCATACTGTTTGCATTTTATTCTCATACATTTAATCTTATTTTTATTTTATGGCAGAACTCATGAATCTCTATTCTTCCATTTAGTTTCACTGCAACCCTATGAGGTAGGTCAGGCTAATTGCTGTTCTGGTTGAGTGAGAATTTGATTCTAGAGTCCTCCATCTCTAGATTAAAAGGAAATCTCATTAACTCACCTTCATGTCTCTGCTACCTAGGAGTTTATCTCACATCGCAAACTGCATTCAGCTCAAACCAAGGCTTAAATATTTCAGTTTGACTAATAATTCACCACTTTTAGAAGAGAGTAGCTCCTCCCTTGATTGCTACTGAGCTCAGTTGTAAGGAATTAAAGGTTGTTGTCTGGAGATTTTTTTTAGGCTTCAGTGAGACATTTTCCTGTGACTGAAGATCAAGAACCCAGTCCATTTGATAGCATTCTTGGCACATGATTGATTTCAGTGTAATTAATATCCTTTACATATAACACTATGCAAAAAAAGAAAATCCCTTAATTAATTAACAGTATACTGTGACACACTACATAATGTGGGTAGTCCTTTGTGCCAACAAATGCTCAAGAGGAGCAGCCCTTGAAGCTGCTTCTTGAAACAGCAGAGCCCACCTCATTTTTACAAGCCAAGTGAAATCCAAGTGAAGTTCTGCATTGCTTGTTTTGGCTGTTCCAGACCCAACTTCAAGAGCTGGAAGAGGCTTCCAGTGATTGGAGGTTTTTGGAAGAGATTTCTGTACATGTGTCAGAAGCTTCTTTTGGCTGCCAAAAATGCCAGTCAAGATACTGAAACCATGCAAAATATATTGCTGAGGCAAATCATGTTGCTTTCTTTACCTTAAGTGCCAGCTGTCTGATACATGGCTAATAGATGGGCGAGAGGGAGGGGGCATAAAATTATTATTAAATATTATTTCCATTTTTAAGTGTGAGATTTATGATGGGTGAGGCTTTAGAGAGATAGATGTGATGCCTCTTTTTTTTTTTTTAATGTCCATGTTCCTTTGGTGGAAACATGCTCTGTTCTAAAAATTGCATTCCTATCATGAAGTAGCAGAAAGCATTCATCAACACCATTCCCTAGGTCAAAAACCATCCATTCTTTAAAATGCCTATTCTATTAACAGGACCTGAAGGATAAATACTATAAATTCTGATGAGCCTGTAATGGCACTGTGAGAGTAATAAGATGTGTAGCTCTGGGCACAAGGAAAGAAAGGAATGAATACACACGGTGAAATATTAAAGGTTTACATCAATTTGTACATATTTTCAGGGCATGTGTATTTCTGAGGCTGTATCTTTGCTTCAGGAAATATGAAAAAAAAGGTAGAGCTTTTCAAGCTGTAAACCCTGAGAAATGCTTCTATCCTATGGGCAGCTGAAAAAAAGAGGAAAAAATAGCTAATAGGGGTGATAAAAGACTTCAATTTCTTTCATAATGATAAATGATCATCCCACCCATTTCCAGGTCTTCTGAAAATGGCTAAGGCTAACCTGAACTACTTTCCACATAAAACAAACCCCTGTATTATTTTCAGTCCATTTGAGTCCATTTTACTATGCCTCTGTTTTTACTATATATTTGGCCTATATGGTAGTCGCTTCCTGGGTCTGAAATGCAATAATTATTTTGTAAGCTAAGTTGGGTGAGAGAGACTGTGAATGGCTCAAGGACATTCCACAAATTTCCCTAGCTGATGGTGGATTTGAATTCCTTGGCCCTTCTAACTACTACACCAATGTTAGCTGTTAGTACTGTTCTACAGGTTAGAATGGTAGCTTTTATGATGTCTTCACTAAAGCTCAACCCTATGTCTATTCTTGCTCTGCACAATTTAGATATTCATCCATACTTATTGCACTATGAAATAGCCATGCAATAGTAGGAACAAAAGCAGTCATTCAAATTCTTTGCTTAATTAATTCTGCCTGAAATGTTCCTTATTGTCAGTTTATAATGCAACCTCAACAGAAATAGGGAAGCCATCAGGCCAAAGAACTAAGACAGAGACTAGTTTGCTATTCTAGGGATGTGACTGATCCAAATAACTCCACAGTACAAACAAATGTACAGCATAAACAAGAACGTCTAAACAATGCTTTTAATTGTGATTTTTCCTGTTGCACTCTATTACTCCTTCCTTCCTTTTTTTGTTTTTTGTTTATTTTTCAAAGTCCTCTTGCAAATAGTTAGCTGAGGTTACCCTTTGGGAATTTTGAGTGATGTTAGGGAATTTTTTGAACATAGAATGTTCTATTAGCTGGAAACTAATTGGATCTGAAGGTTAGTTCAAAATAGCTTAGAAGTCTACAGGTGATGAGCTGAAATATTGCTCATGTCTGCTACATCAGTGAACCTCTGATGGAATTTCCATTGTGCCAACATAAAACTAATTAATTAATTGATTAAACTTTAGTCATAACCTTAGTCATTACATTTTGATGATAGCTATTGTGTAAAATATGCATACATAGAGAGAAGAGAGAGAGAGAGAGCAAAATTACAGTACGGTTTCTCGGATCTAATTGGCATGAGCGCTATATCTCTGTGACAGATCAATGACCTGAAAAAAATAATGTTCAGGTCATATCTTTGAAATGGGTCCCTAATCTATCCCTGGTTGGTTCTCTAAATGTCATGCTGTTTATTCATGTTGTGGGGTTTGCTAGTATCAGTTGGCAAGAGTTCCATTTCTTTATGCCTTTTTTATGTCTGCCTTTTTTCAGGGAGGCCAAGGTATAGATATCAGAATGTGTAATGTGATCTGGAGGTGCTGTGTGTCAGTGGGAGAAAATGGCAGAGGTTACACAATATGGTGGCAAATATCCAGGAGCTGCCCCCCCCCCAAGATGTCTCATATTCTGGAAAAGGGGCTGAGGGAAGAAAGAACAGGAGGGAAAAATACCTTAGAAATGTTATCCAAAAAAGTTTCCTGAGAAATTTTGGAGTTGGTCTTTTGGAAACTAAGTAGCTCTGTGTGTTTGTTTGCTGGAAAGTCAAATCCACTCTTGTTCTTATTTTCCTTTTATATATAGCTAATCTTCTCAATTGCACTAATGAAACACACTGTTTTTAATTAGATCGACTTGTAATGCTAGCCAAGCTGAGCTTATTTAGCTAGAATTACCCCTGCTGAGATTTTGTACATTTGGAGGAGAGAAAAAAATACATCCTTAAAGGTGTGAAGAATGGACATATGGCAACATTTAACACCTTCTAGTGCTGACTGTTAGGGTAACAACATGTAAGACAGGAGGCGGATGATATTTTTAAAATGGCAGAAGGTGGTCTAATTTGGATATAGCCGTGCAGAAAGAGTCATTATTCAATGACATTGCAAGGTCTGATAGCAATTTGCTAAACATATAAAAGATGTATTTAGCTGTTTCAATTGGCCCTGTAACCCTTGCATTTATTAACCACTCTTTCTAACCAAACTATGCTCAGAAATTGCAAATCTACAAATCAAAGCTTACCTTTCGGTTACGTATTGAAAATATTTACGAGTTCATCAATTTAGCGTGTAATGGAGTGTGTGTGTGTCACATGGTTGAAATTTACTTTTTGAGGAAAGTGAGCACCACAAAGAAAAGGAAATTAACCTTGGTTTTCCTCATATATTAGTTTTCTTTATGTATGTTTTAAAATGTTATTTAATTTTTTGGTATGAATAGTTGAATACTCCTTCCCTCTAACATGAAATGATATAATTCTGACATCAGTTTATTTGCATGCAAAATAGGATGATTTCAGGCATTGTTTCTCACACAGCAGATGCCTGGGTCATATAGAAACTGATTTTTTTTTAAATGGAAACAAGTTACATGATAAAGGTGAAAATAAAATGTTTGCAGCCCCAAGGAGATTTGAAAGCCAATAAAATACAAGCCAAGATTTAGGCTTAAAATTGCCCCAACATTCATTGTTGCCACGATCCAAGTCTCAATAGCAGCTGGGGCAGCATTTAGCTGTAGGCCTTTTCAATTTTTCATTGACCTCTTCCTTAAAATGGGATAAACAGAAATAGAAAAAAATAATCTAGCTAGTATTTTCTTCATTACCATGAGGGATCACTCTCGTGCTTGGCCTAGGAGAAGTCAAATACTGATATCAAGTCTTCTTGTAGTTGGAGGAAGGATGAAGAAAAGGAGAAAATCTGAGATTGAGGCAAGTAAGTTTTTACTGGGCTAAGAAAGGCATTATTGTTTAGAGCAGGGGTAGGGAACCTTGGCTCTTTTATGACTTGTGGACTTCAATACCCAGAATTCCTGAACCAGCCACACTGACTCAGGAATTCTGGGAGTTGAAGTCCACAAGTCGTAAAAGAGCCAAGGTTCCCTACCCCTGGTTTAGAGCAACATTTCCCATAATCCATTGCCATTGACAAGGGCTAAAGTCTGAAACATACTGAGAGTACATGTTTTGCCTACCTTGGGATAGTATTATCATGGCTCCATTCTTGGGTGGTTTTCATCACACTCTGTCCTGTCTACACTGCAAACATGGAACTTTTATATTCAGGCAACGAGTCATTGTAAAAGTGTCAATATTGTACAATATTGTGATTTATGAAGTAGTCTTATGTCACTCATGGGACCCTTGATTTTTGGTTTTTTTTTTGGTAACTTTAGTCCCTGATATTAAGGCCTGCCTAACAGCAGGAAGATAAGAATGGGTAAAGAGGCCAGATAAAAATGATATAGAGGTTGGTGACTTCCTCCAGCTTTTAACAGTTGCTTTTTTTTTTTTTAAAGGGAGAGGGAATTTGTGTTGTCATCAAGAAGAAAAGGGCACAACAAGCAATCCTTCCTTGATGACTATGCAGGAACTTGAAGCTCTGACTGGCTGTCATTCTTGGTAAGGGCTGTAGTATCATAAAGATGTAAATATTTATCTCTAGTAGTATTAGAAGATTCTGATAAAAGCCTGATACATCTTCACTGTGAAATCAGATGGTTTGAGCAGTGGGAAGGGGAATCATCTCAACATGACTATTTTTCTAATTATAGCAAAGCAATTATGTATTAAATTTGTGAAATGATGCACAAATAACACTTGGAGGAAAAACAAAATAGGAAAATATTTATTTCTCAGTTTGTAAACACAGAAGACATTTATCAACTTTTATTTCACTCTCTCCACCTTGCAGCTCTTTTCTTAGTAAAACACACATTTCAGGTTTGCCCTGTAGACAAATGAGGTGTCAGATTTTCAGTTCTGGAAACGATATATTTGTGAACTTAAATATTAACACCTGATCACCATTGTAAACAAACAAGGGATAACAAATTTGAATCTCCAAGGACGGATATGAAATCAAACCATGGATGTGAAATCAAATGCAATTTGGGTTCTTTAGCTTAAGAAAATTTAAGTCAGTCTGATTATTACAAGAGGATGAAATATTTGACATAATATGCATTTCCATATGATGCCCATATTCCATGGTTGCAAAATTCCATACATTCCAGTGTGACTAATTTCATGGACTCATTTTCACGAAGACCTACACTTTCTAACTTTATTGTTCTGTAGACAGAGACTCAGATACCAAGCACCAGTATCCTGATTTTGCTGACAGGAAAGAACAAATAACAATGAAATTGCTGCTAGGAAGCAGGGCTGTATACAAGGGCAATTCGGAAATAAACCTCCGTTTGGTTATCAATGACAGACATTCGCAGATACAGAACCTTTATTATACACATTAGAAAACTACAACATTACATTACTTTTAAATATAATCGCCATTCAAATTGAGGCACTTGTCATAATGTCTTACAAGGTTTGAAATTCCTTAGTAGTAGTCGCTCGGTGCCAAATCTGGGCTATAGGGGGGTGATCCTAACAGAACTGCTTCAAAAGTTCTTCGGAGCATCTAGCGGTGTGTGGGTGAGCATTATTGTGAACCAACACCACACTGGAAGTCAGCATACCCTGAAGCTTGTTATGGATGGCTCGTCTGAGTTTTCGTAATGCTTCACAGTAGACTTCTGAATTGATGATTGATCCATGCTCCATGAACTTCACTAGCAGTACTCCTTTGGCATCTTCACATTTGGTGGGATTTTCTATGACACCACTTCCGGTGTGGTGTTGGTTCACGATGATGCTCGCCCGCACACCGCTAGGCACACCCAAGAACTTTTGAAGTAGTTCTGTTGGGATGTTTTTGATCACCCCCCCAGCCCAGATTTGGCACTGAGCGACTACTACTAAGGAATTTCAAACCTTGTAAGATGTTATGACAAGTGCCTCAATTTGAATGGTGATTATGTTGACAAGTAATGTAATGTTGTAGTTATCTAAAGTGCACAATAAAAGCTCTGTGTCTGTCATTGATAACCAAACAGAGGTTTATTTCTGAATTGCCCTCATATATGAGCTGGGGGATTTTATATGTTTACCACATGAGTACATAGTGATCAATTATCATGATGAAATATGAAACCATTTGGGTGAAACTGTACTCACTATTATCTTGGTTTTAAAATGGTGCAATTTTATGATGTAGTGATATTTTGTACCAGAATATTAAGATAGCTCTAATTATAATTACAAACCAGAAATAAGTGCTATAATTATTAATCAATATTTTATTTGAAATTGAATTGCTTAGAATGAACAAAAAGCAAGATCTCTCTTGGATAATGTTTCATTGTGGAATTTCTCCTTCAAGTGACATGTTGATCTAAATTGTTTCTTTTTAGAAAATTGCTCTCTGTGCCTCCAGATATTTCCCATTTTTATATAGAAAAAGAGTGATTAGCTGAGAACTGAAGCAATTTTATTACTGTGTCCTACTTTATATGACATTATCTAGATCTTGTCTATTTTTTCTAAATAAATAATTCCAAGAGTTATTGTCACATTTGTTTCTGTTATGTTGTGAAACTAATTTCTATAGGATCACTTCAAATTAAATGAATTGGAAATAATTATCTGATACTACCAATTACAAATATTAGATAATATCTTCTGGCAATGTTTCCATCATGTTGTTGAGGTACTGCCATAGCAAGATGAAATACCCTAGAATAAATTTCCTTATGAGTTTAAATTATATGGACAATCCATTCAGATTTAATTTTTGTTATAAAGGTATATTCCTGACAATACCTGTGCCAGGCATTTTTTGAGGTATGAGAGATGGAATCAAGCACAAAGATTCAGGACCATACATTAAGTTTCAGTTTCAGTTGCAATTCAGAAGAGTTATTGCTCAAGCCTTTACAGAAACTAGTCAACTAGTGTTCTGCACTAAACTAGCACAAGATAAGGGTCAATGGAAATCAAGAGGGGATGAATTTAGACCATTTGTGGGAAAGTAATATTCTAGGCTGATGACTCCCTTAACTCCACTCCCTAGCTCTGCCTGTTCTTCTACGGATGGATTGTCTCCCCAAACTTACAAAGGGGTAAATGAAAGAAAGTGTTAAGAGTCCAAAGTGGATGGACCCACCTCTCTCATATAATAACTCTTTCTATTTATATACATATACAGACATATGTATATACCACAACTCATAAAGATTCTTGGAAAACTGATATTATTCCAGATTCATGGAAAGATTGTTGGAAATGTGTGATCTGTCTGTTTTGGAAAAGGCAATCTCTTCTACAAATCAAAGGATGCAGCAATATGTGCTATTATGGCAGAGATTCTGCTATATTTTTACAATAATATTTATATTGTTAACTTTATAATAGTGAATTCATTGGTAAACCAATGACTATTGATAAACATAAAATAGATTTTTTTCTTTTCATTCTTTATATTTTTAGTTTGTGTTTTTAAATGTTTTTTTAAACTTTTCTAAGATTAAAGATTATTTTGTTACAATATTTAATATATATCAAATACAAATATTATACAAAATGAATATTATATTTTTATTTAAAAAACTTACAGAGATTGTTACATGTGTTCTAATGTTCTCATTGTATAAGACAAAACTGATAATCTGGCTCTGAAATAAGATAATTACTGTCTTAGATCATATTCTGATTATTTTGGAATCCAGGGACTGCCACAGTGATATGATTAATTTGGCAATGGAGAAAGAGATCTCATCTCTTCTTTCACATCTAGCTGGCTTGTTTTCTCTCAGCATGTAGAGGCAAGGACATTCTTCTTTGACTCTTGGAACTATGAGATCTTCACTTAGGTTAGAGATAGTGGATGAGAAGTTCTTGAGGGTTGGATGCTCCCTATTCTTGGCTGATGACCTATTGCTCATGTGGATCATATGGCCCCAGATCATTCCTCATAGTAGATAGAGCCAGTTGGAATTCTTGTCATGAACTCTTGCTACCTTACCTGAAAGGTACCTTGAGTTGAGGAGACAAGAAAAGCACATGTGGGAAGAGAGGAAGGGAGGTCTTTGCTTCCAGAGAAAATATTAGAATGATAATGAGCCAAAGTTTCATGTGGCTTAAATATAAAATGATTTACTTATTTCTTCCCAACATCTATTGTTAGAATAAAGTCTATTATACACAGAATATGTGTTGGGATAATTTCCACAGTTATAATTAATTAGGTAGTCTGTATAAGCAGAAGAGTTATTGATTGCATGGAAGTTCCTGTATCAGGAAGCAAATGGATGTGACTAACTTATTTAAAGATAAGCAGACAGATTTTTAAAATATGTATGAGCTGCTTAGTTCCAGTTTATCTGAAAAAATATTATTTAAAAGTTAGGCTTCTCTGTGTTCCGATTTGTTCTAATTTTTTCCTGCAACATACATATTTATATTCAGACTCAAATTATTCAAAATAGGCATGCAGCTGTTTTCTGTGTTGCATGTTGCAATTATAAAGACGGATTTGTTTCATTTCTCTGAGAACAGGTTCTTCTATTGATTTGTATTTTTCCACACCTATACAAAAGCTATTTTTAAAAAACTACTCTAGTTTCCTTCAAAATTCTTTTAATTACCTTATCTCTGCAAAGGAAATACAGATGTTCAAAACTGCAGTTACAATTTTGTAAATATTTTCCTAAACCTGTATGTATTAAAACATAAAGCTCTTTGCTTTTTTAAACAGCATAGTGATTTTTAACCAACATTTTAAAACTAAATTCAGAAATAAATAAAAAGAACATACTGAATAGCATTTGATTTGAGAATACAAATTCACAATTTCCCCTTTTTCCAAAGGGGAAAAAGCTTTCTGATGGTATTAATTTTCAAGTTTCCATGTATCCAGTGGTGGGATTCAGCCGGTTCGCACCAGTAGCTAAATTTTGTTGAGTTCGGAGAACCGGCTGAACCCATGATGCTTCTGGAAGTCCGTTCTAGGCCTCGGAGGCCTGGAGGAGGTCTCCCAGACCTAGAACGGCCCACCAGAAGTGCGTGGATGTCACTTCCAGAAGTCCATTCTAGGCCTGGTGGAGGCCTCCCAGGCCTAGAACAGCCCACAGAAAGTGTATTGATGTCACTTCCGGAAGTCCATTCTAGGCCTCGGAGGCCCAGGCCTGCATCCATGCAGAGAACTGGATGTTAAGGTATTTGAATCCCACCACTGCATGTATCTATATATTAATATTCAGGTTAGGTTTCTCATAAAAAATGGCATATTCTTAGTGATAACATCAACATGTGCCTTTCTTCTGATTTTTTTCTAAACTATAATCTATGGTGTTTCTCTGAGATTTTCTGATGTTGATTAATTAATATCTTTGATTTATATCTTACATTTATGCTCATTGTTTAACACATCAACATTAGACAAATTATCACATATATACTGGTCATACTATGAGTGTTACTACCAAAATAAAATCAAATTCCTACTTCATAGTTGAGATGTTTCATTTATCAGTTTGGTCTATTTATTTCTGAAATGTGTGCACCATCCCAATACAATTGGACTATAGGCAGTTTACAGTATATATAATATAATACAAAAATAATAATAATGTACACACACACAGAGAGAGAGAGAGAGAGAGAGAGAGAGAGAGAGAGAGAGAGAGAGAGAGAATCAGTATAATTAAATTACATTGATGGCTCCAGAATCAATCCATAAAACCAGATCTTTATGACTTTGTGGAAGGTTATACAATGGGATGGAGGTATCCTTACTCCAAACATAAGCTGTTGTATGTGAGGGCAGCTAATTCCCTTTATCAGCCATCTCCTGTCATGCTCTTCCTAGGTGTTCTCAGACTACTCAAGTCAGGTAGGCAGATTTTATGAGGAAACAGCCTGGAGCAATTAAGAGCTTTAAAGATAGAAACCAATCCTATGGACTGCACTTATAAACCTACTGATAACCAGTGCAGTTCCTGCAGCAACTGTGTCATACTGTATGGCAGTATTGATATTGGTCAGTAAACATGCTGCCCTATGGACTAGTTGAAGTTTCTAGGTTGACTGACCTCAATACATGCTCTTCACCAGGTTCCCCTAAAAGGGTAAGTTGGAGTCAGGAGGGAAACTGATCATTTTTATTGGATTCATGCCTGGTTTCTTGGGGAGTATGAGGATCAGCACCTCTTTCTATGTCTTCTAGTAATGAAACAAAATTTTGTCCTTTAGTGATAAAAAGAGCTGCCTAGAAAGTTTTGCATTTCTCTGAATATTTGGAAACAAGCTTAGTAGTTTAAACTTCAGATAAATACTACAAAATCCATGCTTTTAGGGAGCAGGATATGAATGCTATCTGGATGTTTTAGATTTAAGGAAAGCTTTAGCCCCCTTTGCTTAGGCTGGGATTCAGATGGTATTTGAATTAAATTTGTTATAATAATAATAATCTCCTGCATGTCTCCATCAAGGTCATCTTTCTTATTTTCTATTATTTTATACTATATTAAATAATTTGCTCAGGCAGGGGCATCTTAATATTTTCTCTATATAAATAACAATGACCTTTAAAGAAGGTTGGATTTACAATAAAATTTTCAGTCTTATCACTGACTGCTCATTGTACTTGATTATTAGTTGGAATAAGAAACTTTAGATATTAACCCCTCTTTAAGATTAGCTGGGAATCCTGACATATGTAAGAACCTTTGTTCATTTATTTATCAGGTTCGATATTTAATGCCGTAAGTTATATATGGAAAATACTGGGTGACAGAGATAATTTTGATTCTTTTAACTATGAAAAGATTACATTTGGGATAATGTTAGTTTTAAAATAGTTACTGAATCTGTTTTTGTTGATCATGTTCTTGATAAATCAGATATTTTGGAATCATTACTTTTGATCAATTTAGTTTAGATGAAACACACACACACACACACACACACACACACACACAAACACACTTTTATTAAATTTTTTACAAGGGACAAAAGAACTAATTATACAGAGGAGAAGAAACAAGGAAAGAAAGGAGAAAGACAAATGCAAAAGCATGGAAAGAAAGAATGAAAAGAAACAGAAACAAGCTTTCAGTTTTCTGTACAGTAGATATAGGTATAATTACAACATTATCTCTTATTCTCTGATACAACAAAAACTGTTTTCTTTTCTATTATTCAAGGTTTTCTTTAATCATCAAAACCATGAATTGTAACTAATATTTCCACTGCCAAAGTTTTAGAATTAAGGTTAATTCTTTTTTTTTGTTATCTAGCACTGTTAGTGAAAAAACCCAACTTGTGAAGTTCCCTAATATTTTTCTATCAAGATACAAGTAAGAGATCAGAAGCCACATAGGCTTTGTGGCTTTGATATGTAGAACCATTTTGATAAAACTGTATTTATTGTTATCCTGGTTTCAAAATAGTGCAATTTTATGACTTAATAGTATTTTGCATGTTTATGTTAATAGGATATTTTTAGTTTATAATTACAAGCCAGAAATAAATGCTATAATTATTAATCAATAATGTTTTTATTCAAAATTGAAAATTGTTTAGAATGAACAGAAGGCAAGATCCCTCTGTGGGTAAGTTTTCATTATAGAATTACTTCCCTCACGAGATATGTGACTCTAAATTGTCTTTTTGTAGAAAGGTTTTGTCTGTGCCTCCAGATCTTTCCAATTTTTATTCAGAAAAAGAGTGATTATCTGAGAACTGAAGCAATTTTATTGCTGTGTCTTGTTTTACATGACATTATCTAGATTTTGTCTATTTTTTAAAATAAATAATTCCAACAGTTATTGTCACATTTGTCTCTGTAATGTTTTAAAACTAATTTCTGTAGGATCACTTTAAATTAAATGAACTGGAAATAATTATCTGATACTACCAATTATAAATATTAGATAATATCTTCTGGCAATGTTTCTATCATGTTGTTGTATTAATGTTACATTGTGTTATGATGTACTGTCATTGCAAATAGTTACTTCCATTTAAGATATGTATCTATTGAATCAAGTGCTTTATCATTTATGTTTTCCATCAATTTTATTTTGCAGTCTATTTCCTTTGGCAGTCCTTGGCCTTTCCTCAAATCTGTATTCCTCCTTGCAACACAGAATCTTGTTCAGGGTAAATGTTCAGTATGTCACATTTACAGCACCTCTTTTGACTTCCCAACCAGCCACACATATTAGTTTGCACACAGAAATGCATTAAATTTCCCAACCAACACAGCTTTTATGCCAACATAAGTATTCTTTATTTGTTTGTTCATAAATACTCCATTATGAATGAAGGCATATATACGTGTCCCAGGATTATACTGCTGGATCCAATCTGGGTCAGACTTGTGCGAGAGCTGATCCTCAGGGAACTTCTCTCTCACCAGAATGTTTGAAAGAGAACATTGTGGTGACAGAGAAATTCCCTAAGGTGTGATGACCCAGGGCACAGCACAAAGGCAATGCAGACAGCTGGCAGTGTAAACAGTTCTTTAATGGTTGCAAATTTCCTCCAAATGCCCCCACATTTGCTGGCAAGCCTCCAACCCAAATACACACACTCACCTTCCAGCTGACTCTGGCTGATGGCAGTTTCAATACAGCCGGATTAGTATACGAATGTCCTCAAGGCCATAAAGATAACAAACAAAACAAAACATCAACTTAATGAGTCCACTTGAATCTCAGCTTGTTTGCAGAATTTGCAAAGAGAAAAGTCAAGATGCAGTCTGAGGTCGTAATTCAAGAAATCCACGTGGTCAGCCGGTCCGGTCATCAAGGTGTCCAGGTTTTCCAAAGGCACAGAACAAGAGCAACAATACACACTTTCCCAAGATTCAACGTTTGTTCCCGACAAAGTCCCCACCCCCACAGCAGCTCCTTATATCTCAATTCCCAGGTGTGCCTTGTGGGGTGGGGCCGGACGCTCTCCTCCTGAGTAAGTGAGCCTGCCTGCGTTGTTCCCTCCTCCTCTCCACTCTCCTAGCTCTAGGATCAGGTGGGGGGTGGGCCTTGCTCCTCCCTGAACTCTCTCCCCCCAGTTCCAAACCTGAAGGGCCCTGGCCTGCCTCAGCCTGCTCCTCCCCACAGTCCTCTGAAGCCACAGACACCTCTCCCTGGGCCTCTATAGGGTCCTGTTCCAGCTCCATTTCCTCCTCCGATTCAGGCTCAGATGGAGGCATGACATAATGATGGGCTCCAGCATGAGTTTGTAAGCTCAGAAGACTAAACCTCTGGTCACAGTGACCGACCCAGATTGGCCCTTGCATTAATATCCCAATACACAGCACTGGATCACCTTTTTTTCAGATGTGTTATGGTCTTCTGTTATCTGTTCATTTCACAGATGCACAGCATATCTGCTTTTGTTTTCTTTCATTTCATTTGTCAATGTCTTATTTTCTTTATTTACTCCTCTTGTATTTCAAGCCACAGACCACAGGCAGTCCTCGACCTACGACCACAACTGAGCCCAAAATTTCTGGGGCTAAGTGAAACATTTATTAAGTGAGTTTTGCCCCATTTTATGACTATTCTTGCCATAGGTGTTAAGTGAATCACTGTAGTTGTTAAATTAGTGAAACTGTTGTTTAGTGAATCTGGCTTCCACCATTAACTTTGCTTGTCAGAAGGTCGCAAAAGGTGATCACGTGACCTGAGGATGCTGCAACCATCATAAATGTGAATCAATTGTCAAGTGTCTAAATTTTGATCACATGACCATGGGGATGCTACAAAGGTCGTAAGTGTCATAAGTCACTTTTTTCAGTGCCGTTGTAACTTTGAACAATCACTAAATGAACTGCTGTAAATCGAGGATTGTATGCAAATTGGATCTCTAAGCTAAACACTATTTTGGAAAGGAACATGATATTGCTCATGTCACACCAACCAGAACATGCATGCAACATATCTGACCCAAACTCAAAATACATAGAACGGCCAGTTAGGGAAATGTTAGGGGAAAATGTTTGTCCTATCTCAACATGATGAACATGATGTGCAGACTGTAAATTTGAGTGGCTTAGAGGCATTAGGGTAATGAGAAAACAGATTAAACAAGTTCGATGCAGGAATAGAAATCAAATATTTGAAATCATACATTTTACAAGTGAGATCTAGGTTATTGGATGTCAGTTCTCATACCAGTTAGCCCTACTATACATAATAATAATAATAATAATAATAATAATAATAATAATAATAATAATAATAATAATAATAATAATAATAATAATAATAATAATAATAATAATAATAATGATAATGATGATGACATATAGGCTAAATGCAATTGGCTCTGCTTATTTATTTGTATCCTGCCTTTATTATTTTTACAAATAACTCAAGGTGGCAAACATATCCAGCATACCTTTCTCCTCCTACTTTCCCCACAACAACCCTGTGAGGATGAGAGAGTCGCTGAGGGAGAATGATTGGCCCAGCTGGTTTTCATGGCTAAGGGGGGACTTGAACTCATGGTCTTTCACTCTATAGCATGATGCATTAACCACTAGACCAAACTGCATGAGACTACTTTGGTCTTAGCATATTATATGAACAATTATATATCACGCCCTTAACTCATAATATGATTCAGTTTTGAGGATGCAGCCTGCCATATGGATGTTGTGCTTTGTTAACCTAGCTTTAAAATTTAGCATATTGTCCAAAGGGGTTTTAATTTAGTAAGTACTTATTAAATTTTGATATATATTTTTTTTACCACTTATGCCTTTTCTTCCATTTCCAGAAAAGTGGAATGAACATTTTAGAAAGTTTTCAGGTCTGTGCCTTGGTTCTCAAAGCAAATCTTAGATAATAATCTAAAATCTTTTGAGGGTAATAATCTTTTTACCGATGTTCCAAGGTAACATATATCTTGGCATTCTTCTTCGATCAATGGTATGTGCTTCAAAAATATCGCACACAATATTTTTAAGAGCCTCTGTTGGAGGATAATGGTTTTCACAAAGGTTAATAAGGCTTACGGGAACTCTATCGACTGGCATACACTAAAGCACCTAAAGAAAGAAGCTATCTTTCCTTCAAGAGTCATTCAAGTGTCATTCCTTGCTATTTATAATACTAGATGACAGATTTCTTAGTCCTAAAACTATAGCTGGCACTTTGCTAAATCAGGTTAAACCTACCTGTTTAATATCTTGTTTCCAGTTACAGTTGGCTCAGTGCTTCTGGTTATTTATAAGCACAAGTATTAAATAATTGTGTTTCTACTCTTTGCCTTCTATACACTAAGTAGTACCCCAAAATCTAATGTACTTAGATTACACCGAAGGATTGAGACTCCATTTCAGGAACACACAACCAGTAACTCTAAAGCAGAGGAGCATGAGATGTTTTAAGTCAAGGCCACAATTGGCTTTGAATTATATTTTTACCATATGCCTATCTACACAGTCTGAACCAAGCAGCTGAAGCAGTAATGTAAATTTTTGAAAATTGTATTGAAAAAGTTGTTTTTTCACAGCTGAACATGGTGGTTGACATTATTTTGATGATGAGCCAGACATTTCTAGTCCTGAAGTCATTCTTTGTCTGTTCTCTATTTGTTATGATTAACACATTTTTCAAACTTGGTATCAGTGAGATTTGTCTCTGGTCTGTGCATTCAGCCACAAATATTTCTGAGTCACACATTCAAGAAACAGAAAGGAAAAAAGTTGCATCAGGGAAGTCCTGAAAACCTGAACTGAGTTCACACCATCCTTCTTGAATGTCAGAATCACAAACTTTTTTACCTGATATGAAGCACAAAGAAGCAAAAGAGGATGTGATGAATAGTTTCTGTTGATCTTGGCATCCTATCTATATAGCCTACTGGCCAATCTGCCAAAGGCAGATTGGAAGATTGTGACTTGGAAGGCTAGGATACTAAATGATAAAAAGCATAAACTGACACTGAAATGAATGAAAGGAAAGGTATAAGTTGTCACTGTGACATTAAGAAAAACAAATCTATTGGAGTGAGTTGATTTCCCCCTGCAGGGAAGTTAAGGTATAGTGTAATTATGATGGAACAAGTTAAAACGTTTGTCAGAAAATAAAACTTGATGTTATTTAGGTTCTGATACGATAAGTGCATAGAACTCCATACCTTAATAATAATTGCATATTATACTCCAATAAATGGTAATAAAAGAAGCAGAGGTATGTTCTTGGAAAAAAGTGTGCAACACTCTGAAGTCATATGATCCAAGGAAAATTGTTTCTGCCTAATGACATGAATGAAAGGGAAGGAAGGAGATGAAAAAGTATAAAAAATAAGGGAGCCAATTGAAGACCCAGAAAGGAATAACAACAGTGATGTAACTATCTGTTTAGAAAAATGTATTATGTTGTTTAAGCATAGATAAGAAAAAGGAATTAACCTTAATTCTAAAACTAAGAGAATGATTTGTCTCACTGTCTCTTCTGAATTTTTTAGAACTGTATTAATCAGGACACAAATATGTCCTGATGATGCTGTTTTGTCAGCTGAGAATCTGAATGGTTTGTAGCAAATGTGACACTGGATCTAAAATCAATATATTAGAGATCAGGGGACTGACAGGGAATATGGAGTGAAAGTTGTGCATGAATAGCAAAAACCTAGAATAAAATGTTCACTAAAAATATTATAGGAAAATTGGTGGAAAAACTTCGAGACATGCATATGCTAGTAGAAAGTGGCAAGTATGTGGCCTGATATTGAAAGAAGGGAAAATGACTCCCTGTAAGATTGTTTATCCATCCATCTTCATACGTGGAAGTAAAAACATTGGGTATGACATGAGAAATACAAAGATTGAATGCAGTGAAGATGGGGGAAAAGATTGTTGTACAATAAGAAACACATATGAGAAAGAAATATGAACCTGCAGAGCAGAAGAAAGAAAACAGGGAAAATCATTGTTGGGAGGATTGATGAGTTCCTGAAAAAGGAAAAGAGCAAAAGGCAGAACAAGCAGGGAAGGAGACTGGAGGTCTCAGAGCATTACTGGTATTCCTTTTCCTAGACAATCAACAAGCCCACCACCCTTGCTCAGCTGTCCTTTCCAGCAAAACAAGTCCAGTCACCCAGTGCAAACAAGATGCATGCTTTGCTGAGCCATCAGTAGCCAGCAAAAACACTTGATGTTCTTACCTATGAAAGTAAGAGTCGGAGAAAAATGTGGAGGGATGCTACATTTTTTCATATGATGATAACCCTATAGCAGGGGTCTTCAAACTTGGCCCTTTTATGACTTGTGGACTTCAACTCCCAGAATTCCTCAGCGAGTGTGCCTGGCTGAGGAATTCTGGGAGTTGAAGTCCACAAGTCATAAAAGGGCCAAGTTTGAAGACCCCTGCCCTATAGTGTCAGGATAGGTATGAATTTTCTGCTGTTTAAGCAGCACACAAATTACTTTCCTCTGGTTGCAGGGCTTTTTGACTGATTGAAGTTGAGTGAATCTTTCAACCCCGTTATAAGATTTTCCCGACTCCAGAGTTAGAAACCATTTTAAATTTATTTAGCAGATTAACTTTATGAAATTTTAATGATATCTTTCAAAACTTAAGTTTTCCTTTATTTCATTTTCTTTGTTAATCCAGTCCGCTGGTCTAAAGACAGCTTTAAACAGAAGTGAGTCTTCAGGAATTTACTGCAGACCACATTCCTCTGTCTCTGTTTAACTGCATCAGAAGGAAGAGGAGTGTGAAAAGATTTACTCATTACTTTTTAAAGGTGCAAATGGAAATTATTTACTCCCATTCTCCTTCCTACATTTAGAACCACTCCGTCTTCCTCTTCTGCAGTACATTCTGTTTACTCCTTTTTTTACTTTCAATTTTTTTTCAACAGTTCCAAACAAAGTGCTGAAATATTCCCACTTATAATTTTATATCCAACCATAGAAATCCCCCTTTAAATAAGAGTGTAAAAGAACCGTAATGTTTTAATACCAAAAGAGGACTGCAAAAAACCAGCTTTAAATCCCCTACTTGATACCGATTATGTGACTAACCACTACTTCTCAGCCAAATGTAAAATATGAGTGTGAATATAACATAAAGAATACATTTCCCCCATATTTTTTCCCCAGGAGTAAAACTGAGCAAAACTCCCACTATCCATAAAAATGAAAATCACACACTGAGTTTAACCATCACACTTGTTTTTAGAAGAGACTTTAAGGAAGCTTAGCAGAAATCCTAACTGCAGATTTTTTTTTATCAGAATGCATTTTTATACATTTTTTTTCTTTAGGCCTATATTTGAACAAAATTAAAGAATTTCACTTTTCATTGGTAAAAAAAAAATGCTGAATCTAAATGCCACACTAATTTATAGCGTACTGTAGACTTCAAGGAAGATTAACATTTTTTAAAGGGGGTTAGGTGACATAGCATGTCAACACATTTTTGTTCCAGAGGTTGATTTTAATAAAAAAGATAATTAAAATTACTCTACATTTGAAAATAGGTCACTTTTGGATAGCCAGCTTTTCTATTACCCAAGTCTTTTAATTTCACTTTTAAAATGCAACAGGAGTTGAGTTGACCATTTTTGTTATTATGTTATCAGGACATTGTAAACCTTCCGTATTCTGAATCTGGAATCTAAAGTATTTGCGGAAAATTGGAAATCAGGGGTCCTTGGTGCTCACTGAGCTTGCTTGTTTTCTTGTAGACATTTCATTACCCAAACTAGGTAACATCATCAGTGCTAGTAAGGAGTGCTGTTTGCTGTCTGTTTATATTCTGGTGTCTTGCCTATCTGTGTGGGTGGGGGCAGTCTTAGGGATTCTTTGGTGAGCTGTTTACTAATGGCTCTGTGACAGTTTCTTGATTGGGATATTCCTTACTTGATTGTTGGTCTGAAGTTGACCTTGGGGCTAATCTATGCTGATCTGAGTGCTGATTACTGGTGGAGAGGTGCTGGAGTTTTTTTTTTTTATCCTTTGGACTGGTTGATTGTCTCTTTTGCATAATCTATAGATATTGTTAACATCTATGTATCTATTGACACATAGCAGACAGGCAAGACACCAGAATATAAACAGACAACAAACAGCACTCCTTACTAGCACTGATGATGATTACCTAGTTTGGGTAATGAAGAGTCTGCAAGAAAACAAGCAAGCTCAGAGAGCACCAAGAACCCCTCATTTCAACCCTGAGCTACAAATATTATCCTTCATTGGTAATTGGAAGTCAGACAGAATTGCCTTTTGTGGGCGGTAAGTGACCCAAGCTGTCTCAATCAATGGGCTTTTTCCTCACAGACATGTTAATGTGCTATCCTCCAGTCTTTGAGTTGTCACAAGGTATGCTGGTCTCAAATGCACTGCTCCAACAGCCAAGCTTAGGGTGGTGGTGTCCTTACCTCTGACAAGTTAAAACAAGTTAATGCGGATTCTCCTGGCTTTGTTTCCTTTCTGAAGTGAAGTGCCAGCAGGAGTAACAATATGGACAAATTGGACATGTATATGCAGTTGCCTGGGAAGGAAAGCTCAGAGTCCTTTCAAGTTGCCAAGTGACAGGATGTCACAAAGAGGAGGAGGAGCACACGAGGAGAATGAAGCAACCAACACCTAACACATTTTCTTCTGCCTAAGCTTGCTTCTTTCCTACTCTTTCACTATCTTTAGCTTTCTCTCATTCTGCCTCTTGTTCTATTTTTCTCCCTAATGTCTCATGTCACTTATGAAAAAAACTAAGGTCTATTTTTCTGTACACTCTTTCAAGCTCTTTGAAGAAAATGCCTATTTGTGCATACAGGAAGTCCTTGACTTAGAAAATTTCATTTAGTGACTGTTGGAAGTTACAATGGCACTGAAAAAAGTGACTTATGAGTGTTTTTCACACTTATGACCACTGCAGCAACCCCCTAGTCACATGATCAAAATTCAGATGCTTGGCAACTGTCTCCTATTTATGACAGTTGCAGTTTCCTGGGGTCATGTGATCATCTTTTGTATCCTTCTGACAAACAAAGTCAATGGGGAAGCCAGATTCACTTAACAATTGTGTTACTAACTTAATAACTGCAATGGTTCACTTAACAACTGTGGCAAGAAAGGTCGTAAACTGGGACAAAACTCACTTAACAAATTTCTCACTTAGAAACAGAACTTTTGGGCTCAATTGTGGGGATAATTCGAGGATTACCTGTATAAGTCACATGTGTAAGGTTTAACAAGTGTTTTTGGAAAGCATTGATGAGGCTTTATGTGGACATCTACCTCAGCAGAAGCCGAGTGTTTAGTCTCTCCTGCAACCCAAACTAAAATGCCCATTGAGCGCCATGGCCACTGACTGGAGGGGAGGAGCATGACCAAAGCAACCTGAAGTGGCAATGGGAGACACATCTCAGACTCTATTGCTGAAATAAACATCTTCAACAAAATACCCTAGATTATATCTCTGGCAAATACTGTGTTGGGAGATGAAGCAAAACACTATTTTAAAACTGGACTAAATAGGAATATAAGCTTTGGGCCGAGGAATGAGATAAAAGCAACCTTATGAAGATATGTCATTTAAGAATTATTAGTAGGGCAAGTTTGCATGGTGGTTAGAGAGCTATGAAAATCAGCCCAATCTGCTAAGCTACAAGGCTGTAAAAGAATACCTCACCCTGCCCCTCAATTGTATGCCAAAAAATGAAATCTGTTTTCTCCTGCCCCCAAATAAAAACAATGACCTTTCCACTGCCTGGATTACTGTTTCTGAATTTTCCCCCTTCTACCCCATTCTGCTCTCCTTTGCTGAGGATGCAGGAGGTGAGGTAAAGTCATACCAGGTGGCACTTCCAGAGCTTTTGTTGGCTGGCTGGCTAAAGATCACACTGTATAAATTGAATTTATATGTGGTGAGTTTGAGATAGTTGGGGAGATCAAAAAATTCCTTGTATATGATACTTCCAAAGCCTGCTATATTTCCTCCATGGAATATACAATTTTTCTTCTGATCTTTCCACTTAATTATTTCTAATCTTCTATAATCACTGTGTATAATTTAGAGAAGGCACTAGCATTAATGTGTCTGATTTTTCATGGTAGCTTAGAGCTGTTCAAGGTGTCCTCTGGTAACCTGGATTTACTTTTGGATGTCGGTAAATAGCAGCTTTGAATGGTATTGATCAGGTAAATGAAAATATTAGCTCTTGCGTATATTGAAATTGGATACACAACAATGGCTTGACCGATTTTGACAAAGTCACCTAATGGTGTTAATAAAAAAAACCCTATATAATTTCTCTATATTTGCTAGACATGAACATGCCTATTACACCTGAATGCAGATATTTTCTTATAGCAAAAGTTTCTATTAGATTTCATGAAATTAGGGTTTCTATTAGATTAGAATCAAGTAATAAATTAAACTATTACATTGGGATTAGATTCATGAAGTTCTCATATTCTTTCATTCACCTATTTCCTTAATAATGACTATGTAAGTCATTATTAAATCTTCATTAGTAGAATAAAAGTTCCCCTTCATTTTTATATGAAGGATTCTAAATGCAATGTACCTGATGCAACTGATTTTTTTTCCCAAATAATGTTATGATTCATTAACCTAGAAACAAATTTGGCAGGTTTTCATCAATCTACTGTAACAGGTCTAAGCTGCTAAATGTACAGTATCTATGCAATTTATTCTCCCCAAAAATGTTTTTGCTGAAACTCAATGCAGTGATATTTCCATCCTCCTGTAACACTGAGTAATTACTCAAGAATGAGAATATATTTATTCCTATAGAAGAGCAAGGCAAATTTGATCCTACATATAGGAAACCCGAGAGCAAGTTTAGTGTAGTGGATTAAGCCACAAGGCTAGAAACGTAGGCTGTGAGTTCTAGTCCAGCCTTAGGCACAAAGACATATGACTGCTTCAGATTTTTAATATTGCTGTTTTCTGAAATAAACAATATATACATAATCTGTAGGAGAGGCACACGTTGTCCAGTTATGATTATGCCTATGATACAGCAGATGAAAGAATGGAAAGTACAAAATAACCACAAAGTGCACTTGTAGAATTATATGATTTCTATATAAGGAATTATAATTTCACTGGTTTCATCATCTGCTCCACTATCAACTTTGCCTTTACTAGGATTGCCAGCTTACCAGAAGACAATGTGCTGATCTGTTAGTCTGACTATTAAACAAGCAGTGATCCTTGGAATGGTTCTAATAGCTACAATGACCTCTTTAATGTCAACAAGCCTGTAAAATGGAGAACTAGGACTCTCAATATGCCAGCATGGCAGATGGTAAACCAAGATTCTCACAAGAACAAGCTCAGTCTTTTTGCTTGAGCAGTCTTCCAGAACTACTATCACCTGATGTAGTGGAATGGCAACTCACAGCATTCCAGTGTCATCTGTCACTGGAGGGGCATCAGAATGAAAAAGCTGTATTAAAGTAAAATATGAGCTTCAACTTGTAAGTGGGAAGGTTAGAAGCAGTTTATAAAGAAAAAAAACCCTATGTGTCCATCCAATCTGACGATAGGTAATATGGCGTAGCTCCGAAGTTTTGAACTACATTTCCCTTATTTCCTTACCATTGGATGTGTTGATTGGGACTGATGGAATTTGTAGTCCAAAGATCTGGAATGCAGAACCTTGTCAAAGGGCATTAGAGTAGGAACGGGGAAATCCAAATTCCAGTTTCTTTCAGTCACAGAAGCTGAATAGAATAGAATAGAATAGAATAGAATAGAATAGAATAGAATAGAATAGAATAGAATAGAATAGAATAGAATAGAATAGAATAGAATAGAGCTGGAAGGGACCTTAGAGGTCTTCTATACCATCTCAGACAGGTGATTGTCTAGTCTCTTCTTAAAAATCTCCAGTGATGGAGTGCCCAGGATTTCTGGAGGCAAGCTGTTCCACTGGTTAATTGTCCTCACTGTCAGGAAGTTTCTCCTTAATTCCAGGTTGCTTCTCTCTTTGATCAGTTTCCAATCATTGTTTCTTGTCTTACCCTCTGGTGCTTTGGAGAATAACGTGACCCCCTCTTCTTGGTGGCAGCCCCTCAAATACTGGAATATTGCTATCATGTCTCTCCTATTTCTTCTTTTCTTTAGACTAGCCAAACCCCAGTCCTGCAGCCATTCTTTGTATGTTTTAGTCTCCAGGCCTTTGATCATCTTAGTTGCTCTTCTCTGAATTTTTTCCCAACTCTCAACATCTTTTTTGTGATATGGTGACCAAAATTGGCAGTATTCCAGGTGTGGTCTCACTAGGGTTTTATAAAGCAGTACTAATACTTTGTGTGATCTTGATTCTATGCCTCTGTTTATACAACCCAGGATTATATTAGCTTTTTTGGCTGCTGCTGCACACTGCTGGCTCATAGTCAAATGATCGTCCACTAGGACTCCAAGGTCCCCCTCACAGTTACTGTTTTTAAGCCAGGTCTCACCCAATCTTTTCTTGTAGCTTTGATTTTTCCTGCCTAAATGTAGGACTTTGCTTTCTCCACATTGAAACTCATTTTGTTGGATAGGGCCCATTGTTCAAGTTTGTCAAGATCTTTTTGGATCCTGAGTTTGTCTTCTGGGGTATTGGCTACTCCTCTCAGTTTTGGGTCATCTGCAAATTTGATGAGTTCCCCTTCAATTCCCTCATCTAAGTCATTTATGAAGATATTGAAGAGTACTGGGCCTAAGACGGAACCTTGTGGTACCCCACTGCTTACTTCTCTCCATGTGGATGTAGTGCTATTGAGGACTACTCATTGAGTATGGTTTGTCAGCCAGCTACAGATCCATCTGGTGATGATGTTGTCTATTCCAACTTTTTTTTAGCTTACCAAGGAGTAGGTTGTGATCTACTTTGTCAAATGCCTTACTGAAATCTAAGTATACTATGTCCACAGTGTTTCACTGGTCTACTAGTTTAGTCACTTTATCGAAGAATGAGACATGATCTGTTTTTAACAAATCCATGCTGGCTACTAGTTAAGACTTTGTTTGCTTCTAGTTGTTCACAGATCTGTTTTTTGATTATCTTTTCTAGGATCTTCCCAGATATTGATGTTAAATGATTGTTTGGTAGTTTCCTGGGTCCATTTTCTTTTCTTTTCTTGAAGATGGGAACCACATCAGCCCTTTCCCAATCCTCAGGTACTTCCCTGGTGCTCCAGGATTTATGAAACATGTGGTGCAATGGTTCTGAGATAACATCTGCCAGCTCTTTCAGAACTCTGGGATGTAATCTGTCGGGTCCCAGTTATTTATATTTGTCAAGGTTGGATAGGTGTTCTTTTACCGTTTTCTTGCTTATTTTAATTTTAGTTTTTAGTATGTCTTTTGCAGTGGTTTTTTTGGTATGTTGGGCTATAGTTTCTTTTTGTGTGAAGACTGATGCAAAGTATGAGTTAAGCAGCTCTGCTTTCTCCCTGTTGCCTGTTACTTCCTTGCCACCTTCTCTCTTTAGTGGGCCTATAGTTTCCTTGACTTTTTTCTTGTTGTTAATATGTTGGAAGAACTTTTTTTTAAATTATCATTGATTTCTGTTGCAAGTCTTTGTTTGTTCTGAGCCTTTGCTTTCCTGACTTCTTCTTTGCATGTTCTGGCTGTCTGCTGATAATCGGCCTTAGTTATGTGCCCCTCTTTCCATTTTTTGTATTTGTCCTTCTTGTCTTTCAGTTTGTCAGAGAGATCTTTGTGCAGCCATGCTGGTTCCTTTTTGAATTTCTTGTTTTTCTTTCTCAATGGTATTGGGCTGATATGGGCTTTTGTGATTGCATTTTTCAGGGTTTCCCATGCTTCTTGGGTTGGTTTCCCCTGTAGGATTTTCATCCATGGGATCTTTCCTTTTTGAGCTTGTTAAAGTCATCTCTTTTGAAGTTTAAGCCACTGGTTGGATTGTTTTCTATTGCTAGTGTTTGCATTATATTAAATTCCAGTATGATGTGGTCACTTTCATCCTAGGTTCCGGCAATTTCAATTCACTTCTTCTCTATTTGTAAGGATTAAGTCCAGTATAGATTTATGTCTAGTTCCCTCCTCTACCTTTTGGGTGACAAAGTTGTCAGCTAGGTTGGTTAAGAATCTGTTTGATCTCCCGCTCACTGCAGAGTTTGTCTCCCAGTTGATATCTGGATAGTTGAAGTCTCCTATTACTACTGTGGTATGCTTCCTACATATGTTTGTTAACTGTTGGCAAAGACTTTAAACTAGTCACTTTCAGCCTAATTTACTTTAATGTTGTGGGGAAAAAATGAGAGTAGCAATACTTCAGACACCATTTTGAGCTCCTGAACAAAAGGAGGGATAGACTAAATAAACAGGAAAAGATCTCCCCATCCTTACCTCTATTCAGATCTACTTGAAAACATGATGAAAATGATTAGCAAAAGTTAGCTACCTATGATATCAAAGAAATGCTTATTATTCCTGGTCAGCCAGCCTATTCTCTCAGCTGAGGCAGTAAAAATGTTCAAGCAGCTAGTCTTTATCCTGACAATGTAAAAAATATTAAATTAAATAACAAAAATTTGCTGTATTTCAATGATGTCCTAGATTGGCTGCCTTGTTGAGCTTAATGCTGGGGCCTGAATCTCCTTTTGGAATGTAGCATGATCTGGTAGCTGGCTAACTTACAGCTTTAGAATACCTTCCAATGTCTTTCTTTTAAAGTTTCACATATTGCCATATTTGCTTTAATTTTTCTTTAAAAAAAAATCTGAATCCACATTTGGAATACTGTAGAGTATTTGAGAAATTGTGTCCAGTGGAGAAATTCATACAAGTCTATTTCTATGGCAAAATTTTGATTAAATGAGCTGGGTAAGATACATCAGTACTATAATTAATTTAGTAATTCAATTTCAACTACAGTTCATAGTAATTTTGAAACCAAAATTATACAGATAGAACACTAATAAAAGATGCCTAGAGTTAAGACATTGCATTTTTTAAATAGCTACTAATCAGAAAAGGTGATTTTATTAGTCACTGAAGCTTCATTAGAAAATATAGGGAACAAATAATATTGTTTGTGTGTAAAAGTCATTCAGCAGTTTTATACAGTATAACTGTATATGATTGCTTCAATAAAGAAAAAAGTTTTCTTTTTAAAAAAAGGACTTTCCCAACAGAACATTTCATGAGCAAAATAACTTTCTAAGCCATCACTACAATATTTTGCATTTGAAAATTGAACATGATACCTATTGAATGTTATCATGTTATTTTAGTGAACAACTCAAATAATAGGTACAGATTCATCAAAAGGAAGAACGAAATTTCATTAGATAAACCAATAAACCATAGGGAGTATACAACATGAGCCCCCCCCGAGCATTAAATTCAGCCCTTAAATTCTGCTGATAAATTGTAGTTTTATTGTGAGAAGGGTCCCAAAGATGCTTTTACATGAGGCAACTGGACTTTCTTGTTTTGCCCCTTGGATGAGAAGCAAAATGTCTTCAGAGAAAAACAAGAAAGTCCAGTTGCCTCATGAAAAAGTGCCTTTGGGATAACTATGACCTGGATGACTGAGAATCTCCATAGGCATTGTAAGAAGGGAAAGTCAATACATTTATTCTGCTATGAGGACTGAATGGTTGTTAAGATAAATTCAAGTGGTTGTGTACAAAACTTGCCAAGAAAACTGAAAGGACTTTCCAGGCAGTCATCCAGTAGAATAATAATATAAAACCTGATTCATAGCCACCCTCCCCTACCCCCCCCCCCAAATATATATATATATAATAAGGTTGTTTGGAATAATAGTTCAGCCAGTCCATTATGGCTTAATATTATGTATAAACTAAATCCTTACAGCTTATTCAAATATGGTTAAACATTTTGGCTCAACTTTAACAGGTGAACTGGAGCACTAAATAATCTCCCTTCAGTGAAATGCTTTAAAGCCAAACTGAAACTTGTCTTTCCCAGCTCACACCCTATTCCTTTCCTTGGCTTCTTTGCATCTGATCAGTCCTTTTCTGATCAATGTATCAATGAAGAATTTTTTATTTTATTTTATTTGTAAAAATAGTTGTATTGCCACCCATCAAAGCATGAGGGATCAAAACAACAATAAAATCCCCAAATTAAAAAACAACAACATAGAACTGAAGGCATTGACTTGTAAGGAGGTTTAACCATGTCTAACTTAACATAGGATGAAGCTGAACATTCTTTGAGGTGTTTTTATTTGAATTTTGAGACCTAGGGCAAGAAGAATGAAAGACACTATTGTTTAATTAGAAGATAATGACACATAATTCATATCAACAGATGGAGGAATGATTCAAAAATCTTACATAAACCTCTCACATGGGGGAATATAATCATGTTTAACCTGTCAACAGTCAAATAGACCTGGCATTTGGATTGCTGCTGTCACTTTGGAAACTTAATAGAGAACCTAGATGCGCATCCAAGAAAATTAGAAATATTCAAAAATAGAGAAATAAAGATAGTATTACACATAAATAAAAGTAAGCTATGGAACGCAATAGGACAGCAATAGCTTCATGTGCAAAGGCCTCATGTAACAGTTTCTCTTAATCTTCCTTCAGGAAAGGATCTCCTCTATCCTGGCCCATCTGAATCTAGTTCAATACTCCTCTTAACTTTTCAGGCTGTGATTATTGGGTAATTTCTTTATTATTGATCTCTCTCTCTCTCTCTCTCTCTCTCTCTCTCTCTCTCTCTCTCTCTCTCTGTGTGTGTGTGTGTGTGTGTGTGTGTGTATATATCATTCTCCCCTCCTTTGGCTGAACTGCCTATCAATACCCCTGAATCCTTCTCCCCTGTCCCCAAATGCCCTTCTCCCCTTTGGGAGGGAGTGGCATCTCTGCTGGACAAAACTTCATATTTTTTTCTCTTGTTACTTTTCCCATACTCATGAATAATCTGTCTGTGTCTTTGCTTTGAGATTTTGCCTCTTATTCCCTTCTCTTTCCTGATCTGTTTCCTGCCTATCTACTTTTTGAGATATCTTGCCAGAGGTCTCCTAATTCTAAGTTCCTTCACTGTCTACAAGTTAACAAGAAGCTTCTAGTTTCCTTTAATTTACACCTCTATTTATCTTAACATATCTGAGGATCCTATTTCTTCTGCTTCTATCTCCTTTTAGTTACCATTATCTGTGCAACCAGTTGTTTAGTACCAATGCTAAATTTCTACTTCACAACAAACTTCTGCCAGGTTCCATAAAGTCGTTCTAACTGATTTCTTAATTCTACTGCAGTCCTCACAATTATATATATATATGTATGTATGTATGTATGTATGTATGTATGTATGTATGTATGTATGTATGTATGTATGTATGTATGTATAATATCTTCAGATAAATATACACATTCTTTGCAAACTTCAGGATTATTTGCTCATGTTTGGTATTCTTTCCATTTCCCATTACTATCATTTAGATTATTCCATATTATTAATATGGAATGTATTGTTTGCTGTTTTACTATCTTCACATCACCCCCATTTTCCACATTACTTCAGTGAAGTCTTATGCTGCAAAACTATTAAATCTAAATGTTAGCAATTACAATTACCCAGTTTGATATCAGCATCCTAAAATCTAACAGCTCTATTTCATGCACAGTTCTTCAGACTAATGGAGATAATATAATTAAAGGAAATACTTAATGCATTCGTGGAATACTTTTTGTTCATATCTTGTATGCTGTATTTTGACATTTCATAATTTAAATTTTGCAGACTTTCTTTTCTACCTGACAGCTGATAGCTCAAGCAATCAGAATCCTAAATACTAAGAGTACATGGCACACAATAAATTATACTGGTAGTCAACCTGATCTTATTTGCCCAATACTTCTTTCACTATTGAAATATAAAATGTTAATTTGGGAAGAGGATTCGATTGCAGTATAATATTGAAGCAAAAATGTCTGATTGAAATTAGACTAGAAGAGTTTCAACAACTTGGAGAATGTGAATGAACCTTTAAACGCCCTAACAAATGAGGAGATAAAAAGAGCTATCTCACTCTCTCCCATCCATCCTTCTCCCCCAAATATGGAAACAAGACTTCATATTTGCAACAAATAAGGAGCTCTAACTAGACTGTAGTGTCTAGGGCTAAAGAAAATGATCCTGCAGTGTCTTGAATGGACTTTTTGAATCTGATTCAAGGCAATGATCCCATTCAAAGCTGAATCCTGACAACTGAAAAGCAAATTCCAGTGTCTTAAATTTTTGAATTAGGTGAATTCTTGTAAAAATTAAGAGTTGCACTGGTTATTGGTTTGTTTTAGCAGAATAACAGAATGATAGAGTTGGAAGGGACCTTGTAGGTCTTCTAGCCCAACCTCTTGCTCAAGCAGGAAACCTTATACTATTTCAGACAAATGGTTTTGATTCAAGGTCTATATGTTTATGTTTTATAAGCCACTTAAAGTAATTGTAGTGGCATAGAAATTCCAGTAGGAAACAAATACAAAGCTTCAAGGCAGGTAATTTAGACTGGCTGCTTGCTTCATTTACAGAATGCTTCCGATGAGGTGGGCAAACAGACACCCAAAATATTGTTGGGGACATTGTGGCTGAAACACAGCTGGATGTAGGATCCAGTCTACTGATCATTCTCTCTGGATTAAAGAGAGACCTTGAGATCACCTTCATGTTTTCTGGACAGCTAGGATTTTTTGTGATTTCACAGCAGAATTGGATGTTATTGCACCCACTTGTGGTCCACTGGGAATCACAGGTTTCATCATGCTCTCATCTATTAATGTAGCTTTTTTAAAAAACTCAAAATTCAACCAAGCCTTATCTTTTTAATTACCTTGAAGTCTAATTTTCTTTTTATTATCTCTTAAAGACTGAAAAACCTCCAGAACTACGAGCTTTGTAATCATTGGGGGAGTGCCTCTTTAATCTGTTTAAAAAGAAAGTATGTGTTTCCTGCTTTGTGAGATTTTATTATTTGTAATATACAGCAAGGAATGACTAAAGTGTTATTTTGGAAAGTTTTAAATGCTAAATATTCAGATGAAATTAAAGAAAAATGTGGAAGTTAACTAAAACTCACTAGAAATCACCAGATGGCTACTTTATTTATTTATTTATTTTTGCAACCTGTGGACTCAAGAACTATGTGAGTTACCTAACCCTATATTGCAACCTAAAAAAGATTGAGAAGAATTAGGTTTCTTTGAATACATTGAAAAGAATATTATACAGCAATCCAAAATTATAGCTTACAAGAAATAAATGGAAATATTGGATTTACAGATGGAGCTTGTGTATCTCTATTGTTTTTTAAAAAAATCAACAGAGATACACAATTAAGACATTAAAAGAATGATGTGTATTACTTATTTATATTTAAATATAAGAGATTTACTGGAGAGGCTACATTGAAATTGCAAATAGACTTTAATAACAATGGCAAGGACCAGAGGACTTGAGAGAGAGAGAAAAAAAACAAAGATAACAGAAGAAAGCAGATGTTAGAACTTTATGTATGCTATTTAAAGTCTTCTGAGAGGTAGAAGAAAAAAATACATTGGTTTGCTTTATTATAATTAAATAATGGGTTGCTATTTATGACGTATGTTATTATCCTTGATATATAAATAAGGGCTTATTATTTTGCCAATATTAAATAATTTTTAATTTTTGTAATAGTTAATTGTTAATTGAGGTTAGATTTCAATTGTTAAATAGAAAGTGGGACTATATGTAGTTAGGTATTTTCTCAACTTTTACTAGATTTTTGCTGACTAATAAGGCATGCTGAGGGTTTAGAGATGAGTTTACAGAAAATAGGATGAAGTATGGAATGAAGATGTATTTAGTTATATTTAAGAGATATTGATATGTTGTTAATGTTAAATATACTTGCTGGGATGAAAGGGAAGTTTCTTCTTATATTGCTTTTTCTTCTTTTTTGGGAAGAACTTGTACACTTTTTATTTTTTTATGTATTTTTGTATTAGGTTTTTATATCTGTTTTAACTTTTTAATGTAATCCTTAACAAAAAATTTTTTTTAAAAAAAGGTTGCCTGCTTGCTTCATTCCAGTTGAAAGAGCTCGTTGTGCATGCACTAAACCTGTTTCAGCATCAAGGTCAAAACAGCAAGATTGTTTTACTTGTTACTTTGATGGAAAGCATTGCTTTGATTGGGCAGGGTCCTGTTTATTGAGAGTTTGCTTTATTTCTTTCATTTTTTTATATAATCAAACCCTCCTCACTCTTATTGTCACAAGTAATTCAATCTAAAATTTGCATTTTGTTTGCTACCCCTAAACTTATATTTGGGGTGCTTCTTTCCATACAAGTTTTGACTTAAGAAATATTTTGAATCAGATGCTAAGAAATCCCATGAATTACATCCCATAACAGATTCTACTTGATGGTGTTTGCACGACATAATTTTTCAATATTTATTAGTGCACTCACACCTGCCACATCTCCTCAGATCAACTTTTATCCTGGGGCAATCAATCAATATTTAACTATTTATGCATATTCCACACATTTAAGTAATTTGTTCCAAATGATATATTATATTATTTATTTTTATTTATTATATTTTTATCTAATAACTCAAGGGAGCAAACATGTATAATACTCCTTCCTCCTTCTATTTTCTCCATAGCAGCTCTTTGGGATAGGCTCAGTTGAGAGAGAATGACTGGCCCAAAGTCACCCAGCTGGCTTTCATGCCGAAGGCTGGAGTACAACGCACAGTCTCCTGCTTTCTAGCCTGGAATCTTAACCACTAGATCCAACTGGCTCTACGCAGGGAATGGTACACAAGCAAGATCTTCTACCTAAGCAGTAATTAAAAACACGTCCCGATGTGAATACGATGTTCAAAACTGGCAACTCACACATCACTTAGGGAAAGAGATTCTAATTTTGAGGAACAACACAATGAAAATGTAGTAGTGGAACATAGCAGTAGAAGGTAAAGAGAAAGGAAGTTGGAAAGCTGCTGTATGCAAAGATAAATAGTAGTTACAAGGGAAACATAGGAGGAACATAGGAAGGCTGTGATTCTGAAATCAAAGGGGGCAGTTTACTGGAAAGGCCAAATTCAGTTCCTTAGAAGGTCCCAGAATCAAACAACAAGCACACATCTTAAGGGAAAGATTTATAAAGACTGGTGACATCTCAAAAGGAATTTGGTACATTGCCCCCAAAAACACTACTAATGCTTCAATCATTTCATATCCTTTGTTGAGACTGTATATTTTCATGGTTGAACACTATTGCATATTTTAGCTTTGAAAGCTTGGCCATATTTCCTATCTAAATAATTATCTCCAAGGCAGCCTATATTAAACCACTCTGAACGATTAATTTAATGTACATCATTGATGTGTTCATTTTGGCAAACGAGCCCTTCATATTTTCAGTTAGTCAAGTTGTCTTTCACGTGATTATTATTACTCTGAAAAAAATGGCAATATCTAAAAGACCCTAAACATTACAAATCAATAACTTTTACTGCTATTATTAAATCTTGTCTTCAGTTTTTCCATGGATGACAGGAGAAGATAATGAGAAAACAGCTCAAGAAGGAGATTCTAAAAGCAAAATTGAAAACAGTTCCAATTAGGGTGGATAGGAATGGAAAACAGCAGAAAAAGGAACTGTGACTACACAGAAAGCTTATGGTCATGTTCCAAAGGAAGAGGAAATACACGGGTATCTTAGAACTGTACAGTTTGTGTCAGGCATGTGGAAGCTCAGACTAAGCTGAGGTTAACAAAGGATGCAAAGACAATAAGAGAGAATAACAAAAGGAGCTTCTTTAGACAGCCAAAATACAGATAGTCCTCAACCTACGACCACAATTGAGCCCAAAATTTCTGTTGCTATGCAAGACAGTTACATGAGTTTTGCCCCATTTTATGATCTTTCTTGCCTCAGTTGTAAAGTGAATCACTGGAGTTGTTAAGTTAGTAACATCATTTGTTGTTAAACGAATCTGGCTTCCCTATTGACTTGGCTTGCCAGAAGGTTAGAAAAGAAAATCACATAATCCGGAGACAGGTTGCAGGGTCTCTGGATTATGTGATTGACCTTTATGACAAATACATGCCAATTATCAAGCATCTGAATTTTGATCATGTGACCATGGTGTTATGTGCTCCTGGCTACTTTCCTTCATGACCAGAGGCAAGCTTGCCTGACCAATAACCAGCCAAGACCCAGATAAGGCCTTTTGTTTCGTTTATTGCAATAAGCAGGAAGAGAAGCTATCAAAGCTCGGTTCTCTCCAAAGTTCCAACCCAAAATATTCCCTTCTTTATACAAACCCATCCCGGCCATCACATCCGTCCTTGGTCCCCATTGACTGAAGTACTATGAGGTTATATTCTTCCCAACCGCCTCCTACATATTTCCTGCTACATACTAAATCATACATCACATGTGCATTAAAATTAGGAGATAATATATGCAAGGTGTGTCAAATAATATTCAATAAGATATTAGGCATGCTCACTTGCCTGTTTTGAGTTCTGGGGATATTTTATGGCTCCTTAGAACAATAGGTTCTTTCCTGTTTTTCAGTTCAGTTTGCCTTTCCTGTTGTCCTGTTAAGCTAAGAATCTTCTCTTACAGCTGTTTTTGCAGCTTGTATTGTTCAATTTCCCATTCTGAAGACCCGACTAATTTTTGCCTACATGTCTATCTTACATCTTCCCTTTATGCTACCATTTCCTTGCTCCCATCCATTGTAGTTTCTTTGGCAAGCTTGTTTTTCTACTTAGTAAGTTTCCACTGCACAGTAGATTTGACTGTCTTCTGAAGATTCACCATATTGGTGCATACTTATTAATGGGGATATGTGGAAAATAATCATAAATCACTTTTTTCCATGTCGTTGTAACTACAAATGGTCACTAAACAAATGGTTGTTAAGTCAAGGACTACCTGTAAAAAGAAAAGTAAATCTGTATACCAACTGCTGCATAAAGATAGCAAAATAGTAACAAATAACAAAGAATCTATCTTGGTTATATCTTCTGAATTAAAAAAAAATGTTATGTCAGGAAATTGTAAAGATCCAGAGAAAAGGATCAAAACTGAAGCTTGAAATTGTTAATGGAA
Organism: Azemiops feae; assembly: GCA_023970755.1. Classification (NCBI taxonomy): domain Eukaryota; kingdom Metazoa; phylum Chordata; class Lepidosauria; order Squamata; family Viperidae; genus Azemiops; species Azemiops feae. Next base: position 269,237 of record JALGBA010000434.1, on the reverse strand, counting down.
TAGCTCTTCAAATGAGTTCCAGTTTCCAAGACCAGATGATCTGCAACCTCGGGAACTGAAAAAAAACTAGCTAATAAAGGCTGAAACCTATATATTATCTCTGAAAAATCATTGAAAGATTGGGACAATTGAATGAGAAGAAGTGTGATCTTTTAATTCAAAACCAGGAAAAGACACACTCAGCAAACTACAGACAATGTAGTCAGACATTGCTACTTGGGAAAATTCTGAAACAGATCATAATAAATTTGATTAGTAAGCACTTTTATTGTATAGTAATAATTAGAAACCAGTCTGGATTTCTGAAAAAGAAATTTGCTGAATGAACTACAACTTGGTTTAGGTTTGGGTAACTTCTTTACTAAAGGGTTTAAATCCTGATTTAATGTATCATGATTTCAAGCAAAGCATCTGACAAAGTTTTCTAGACATCCTAATTAAGAAGCTACCCTAATGACAATTACATGGATACATAATTGGCTCAAAAATCATGTTTATAGAGTTCATCAGCAATTGCCCATGAAGTTGGAAAACAATATTAAATGAGGGACTACAAGGTTCAGTCCTGGATCCTCTTATCTACTCTTCAGTATTTCTATTAATAACTTGGATAAAGAGGTGGAAAGAGCCATGGTGGTGCAAGGGTTAGAATGTAGCACTGCAGGCTAATTCTGCTGACTGCCAACTGCCAGCAGTTTGGCAGTTTGAGTCTCACCGGTTCAAGGTTGACTTAGCCTTCCATCCTTCCGAGGTCAGTAAAATGAGGTCCCAGATTGTTGGGGACAATATGCTGACTCTGTAAACCACTTAGAGAGGGCTGTAAAGCACTGTGAAGCAGTATATAAGTCTAAGTGCTATTGCTATTATCCAATTTGTAGTTCGTGACCTGTTGTCCTTCAAAAGTATAGGATGCATAATGAAATTAAGATACAATAAGACAAACTTCAATGTAATGTTAGAAAAAAAGTTCTAAGGAGAAGAACAATTTAGCAGTAAATCCAATTTCTCATAGAAGTAATAGATTCCTCTAATGCTAGGAGGAACCTATTCAGGCATCTGTATACAGAGATCTGTATACAGACACGTAGGTCTGCTTAGGTGACTCTTTTTTCATAGCAAAACTAGAAAAGCAGGAGATAGGCTTCAGTGAGTTTCATCTATGAACAGGAGAAAAAAGTTTCTGTGAACCAGTTCAGCTTAATATTACCATGCTCCTCTTAATACAAAGTAAAATATTAGTGTTTCTTAGATATGAGATCAGATCTTTTTCTGATTAAAAAAAAGAACTCCTGCTAGTGATTCATAAAGACAAGACAGACAGATGGGTGGGAAGGAAGAAAGGGAGGGAGGGAGGGAGGAAGGAAGGAAGGAAGGAATATACTTCCTGCAGGAATCCAGTAATAACATGAAAGAAGGCTCTAGGACAGTAAGCCAAGCTTTTAGAGATTAGAAAAATATATGTAACTGCAAACTATAATCCAGTAATAGAATTTTAGAAACTCTGCTTGAGGAAGCTAGGAACTTTTAAATGGAAAGTCAGACACTGAAAGATGGCAGCTGCTTTTCTGTGCCTTAAGGACATGAAATGAAGCTTCAGTGATAGAAGTATGAAAAAGGCCTTGATGATTTGTACCTGCATGTTATAATTGATTCAAGAACATTGTATAATCAAACAGATGGAAATAAAAGAATACAAAAATACCCCCAATGTTATTTATACACAGTCATATCTTAAACTTTCTTCCGATAAGCAAAGTAAACAGATAGGCTGTAAGTGAAATGTGGGACACTTTGTACACACCCCTGTGATGCTAATGCTGTTATGAAAATCTAAAGAAAGATCCTTACTCTGTACCAGACTGAGTTTGGGATCTCTGCACTGTTTGCATTTGGAAATAAATAGCTGTCTGAATCTGATAACTGATGAAAGGGTATAATGCACAAGATCTTTTTCATGCATCATTCAGAAGCAGAAAGAATTGCAGTTTGAAACATTATAAACATTGATAGAAAATTTATCTATCAGATTTCAATATAGCAAAAGGAATGATGATCTCATATAGTACAGTTACAAGTCTTCTTCAAGACACACACACACAAATAGAGAGATATAAATAAAGGACAAGATGTAGGAGAGTGGGAAGTAGCTACAATTGCTTTTTTCATTTTCCATGCAGCTCGCTGAACAACAAAACTGGGAGAAGGATACTAAATATTATATATTTTTTTAACTTAAAGATCATAATACAACTCAACAAAACAAGACAGAGACAGTAATTGTGTATACATATACATTGCTAAATGACATTGTATTGGATCTTCCTGTGTGACCAGCTGGGATAAATTCACAGTGAAGGAACAAAAATTTGTCAATGTAGTATTTATTGTCATAGATGCTGAAATTACAGCAAAGCTCAAATTGCTTGGAAGATTTGTTTTTGATAATACAAATGCAAGTGGTCAATCTATATCTTTTTAGGATTTAAATAATAAGGCCTGCCAGGAACTTCCATAGCTAGGAATGATGAGAATTGCCTACTAGGTGAGTTTTTAAATATTTAATGTTGGGTTTTTTGTTTTGTTTTTTTGCAAAATTTAAAAGATAGAGTTCCATTTTTTATGTCATTGTTTCTAACCCCAAGAACAGAAGGGGGTATATTTATATAAATCTGTCTGCACATCCAGAGTTTGGGCTGCTCTTTTTTTCTGCTGACAATCTGCAAACGCGGAAGCTGCAGTCCTTCACAAAGCTGAGATTCAGAGGCACGTGTCAATAAACACTTTTTGTTAGTCATGTGTCAGTTGCTTGGCTTTAAATTATTGAATGTTCAGAATGACAATTCCAATACTTTGGATCTCAGATTTTGCCTTCTTGTATAACTTGTATAGCTTTACATTTATTAAAGCATAATTCCATATGTTTGCTTTTATTTCTGTGAACATTTATAACAATAATTTACCACTCTGTTCTCATAAATCTTCTAATAAAGCTGAAAGTGGGCATTTTCTTTCCATTAACATATGCTCGTTTGAAAGGACCACTTATGTACAGAGTCTTTGCAGATCCTTAAAATGAACATACATCAAATAATGGAAGATCTCTTTTCTGATGCTCCCCTTCCATATGGTTTGTGGAATATTTAGAAAGTGAATCCTTTACAGTACAAAAGTGAAGATGTGTATTGATTATATAATTCTAAATCAAAGTTTTTGCTTGGGGAAAACATCCCCTAGATTTCAAAGAACTTCAGATAAGATATTTCTCAGAAGACATTTTTTGCATTTCTATATCTGTACAGTTTTTTTTTCTTCCAGCGTAGAGACGAACTGGCATTAAAAATATTGGATTTTCAAGACCACAGGTAACTTGAAACCCAGGAACTTAACATAAGATCACGGAGAACATAATTGGTCTGTTTGATTGCAAAATACTGTATGTAATATGTAAGTGCAATTTTTTTTTAATATTACAAATATGCCGGTGTCATTTACAGATAATGATGGCATGCTAATGAAAATTAGAACTCGCAAAAATTTATTTATTTAATTTCTATAACTGCTCATCTCAACCAGTGAGTCCGGGTGGCATACATCATAAATATGTATAGAGTCATGGATGATTTGGTTTAAAACAAAACTTTGAAAGAGAATTTAGCTCACAGCAATTGCTCTGTTGGATGCCTGCATCAGTTGTTAGGAAGAACAAATGGAAGAAAGCTACTGACCTTCATTTTGTGCTCTTCTCCAATATATCCTATCAGGGGACACAGAATGCTGCATCAGAGGTGTGATTGGCTTGATTCAGTGATACTCTTATTTTCCTAGGAAGGACCACAATACACTCCTGGTAGATAGACAGACGGGCATCGTCTCAGCCAATGCATAGATCCCACTGAGAAATATGTTTTGTTCCACTGGGTTTTCACTGTTTCTCAAAAATATGTGGAGGCAATGCAGAAATGCAAATATATGTGGAGGCAAAGTGCAGAGGAGAGCAACAAAGATGATTAGGGGTCTGGAGGCTAAAACATATGAAGAATGGTTGCAAGAACTGGGCATGCCTAGTCTAATGAAGAAAAGGACCAGGGGTGACATGTGACATGATAGCAACAATAATTTGAGGGGCTGTCACAGAGAGAAGGGAGTCAACCTATTTTCCAAAGTACCTAAAGGCCAGACAAGAAACAATGGATGGAAACTAATCAAGAAGAGATTCAACCTAGAAATAAGGAAAAAT